>CM068369.1:184334458-184831958 GCA_034769895.1 Magicicada septendecula | reverse complement strand
TTGTAGAACTTTACGAACTTACGTCAGATAATATTACATAATATTACAAACACATTTCTTTAATAAAGGAAAGGCGCGCCACAGTTTCATATATTCTTTACAAACCATAACATCACAACAAAAAAGACTGTAAATTTAAAGGCTGTTTCTTGATCTATGTCTCATTTAACATAGATTAAACAATGCAATTGTCCTATTAGAAGTACGAGAAACAAAGTTCTCTTTTGTTTAATTCGTGCACTGAGGAATCTCTCGTAAACTGCACTTTATGCGTATTGCACTGCTACAGCCCGGAATGCTGAAAATTATTCTTGGGTTCCGCGACTGCAACAGTACTTAAAGATCTATAAGGTGACTTTGTAAGCTTTATAGCTTTTCTTATTGCAACTTTATTTTACACAATTTTATATTATCGTTTGTACTGCGGCATTAAGTCATATTATTTATATTAAACAACACAAAACAGGCAATACCATTCTGAACCTGCAATTTGCAATATAATTCACTGAAATGATTTGTTCATTCAAATTATATCGCATTTAGTGAACTCCAAATTTGCATGACTTCAGTATGCACGTGCGTATCCGTACTATTAGATTCCAAGATGAAACTCTGTGATGTAAAATTTGTTTAAAATTCAAGATTGGTTATAGCGTAATGTTCTCAAGAATCAAAATGAATAAAACGATTAATCAAAAGAAAATCTTGACATTTATCAGTTTCTGTAGTATGTACAGATTACCAAGTTGTACCTGATATAAACGTTACCCGACTACTTTTCTGGTCCACAGTTTAACAGTAGAGGCATCGTTGTTGTGAATTTTTAAGTTTTCCGTTTTTGTAGTCGTACACAATTTTGTAACCAAAAGATGTACGTTAATTAGGAGAACTATTCGATGTTTTACTGTTTTCATTCTCTTTTCTCGGTATGAGGCAGAAGCAATTTAAAGTTACATCAATTTCTACAAAATGTTCTCAACACACTAATCGCTGTCCTTACTGTTTACTACTATAAAAAGACTTTCCTATCATTTTGCTAGACTCATATCTCTACCAGTCATGGTACTAATGATGAAAAAATTAGTTGGGTTTTGTAATACTGTCTTTATAGACATCAGTCGACTATAGCAGCACCGGGTACCTTCTGGCAACCATTGGGATCGACCAGGACGCTGCAACACAGCCACGGATCCAAAGACACCCCGCTACCACAAAGCAACGCAACAACTTTCCTTACAAATGGGATATCACTGGAATAGAAAATAAGGTGTACTAAAAGTAATCCAATAAGTGTTTTTTACTGTAAGTTTATTGCCTTCAGGATAAGTTACTTCTACCGTAATTGTTACTCAGTATACCTCGTTCTATCTAACAGTTTCTACTTCATAATTTCTTACTCTCAAACATTTGATGTTTTTCTTTTGTATAACATTTAAAATTATCCTGTTACTTTATAAATGCTTTAAAAATTAACTTGTAAAATATAATGTCTCATAGAAACACAAAAGCTTTAAATTCAATTAACACAAATGTAAAGCTGAGTAACGGAGAGGCAAGATAATTTAACTAAAAGGTTTTAAACAATTTTTGCTGCCGATGAAAGTCCATTAGAAGTTTCAACGTTACAATGCCCGTGGGTTTAACATCCAAGTTTCTCCACTACGCCGTTTGCATAGGCCCAGTTGTCGGCACGGTTCTGACAACGATAGTGCGTGTAAACCTTTCTTACAGCAAACAAGTAATTTGAGCGATGGTCAATTTAAGTGGTGTGTCTGTTCAGTCAACATCTCGTCTACTTTAACAAACACATCCACTTACACCATATTTAGCAGTCACAGCACACTTACAATATTGCTTACCGTTTATTAACAGTAACAGTAATATTTTATAAGCAAATAAATTTTAATTTTAATTTTGTGGGCACACAAGACTTGGGATATTACGTATAAAGTCAAGTAAAATTAAAGTTTTTATCATAAAATGCTGGACTCCAATGTATGCGACAATATGAATTTAATAATCCAGTGTAAAATTAATTTCTGTTATATATCTGTGTAAATAATTATCTAACTAAAATGCTTTTTCCTTATGTATGTCCGCCAGCATTTTCAACTATAACTGTACATCTAATTAGTTTTGTTTTTTGGCCTTACCAATCAACATTTTCGGTACCAATAACAGTAATCTTTCACAGACACAATTTTTAAAATGGAAACATTATCTCAATGTATATTGTTTTCTTCTAGCATAAATCCAGAAACTGGCGAATTTCTACACTCTTAATGTACAGTGTCGTGATGACGTCTGTTAGTACATGGACAGAGAAGTTGGGATATTGTGTGGGCCTTATGCACTGGTTTCTAACTGTTTGTGCATTCTATACCTTTGGCTAACTAGTCCTTACTGAAGGATAGTTTTCCGCCCTCAGAGGCAATTACCACTTGGCTAATGCCTTGAAATTCCTGTAGACTTCCAGAACTATCACCTATAAATAAAACCGATATTGGCATCTCTGAACTGAAGGCGACCGGTGACGCATCCCATTCCTGACACCCCAATATATTTGTGTGACTACATACAACATGTAGGCATAAAGCGTCTCTCTTAAAGTCTGATTCTTCTTGCACTTTCTTTCAGTACGTTGGTCTCTCTATGTTTACAAAATCTTAACTTCTTGATGACACTGAGTTATATGAAAAAATAAGTTAATTAAAACCCGAATAAAAAAGCAAAGTTAAGAATCAACTAAAAATTAAAAAACAATTCAACTCTCTGTAATTAGTGTTTACATGTATAGCTAGTTTGGATGTGGTAATCCCAAGAGAATAGACAGGAAGTATAGTGCTGCTGTGCCTCTCTTTTATTCAATATAAGTTTATAGGCCATAATCAATGCTGCCGAAGTGTACCAAGGAGTTGTTTAAGTGTACCACATTCATTGAAATGACCCAAATACGATCCGCGGACAATGTGGTCATTATTGGTAGACGACGATCATAGGAAAGGTCTCGACGTTTCCGTAAAATTAGATAAAGAAGTTCAAAAGTATGACTGCGTGCAAATGAAAGAATGACCAAGATACTGGGCTAGCGGAGGAAGAAGCAAGTGCAACGCCCCCAGCATTATGTGTTCGGTGATTATTGTTTTGGGACAGTCACCAGCTTCCAGTATCTTGGCTTCTCTGTCAACTAAAAACCTTGATAAGATGGAGAGTGTCAGGAGAAGAACTGCTGCGGGAAACATTTCCCTAGATAGAGTAGTCGACTAAATTTAGGTCGTGCGACTTAATTTAAAGTATATAAGACTTTTGAGACCAGCTGTAACATATGGAAGTGAGACGTGAATCCTCAGCGAAATGGCAGCAGATCTGCTGGACAGAAGTAAAGGTAAAGTTCTAAAGATTTATTAATTAATTCAATTTATTAGGGTTAACAATGGTGTTGAAGGAAAACCAGAGAACTTTATGCAGCTTATAAAGATCCTAGCCCTTCCTTCTTCATTAGGATCCAGAGACTGAGTGCTTGAGACACGTCCTGAGAATAGAAGACAGATTTCTACACATCCCAAAGGCTAATTTATACTAGGACATACTAGGTAAGGTGGAACCTGACGAAGGTCAAGTCGATAGAAGGATAGTGTCTTGGGTGACCTCAAGGATCTAAACAGGAGTGTCACCTACACTCAGGATCGGGATGGATGGACTACATAAAGATTGATGGAGTAGGGCAAAGACTTATGTTGTGCCAACGAGATAAAGATTTATGGGTAATTTACAGCCTTTTATATACCATAAAAGAAAGAAACCATACCGGCTATAAAATTTAAGAATTTTTGTATACCATAGCTGCTTCTAAGGAACATAATATTTTGGAAATTACTTTCTCATTCCGGCGTTTTGCCTACTGATGAGGCAAAATATGCACTTGTGAATACGTATTTGCGTATACATTATCGGGTATGAGAATAAGTGTTTAATCGTCTTTGAATTTCAAAAAAAACTATCATATACCATTGACATTATGTTAAGAACGTTGTGAAATACCTAAAAGGATACACAAATTTTACAAAACACCAAGTCGTCAGTGCTTTCCCCTACGAAAAACGTCGCTATCGTTAGTGTAGGGGTTGGTAAAAATGAGTCAACCCGCCAACGTTGATACTGATGACACAATTAGCTTTTCTCTGAATTGCAGCCAGATAGTAATGTTTTCTGACAAAAACATAACATGTTTGGAAATTTGTTTCTTTGAAATAAGATTTTTGTGGTCACATGTTTAGAAACCGTTCCTATATTTCTCTTCAGGACTGCTTCTAGTCACCAAAGCTTCACATTTTCATGGCAGCCTTTGCCACCTATCTTATATGGAGAGATAAAAAGGGTCTCATTTGAAGACTTTCCTAGGTAAAGAGGTGTCCGATATTCTTTTTTATAAACAAATAAATAGCGAATAGGTTACAAATCAAATATGCATTGTTTCATTCGTTCCCCTTGTCGATCATCTTATTACAACATTCTCAGGAACAACAAGGTTCTCTTCTAATCTCTTTCATTTCCTGAACACACTGATGTATATTTCGCACAACTGTAGCATAAATTTACTTATATTTACTAATACAGAATAGCCTACATAACTATAAAAAATCTAGTAAGTAAAACAATCTGGTAAATGTAGAGCGAGTCTTGCAGGAACCAGTTGGCCAGCACCTATTTGAATTCAAACACGGTGAAAGTCCATTGCATGCACGTAATAGATTAAAACGATCACTGTTTAAAAAAATTATCAAATAACTTAACAGTCAAGAAATAGTTACAACTTACAGACACATACAGGTGTATAAAATTTATCAGACATACAGTTACAAATCTGGATTTATCATTTTATTCAATATATTTTAAAATGTATTTTTAGAATTTTATAATAGGTTAACTATGACTTTAAAAAGGTTTACATAAAATAGTTTTCTTGATTGATTCCAACAGAAGAATAATTATATATGAATGCAGTGGCGGCTTGTACAGGGAGGTTATACATCCCATTAAAATTGTAATTAAAGTTTTCAGTAATACTACACAGATTACGTAAACGAAGTTACCTTACGTAGTTAAGAATTTTCTGGTGACTAATAGACGATCACTCGATGTTTTCCTGACACCAGACTGTGTCTCTGTAGGCCAACTTCATGACAGAACCTCATACGGTCTTGTAGGTAGTGGAGCAAGAGGCAGTGGAGCTCATCCGTCTGATTCAGGCACCGGTCCACACTTTTCTTTTGTTGGTACTTGGCTGAGTTGGATGTAGGCGTAATGCATTGTTTTAAATTATCTCTAAACCAGTTCATGTACAAAGTTTTAGACTGTTTTATAGGTTTATGTTTATTTTGTAATTTGTCTACTTAAACGCGGTGTTATAACTGTTATTCAATATAATCCTGGATAGATTGTGTTATAAGTAAAAAGTTTCTATGAAGTCAATAAATAATATCACACGATTGGTCGCGTCAAATTTGCTTACCTACAGAAAAAACCCAGAAGTAAAATAATTAGGGCTACAAAAATCCAATTTAGATATTATATAAAAAATTAAATGACACAAAAAATCAAGAAATTATCCTACTATTTAACTATTACTTTAGGATAACTGTAAAAACTGGCTTTCTATTCACTACTTTTGTTATACTTTTCCCTTACCACAAAAAACTGCAGTATCCAGGTTTTCTGTTATAAATAACCTAATCAAGTTATTCTTACACGTGGTCGTCCAAAAAATGTCATCGATGACTAGGATTATTACTCAAGTGAGACTTTTCACCTTTAAATATCTTAATTCAGAGTTTACTGTTTGTATATGTACACGTTGCAGATAAACATTAACCCGGAACTTGACACACAGTAACAAAATAAAAACGTTAATTAGCGATTTTTGTTTTATTTGTTTATCGCACTTGTGTACATCAAGCAACGAATATAAGAAATAAACGATTGAAGTGACTTTATTTGTTTATTAATTTTAACACTTTGACAAATGATCTTCTGTTCAAAGTAGAGTTATATGTTGACTCGAAGATCATACTTTTTCTACAGCACGTAGTCCTTGTATTTCTCTGTGCAATGCTCTCCGTGAGTGCGGTATGGAAGACGGTCATATTAGTGTTGCTTAAATGAAGGATTTCATGTTCAAGGGAGTCACACAGGGAACACACACTCTTCTGAACCGTCGTGCCTTACGAGAGGTTACATGTGTCAAACAATAAATCGCAATTTCAAATAAAAAATATTATTTTTACATAGTGGTGTGCAACTGTGATCATTCTGATTGTAAAAAATATTAAGCAACCAGTAAACACTAGTAAACAGCGGACTCCACAGATACGTCGGAAGCACTAATCATTGCAAGCGTATGACAGGACTGCTAGTAAAGTGTCTACATTTAAAATAAACAGCAATAATTCGTACATACAAACTGCCCAATACTTATCTTGAGAATACTGTACGGTAACTATCATGTTACAGAAATCTCTACATTAAGTCAAACAATTTCTCGTAGTACAGAAGAAAAAAGCGCACATTAAAATTGACTGTCTTGCTTAATTAATTATTTACGGTTTTATGGATAACATGATGATTTTAAATACTGGTCTACAATATTTAGCGGGCTCGAAAGTCTTACACATCTTTGCTACAATTTTCAAACAGAACGAACTGTTTATCCAGAATTCACATTTTACTGGAAGTATGTTTCTTATTTATCATTGAAGCCAGATAAGAAAGAAGTTGCCTCTGTGTAGTTTCTTGAGTGCAGCGGGCGACGAAATGCAAACCATTGTGTATGTAATCAAATATAGTGCAGAAAACGTGTGAATCAACGTTTAACCCGGAGGGTTTGTTCTGTCAATTATACTTTATACATAAAGCAAACAATATCGTGTCATATACAATACAATATAGTAATTCACTTTATAAAATATTTTGTACTATATAGTGAGATTGCCTGAAAACTTTTTTTTGGGCATTTGAAAGAAAACGTCTAAGAAAGAAATTGTAATAGATATATGAAGTAGCAACAAAGTTGTTAAATTTTTACTCAAATACGTCATTTGTGTTATATACACAAACAAATGTAGCTGTACAAACTCAAGTTTTAATCTTTTCTAGCAAATCTCGTAAGGTCTGAAATCTCTTACACGTGTTTTACTTTCAGAATTTCAGTAATACACGTAAATCACAGGATTCCAAACAAACATTACATTTGCATTACTTTGTTTTTCAATTATTTTTCTTAAATAAATAACAACGCATTTCTATATTGTTACATTTTATTGTATATATAAATAAAACAATCATTTATAAATGTCACAGTAAACATTTTAAAGTGAAAAGCGTGTTTTGGGGTAGGATGATTGTACTATATGTAATTGATCTTTATACAGTAACTGGTAGAAAATAGAGAAGTGACAAAGTGTGCAAGATAAAATTACTGTTACAACAAAGTTTTGTATAATGATAAGAAGAAACCATCTGACTTGCATCAGACTGTTCTCGTACATGAGGCTAGTTGTATCCACTTTATAAAGAAACGTTGATTTTTTAACTCCTAAAGGCAATGCCTTGTCGCTGTAGCCACGTCACTCTATCCCTTGCGATATTCTTCATTTCCCCATAGGACCCACTATTCACGACACTCATTGTGCTGCGGAAGTATGCAGTTCTTGGTCTTCCTTTGGGCTTCTTCCCCACTACTTTGCCATCAAAGATGTTAGTTAAAAAAGCACTATGTCTGATCACATGCCCTATCAACTTAATCTTCCTCACCTCTATGCTCCTAAGCAGTGTTCTATTCTCATTTATTTCCTCTAAGATCTGTTCATTCGTCTTCCTATCTGTCCAACTAGTTTTTGTCATTCTCCGCCAAATCCACATCTCCATTGCCTGAAGTCTGTCACTCTCCACCTTCCCTAAGGTCCACGATTCACACCCGTAAGTTAAAACACTCCATAGAAATACCTTAACAAACTTTTTCCTTGTTTCAATACTAATATGGTTGTTTGTTAATAAGTTCCTTTTGCTCTGGAATGCTTGTTTTGCCAGAGCTACTCTCCTTTTAATCTCTGCCAGACACTTATTCCCACTTGTAACTATGCTACCCAGGTAACAAAATTCAGTAACGTGCTCCAATATTGTGTTGTTCAACATAATGGTTGATTTAATGTCTTCTCTTTTTTACTTACAACCATTATTTTAGTTTTCTTAACATTTATTCTCAATCTCCAAGCGTGAAGAATTTTGTTAAACATACCTAACATTCGGGTCATATCCTTTTCTGAGTCAGCCATCAGTACAATATCATCTGCGAAGCGAATACTGTGTATCCGTTCCCCATTTATTTTAATTCCCCTAGAACTCCTTTTCATCTGAGTTACAACATCTTCTATAAACAAATTAAACAAGTACGGTGACAGTGGGCAACCTTGTCTTACCCCTCTTCTTATTATTGCTTCCTTTTTACATCCATTTATGTCTATTTCAGTACTTTGCAACCTATAAATATTGAAGATTACCCTTCTAACTTTCCAGTCAAGTCCTGACTTCCTCATAGTTTGAAACAACAGCTTCCAATCAACATTATCGAACGCTTTCTCGAGATCCACAAATACTAAATAGGTTTTCCTATTCACTTCAATTCTCCTCTCCAAGATCTGCCGCAGAGCCAAGATTGCTTATCTGGTTCCTCTACCTGCTGATCCAAACTGATCCTCCTCCAAAGTGTGATCAATCTTTCCTTCCAGTCTGTTCTTCACTATGTTCAGCAAAATATTAGCAGCATGAGATATTAAGGCTATCGTCCTATAATTAGCACACTCGTCTACTTTACCTTTCTTTGGTATTGTGATTGTTCTACTTTTAATGAAATCAACTGGCAATACTCCCTCTTCATAGCACCCAGTAATTATTCTAAATAGCTGGTCTTTCGTTCTCTCCCCTACATTTTTCAAAAGCTCTGCTGGTAGACTGTCAGGCCCTGTCGCTTTTTTCATACTCAGACCTTTAAGGGCATAATCAAATTCCACCCTGCTAATTGGCGGTCCTACCATATCTCTATCTACAGCATTCTCATTTTCTAGAAACTATTGCGTGACTACCACAGCTTCTCCGTCATATAGTTCCTCTATATACTCCTTCCAACGCTCGCTGACCTTATCATTTTCGAAAAGTATTTTACCGTTTTTATCCTTAACAACATTACTTCGTGTCTTATGCTTCCACTGTAACGATTTTATCCTTAAATATGCCTTATCACATTTTCCTCTACTGAAATCATCTTCTATTTCAAGACTTAGTTGTTTCATCCAATTTTCTTTTTCAATGCGACACATAGAGGTAATCTGATATTTTATTCTCTTGTACTCCTGATAATCCTTATTTCTCAGCTTATTACGCCTCCTTATTAGATCCAACAATTCCTGTGTCATCCACGGTTTCCGTGGTTCTAATTTTCTCCTCCCTAGAACACGCTGTGCTGTTGCAATTATTCCATTTCTTACTTCCTCCCAACTTGGCCTTCCTTCCATCAACATGTCTGTCTCCTCTTCCAATTCTTTTACTATTTTGTCATCGGTCAGTTTTTCTAAGCACCAGTTCTTTTGTTTAGATTTCCTGATTTTCCTAAATTTAATACTGCACTTGGCCATAACGGGAATATGGTCACTATCTATATCTATACCAGGATATGAATGACTAGATTTGACTTGGTTCTTATATCTTTGTCTGACTAGAATATAATCGATCTGATGCCTCCTAACATCCCCCGGTGCTTTCCAAGTGTATCATCGTCTTTTGGGGACTTCAAAACATGTGTTCGTGACGATCATTTCATACTGCTCACAAAACTCAAGTAACCTTTCCCCTCGTGCATTGATGTTCCCCAAACCAAACTTCCCGGCACATTTTTTACTACTGTTAACACCAACAGATGCATTAAAGTCGCCCATTATAACTACATTATCGTCTTTCTTTATTATCTTGAGCAACTTTTCAATCTGTTAATACATTAAAACGTTGATATCTAGTTTTTAAAATAGTGTATTTGGAAACGTTAAATTGTAAAATGTATAGAAAATAATACTTTATTACAGCTTTAAATGTAAGAATAAGTATTGAGATGACACTTTTGTAATAAATAATAACAACACAAAGAAGTAAAACTAGATTGCACGACATTGATGTCACCATACATTTGTACAACAACGGATATCGTAAAATTATACGAACACTAGTACCATGAACGTACGAGGCAAACGTTTTCTTTATTGACTTTGTTACAACAGCTTTATTCGTTAATAATGTTAAAGCAATATGTGCGCAATATACTGTCTGGCATCCAATAAAATTAATTCATAGCAGGATATATTAGCTAATAAAATTTAACATGTAAAAATATAAAACAATCTTTTGTCTACATGTCGTGTTTTGATATTTATAAACATTTCACTTAACTCTTTTAATGAAATTGACAGAAATGTTTTTCGTAGAGTTTTGATGATCAATATTTTTTATTATTGATGATGAATAGAGTTTTTATTATTCAATATCACGGTATTAGAGCAAATGATTTAAACATTAAAACGTCTTACTATCACCTCGATGGATACCAGTAAATATGGAGATGTGGATATACAGGTCATGTGGAGAACATTCGTACTAAAATTGAATAAAGTGTAGATTTGTAACATTGGCAAGTTAAGATTTGACAATAGAAATTGTTACAAAGAAGATAGAAATGATATAAAATATTTTCCTACTATCATAGGCGAGCTTAATATTCAAAGCCAAAATCCAAATTAGAATATCAGCAAAATCTAAGTGTTTAATGAATATGTACTTTTACCCAGTTTATACGTAATATGTACTTACAGAAATAGCAATTTTTCTATTTTTTTCTATAATCTAAAACATTTATGTCTCCATTCACACTGTAAATTGGTCATATATTCGCAAGAATAAATATTTTTAAAACATGTAGTAAAGGATGATACAGCTTTCAAAATGTATGTCTTAAAATAAGTGTAAGACATGTTTAATATATAAGGCGTACATGTCAAGGTGTACACTTGAAGTAAATAACATCAACTTAAAAGTTATCGTCATTTACATTACTCATATACTTTTATCGGAATATTATAATCATTAGTCAAAAGACTGTAATTTAACTATTCTAGTGGTACAAACGAAGAATATATATATTTAAAATTATATCTCAAAAATTATACAGCATATCTTAATAATAAGTCTTAAATAAATAAACATTCACAAGAAATACGTTCCAAATAAATAATAATAATTTAACGATTAAAAATGAAACATGAATTGTTGAGGTCGTGCAAAATATTCATTTATATAACTCGCCTCTCGTACGGCTTACTGTATGTTTTGATGTCGAAAAATAATAATACCATTTCAAGAATTCTACTAGTGGTAATATATTACATGATCGTGTCGCTGTGCAGGATTGTAGCCACGCAACGTCCAGACTATTGCATGTTTTTAGCCAATTAAAAAATCGCCATTTGTAGTATATGATTTTGCTAGCTGCGTTCATTTACATTACATACGTAATATTAAAATAAGTACTTGAGAATGAATCCGTGAAACAAACGTTTCCTTACACACTCTACGTTCTTACACATTCTTCACTACGTTTCTATGCTTAAAACGTTGACGTGTTTCCAGTTTTTTACAGTACAACAGTAAATCAAAATCACTGTACCTTATTATTAAAATTATAAAGTTATGATTCATTCAGAAAGATATATCTACTTTTATATAAAATACAATAACAATTTTTTAAGGGATAAAATTTAAACAAAAGGAAAGAAATGCCAAGTTTGTGTACAAGAGTCCATGTGGTTAAGGGTTGGAAAATTAACACCAAATACACAAATACACTTATACACTTATGGTGTAGATCGTAAGAAAGTTAGTAGTATTCCTACTAGAAGGAAAGGAAATTTACATTATACACACAAGGTGGTAAGGAGCTTAGTAGCAAGCAGCAAGTAGCAAGTAGCAAGTAGCAAGGAGCAAGTAGCAAGTAGCAAGTAGTGAAGATTTTGTGCAGTACGATCGGTGAAAGATGTAAACCAATCTAGTAATAATGGCTTTTGCTGTACAGCCAAAGTAGCGTAGGAGAACTGGCAGAAGTAAAGGAAAACAATGTTAAAGGTAAAAGGTAATATGGTAGGGTTTGCTTTAGCAAGCCATTATCCCAGGTAACACATTTTACAGGCAAAGACTGGTAATCGTGCCTTGATTATTGTTGCTGCCTGGGAATCCAATCCGACACGTGCATGTTAATGCCTTGTTCATAAGCTTCAATGCTTATCTGTTGCTAACCCGTTGATAGTCCAGAGATTTAAACCGGGAAAGGAAGGTTTATAAACGTGCCGGATTAAAAACGGGTCGACAGAGCGCTAAGCATTAACCGACTGTCAAACAAGTGAATCCCTGTGTACAGTGCTTGTTGCTGGACTGCCACAGGTTGATAGAAAATAGTTTTATGAATAATGGATAATACACGTACAGTACAGATTACGATCTTTCGATAAATAACAACCGTCACTAGGCGACGAAAAGTTGGCTACTATTCGATGGCCACGCAAGGATAAATAGTGGAAGAGCCTTGCGGTTAAGAGACTCCTTTAGGTAGAAAATACAATCAATTTTCTTGCACAGGCTATAAAGCTGTAAACACATGAAAAAGCGTATATACTCTAACCGAAGGTGGTAATTCATATTATTCCAACCTGTCACGTTGTAACGCAACGTGTTAATGTAATTTCTCCAGCGTGTGAAAAAAACGTGTTATGAAGCAGTCATTTGATCGTACCACAATAATAGCAATACAAGTACGTTTTAAATGTTAGAGCAATGGTTACGTCGACAAACACATTTGTTTAACTGAACGAGCGAAGCAAGTTCTCAGTTTTAACTTAACCTTTTGGCATTTGTCCCGTCTGTGTGTATGTCTGTTTGGGGTACGTCTCACTATAAATTTTGAACGCATCACCATTTTGTATAAAATTAGCATGCGTCTCCATACATTTTCCATAGAGAACACTTTTGTTTTTGGGATTGAAAGAAATCTCAACTAAAGGAAATTTGTTTTACCAAATTAAGGGAAGTTTAACTAAAATTTGAATTTATTGTTACGTTTTAGAAATTTAAATCTTCTAGGTTGCCAGGGCCTAAACATTTGGTCAAAATATTAATAAAATCGTAAATTCCGTATAGAGTATCATATTAAAGAGAAATGTAACCAAAATGTGAATATACTGTACAGTTTTAGTGATTTTAATATTTTTAGGACCCCAGGGGCCAAAAAAGTGATTAAACGTTTGAAAAACTTATAAAACTCCATCTGGATGTCAGACTAAGTGGAATTTTAACAGAAATCCGAATTTCCGGAATTTTTAATGTTTATTGTACGATTGTATGCTCTACAATTGTTATTTTACTAAAAAAAATAGTAGTGTAATAGGAATTTTCGTAACGTTATAATAATTGAAGCATCTCTAATAATGAAATTTATTTAATAATATAAATTGTCTACTGATATATATATATATATATATATATACTAGTAATATAATTTATCTACTTCGTTCAAAATAGTTAGCAACTTGTGCAGCTCAGGGAGTTGACTAATGTAAATGTTTTCTTGTGCTTAGTTTTAATAAAATGTTAATTAAATGTAAACATAAAACAACTGTGGAAATGAAAGAGCTTCAAATTAAAAAATTAAAGTATGGAGATTTTGTATTCTATTTTCCATTTCTTTATGTGTGATTTCAATTCATACATACAAATTTCCGTGTAAATGACGCTGTGCAACTGTCCGGGTTTAAAATTATTTGCTCTGTATTATCAATATATCAATATAGACGGCAACAATTAGTCAGTTCGGTCCTGAGATTCAGTGCGTATTATTGGACCAGTGAACGGTTGCCGATTGCTGACTACTGAATTAATTTGACGATTTTTATTATTTGCTGTGTGTACTCGTATTGCAGGTTAGATAACTAGGATAACTACTGTCATATGAGTGCACTTGGTTTATTACGTTCACTTTACTTATCACTTATTAACTCGATAGCTTTTCGGTTGAAGGCTGTACTCGGAGAAAATGAGATTCCAAGATGGCTGTTTGGACTATATAAGAATGTTTATCCTATGCATTTATCATTTGGTGAATTGTGCAGGAACTTTGGAAGATCTACTTCAGAAGATCGGAAATTACAGGTGCATACGGGACAAAGAGAATTTCGATTTATATAGTGTTTGTGTCCATCAAAAGGATTTTGAGGGACGGGCATGGAACCTTCCCTGAACTATTAAACATTAGATAGTTCTTTCTTTTTCTTTAATTGGTTATATAATATGATTTAATTTGTGACTCATTAGATTCCAGTAGTTGAAGTAAAAGTACATTGTATGCAAGTAAGATAGCGATTACAGTTTTAACGTTTGCATAACAAAAATACAATTTTATTAAATATTGGATTAGTAACTTGACTGGCATAGTAAAACCTAAATAAATAATTTTATGATTTAGTATTAGGTTTATAATAACAATAAACCATTATATTTGTGAGTCTCATGTTTTCATTTAAAAAAATTATTTGAATGGATGAAATATCTGTTGATATTTGCTTGAATGCTTTGAACACTTTGAATGCTTTCATATGGTTCTATTAACTCATATCGTACTATACCTTATTGTAAGTAAAAAACATTTGAAAAAAAATACCTTAACAAAATTTACAAAATTAAGTCCTTTACAAAAATTACTACCAACGAACTGACGACTTAAAATTCTTGTACAAACAGGTGTTTGTTATTAGTAGTTAAAGGACGTAATGATGGTATCTAGTAGTTAGGATAAACAGTTATGCTTTTAGACAAATCTTTTGTTTTCCTATATAAAAGTAGTCTACTGAATACTGTACACTAAACGTTTAAGGCAGAATGCTTACGTCAATGAAATGCTGAAACAACAAGCTAAGTCCGTTAGGGAGGGAAAATTCAACCCCTCATAGATACATCGCTATGAAGATATTGTACGGTTTTATGTAAGTACTGCTGTAAGATCGTGCTTGAAGAATAAGCATTATCCTTGTAAAGACAGAGACAATTGTATCTCGTACAGTTACAAATTGCGAAAGATCTTTCTTGTGTACAGTAGATTGCAAGCAAATGTTTACCGTCAGTATAGTTTTTTAAACATTATAAATCTTTTTGTTAATATTGTTTTGCATACTTCTGTCTTACTGGCTTATATGAACCTGAAGATTTTGTAAACAATTTGGTTTCTTTGCTTCTTGTATACCCAATAAAAGTTAAATAACAGAATTTAACGACATTCTGTTAGTGACTAAATTTTTAGTGCTAATCAATTCACATATTTACAAAGTCCCAAAGTATTCAACAATTGCCGCTGAAACTGTCAAAAGAAAAATTGTAAAAATAGTTTATTTTTAAAAAACAACAATAAAAAAGATAATGGTAATTCCAATGAAAGACTCTATGGCCAATTGTAATGACTTAAACAATCCAAGAAATAACAATGGAAAACAAATAAGAGAGGTTAAAAATTCACATACTACCAATGACAAAATTAAAATGTGAAGACAATGCGGTTGATTCACGTGACCAAGATATGAGTATGTAGTAGTGCGATATTCATAAAATTTAGTGTTTGCTAGTTGGAACTGAATAGGGCGCTCACATTATGTAAGCTACATTACATGGCACGTGACAATTAATGGAATACGCCTTCAACTTGGAGTTTCTCCTTTTTGGCTATTCTGTTGCATCTCTAGAATTTATTGAACACATGTTTTAACTATGCCACATATTTGCTTTCGTACATCTCATGTAGAACCTTAAAATACAAAAATGAATTTTTGCATAATTTACTGTTTTTTTCTTTTATTGTCTCTAGTTTCAGTACAAAGACAAATCCTATACGCACAAAAAAGGGTTTCTAATAGTTTTTTGTTATGCATTTGCATTACCTAAACATTTTTGAAATGTTTCCAATGTAAAGTGTAGCAAAAATATCGACATCCATAGACTTGCCTTTGATACACTTCTGCTGCTCACTCTTTTAACGGAAAAACATTTGACGTTATTTAAATCGAATTCTATGTTACCGAAGGTCCCTACACATATGATAAACCACTTTTGCCAAAGAGAGTACGTTTTACTTCTATCATACCATGGAAGTTATTCTATGTTACTTATAAGTGATTTACTCTACAACCTGAAAGCGTGATAATGAATAGATTGAAATAACTTCAAGAAGGTTATGCGTGTACATTAATCATAAAAACAGTGTAAGGTCAGCACTGCAAGCTTCGTACGCGTGCGAGAGAACTAGAATCATGTAAAAATCAAGTAAAAGATAAGATAACAGTCAAAGTAAGACACGGCTGGAATATAAATTGACAAACATATTAGCCAAGCTATGTAGACAATGGCTTTGAAAAACTGCCTTCCAACCGTCGTAGATTTGCCCACATCTTTAATTTCATTTCGACTCTTGAACGATTAGGTTGATTTGAGGCTTGCGTTATCTTGACTTTGTTGTGTCTCGCCGGCTGTGTCCATACACCCCGTTGGCGATTTCCCTGTTGTTGGCGAGTATTTTACTCACTCCTGTCTACAGTGTGATATATTTGAGTATCGTTTTTCTTACGTTTTTCTTATGTACTTCTACATCTGTCAAGTTACAGTTCTTTTCTTTAATCTCTCTCTCTCTCTCTCTTTCTCTCTCTCTCTCTCTCTCCTCTCTCTCTCTCTCTCCTCTCTCTCTCTCTCTCCTCCCTCTCTCTCTCTCTCCTCTCTCTCTCTCTCTCTCTCTCTCTCTCTCTCTCTCTCCTCTCTCTCTCTCTCTCTCCCTCCCTCTTTTAGCTTGGGAATTCAACACGAGATAAATTATAAGTGCATTTAAATCTGAACGCAGTAGATCAAATCGTGTTCAAAATACCATTTAAGTAAATAATAAAATTGCTATATTGTCTTTAAAAACAATGAGACAGGCACGGGATTCTGGGGTGCACTAATGATGATGAAATCAAAGTAAAATATGTATCCCGTTCTACTTTATTTATGAGCTCATGTTCACCTTCATTTTCGGATTACTTTTACATACGTTTTTGTCTTAATTCAAATAGTTTAAGGTTATCTTCCAATCATAAAAATTTAAATACTTCCTAAATGTATACTACCTTTATGCGTAATGTATGGTTCTAGGTAATTCACAGGCAGACGTAATCATGCCTGTGTTAAATTTGTTTTGAACGTAACCTTTCTTCACGGCCTTGAAAACCTGTTTTTACTCAATTAATTTTGTGGAGAAAATAAGAGTGTTGTGCTGAGTCCCACATGTAAAGCCGACTGGTGACTTAAATACATTACGGTCAGTACAGTATTTCACAAAACATTTGGACGAGAGATAATCTATTTATTTTGTAATTTACCATCAGAAATATTGGCTACACAACCATTCTGGCATGTAGAGTGTGACTGTATTATTTAATAATGTCCCATGACAAGTAAACACGACTCTCGTGAAAAACTCAGTAAAATAGATTACCTTCCCAAGAAGTACAGTATGTAAAGAAAATTTTACAAATAAACTAACGGTATTAACTTTGGGATCCATGACTTTGTAAACACTCTGCAGAATAACAGTACAAATAACAAATTGATCTTTATGTATTTTATCAGATCATTAATAATATAAATGTTTACTTACAACGTTTATACAGGTTCTCGGCTAACTGTTAAGTAGAAACGGAAAACAGGTGACAATAGTTTGTTTACTATTTAATGAAACATAAGATACCGTAACAAAAGAGTAGATTCGTAATGCTGACAAGCGTCAGGTATTATGTGTTTTAACGATATCACAATATTTCCACTGAAACAAAATCATGTCATTAAGTTACCTTAAAAATAAAAACCAATTACCTTTAGATAACCTTTAATATTGAATAATAAAGAATTGTAAAACGTTCTTTGAAATTCATTTACTTGTAAGAAATATGTTATTATCCTAGGTTGTATGCAAATGATATTTACTTACACCTACAACTCTAAACTACCAAACACTAAAGTAATACAAATAGACTACATTCCATTCGCTTTCCTCTTGTGAGTGAACAAGTACAAAGTGCAATATTCTAGAAATATAGTGGCATCTTATATCAACGTGGCTAGCCTTATTACTTTCTTTTTATACGTTTAGACAAGTGTTTATATAAACATATTAAATACCTCATACTAGCACATTGGGGTCGGGAATCGGATCCACTACCGTCAATGTATTCTCAAAAAAATAAAATTTGAGGTATTATGCAACATCTCCTCACACTAAGATGTTTTGGTATCTCACACTTTTCCATAAGAACAACAACAATAACAACAACAAAGAAGAGGAAGAAGAAGAAGAAAAAAAGAAGAAAAAGAAGAAGTTAACGACGAAGAAAAATGCCTACCAGAAATCAAACTTAGTACCGGGCCTACAACATCTTGGCCTCGCGGGGGTGGCTGTTAATCGTTAGGTGGCTAACAGAGGTACTGGTAAATGAGTGAGACAAATTTGTGTTCCGATTGCAAACACACCGTAAACCCACGGTGGAACCGATCGTTCCACTGGGTGGATGGGTCTACGTTAGTGATTCGCAAACGATAGCCTCAAGGCAGCAGGACACACCCTGTTGTATTTAATCCTAGCCGACTTTGCAACGAAATGTTACGGAAGTGTCTGTTAGCATATCCACTTTTCGTCCGTCAAGAAAAGCGGGCAAAAACCTGGTGGCTGTTATTGAGACGGCGAGGTGATATTGACATTTGTGCTGGAGGGGCACCATAGAGAACTTTTATTGCGCCTGTACACCGCACTAGTGCTATTCAAAATTGATTATGGATGCGTGGTGTCCTCTTCCGCCAGGAGGTCTTGCTTGAAAAAGCTAGATCCTGTTTACAGTTCAGGGGTGCGCTACGCCACAGAGGCGTTCCGCACTAGCCCGGCGCAAAGGTTATACTGTGAAGCAGGAATGACATCCTTACATCTACGACGTCAACTGCTGTTGCTGAGATATGTGGCTGAAATTCTAGTTTCTATCGAGCCATATACACCACGTGTTGCTTGCGAACCACAGACTTTTCCAGAATACATGACCGTCGTTCTACGTCCCACCCGACCAGCTCCACAAAATCCCGCCGCTGATGGTCCAAGCTCGCGTTCCAATCAAATTGCCAGTTCGATGTCGCTAGTAGAAACACAAAATCGTGCCACCCAACTGAACTGAAATTTCTCTTTAAGATCAGTCCTGGAGGAATACGTCGAAGTACATACCATTGTGTAATCTGATGAGTCGATGACGGAGAGCGGAGTGGGTAGTGCGTTTGTCATCGAGGGGTCCTCCCACTCCTGGACACTGGCTAAGACGGCAAGTGCATGCACCGCCGAACTGTATGCGGTGCGGGCTTTTTCTTCGATTCTGTGAACACCTAGTTGGGGGAAAATTTGTTATCTGTACGGATGCACTGAGTTTTCCAACTGCCTTGGACAATCCGAGCACAATGGATCCGTTATTGTAACAGATAATTGGCGTTATACTATGCTCTGAAAGACCTCACTTTACCTTTTACTTTTGTTTGCTGTCCGGGTCGTGTAGTTATTAAAGGTAACGAAGAAGCTTACCCTGCAGCGAGAAACGTTGCGGACTCCCCACGAGTCGGTGCGATTGCCATGCGACATGACGACGCGGAACTAGCTGCCACAACAACCATTATTAATGTGTGGTAGCAGATGTGGAAGACAGGGCAGAGCAAATTTCTGCCGTGAAGCGTCCGTAAATGGTATATAACAGGTAATCGCGTTCGACACGAACAAGTTTGCATCACGAGGCTGCGCATTGGGCACACGAATTTGATGCCTTCGTACCTCCAACAAGGACAAAAACGACCCGTTTGCTCTTGTAGCGGAGTACGTACAGTGGAATACGTGATTGAACATTTTAGTGGTCTTGCAGAAATCAGGCAGAGACACAGAGTAAAATGTAATCTGAAAGAAGACCTCGGAACGTACAGTTAACAACCGATAAAGCTGTGACTTTTTTAAAATCAGTAATCTTACTGTATAGAGTTTAAATATGTCAATTTGCGGCTTAATGTGTATGGCATTTCACTTTCGTTGAGTTAACTGGAATGTAGATGAGAACAAAACATTCAGTGGAGTAAAATTTCTGGTAGACGTTGTTGGGCATCAGTTACCGAGTCCTAAAACAAAAAAATAAAAAAAAAGTTAAAAAATCCTATTTAAATCGTTATCATATGAGCAATATGGATAGGTATTTAATAAAAACTGTGTAAAACTTAACATTTAGAAATAAAAAATGACCTTCCTAGTTGTCTAAGTAATAAATAAATTGACAAGAGTACACTGTGTATTATTTCCTAAAGAAACAACATGTTGCTAAATGACATGTTAAAATATGGAGTAGAAATATTGTTTAAATTTTGTAGGAGCTACGGCACGAACAGCCCTGTTTAAAAATCTTATAACATGAAGCTTTATAACAAACAAGAAAAAACCTGTAGCCCCCCAAAAAATGGTAGAAAACTTATAATTAAAGAAAGCACAAAAATTCAACTTCAACGTTTTTAATTTTTGTAATACAAAATATGAAAACAGATACGAAGATTTGTACAAAAAAAATCTTTCCCAGTAACAGCAATTATCTAAATTGATTAAAAATACATTGATCAAAAACAACTTGATCGAAAAGAAATTTAAATTTGCACGTGTGCGCGTACATATATGTACATGTATGAAGTCCACAATTTTAATATGTATGCAATTTAATGAAGAGGTTACTTATCATTTAATAAATAAACTGTATACTATTTTAAACTGCATCTGTTTAATATTTTGTTCTTTTTTACCCTGTGCTAGTCTCTAATTAACATGTCAATTTTAGTAGACTTAAATTCTTAAAACGTTTTAGCAAGCTTAACAACAAAATCATAATTTTGTCTTTTTTAAGTATGCAGTTCAATGAAATAATGTAAGCGCTTCGCTGCGGCAGTAATTTGTCTTTACGGTTTCAACACGGTGGCCGCCCTCGTGGAACACGTTATCGCGTGGCAAACAAGAATAGAAAGCTGACTTATTTTGTCCTTACTTATTACCGTATCATTATACTAAAGTTGACAATATTACAATTGTTACAACCCAGCCGTTGCAGGCTCAAGCAATAATTTTGAAAACAGTCACACATCAACCTAAAGTACAAAAGCTATACAACACTGAATATTATTAATACTTTTTATTATATACTTTCTTATAGCGCGAGTAGTGGCAGTTTCTTTTGACATGCTTACTTGTCCTTTCGCATAAACGTTTATCAGTGGAAAAATTTATCCATTCTGTAAGATTTCTAATTCGTAACATGTTACGAACATGTTACTGATAATAGTCAGTGTTTTGTTAGTTTACTTGTTACTTGACTGGTTTGTTACTTTAATTGTTAATAGCGATGGAATATTTGCAGTCAAATTAGAAAAGTGGTAGTTTGCCATTACTGATTCAATTTTATAAAAATTAACGTCTCGGTTACACTGGAGATTGTTAACCGTCAACAGCAAATAATTGTGAAACGTCCATTATACACATTGCATAAGCACTAATGTTTGACTCTAGTGACAGGGGAGTCGCGTCGCAACTGCTAAACACTACACACAGGTAACCGACAAACCTATCTTACGTAATGCAGTTGTCAAGTAAACGAGTAACAAATCTAATTAAAAAGCAGAAAACGAATACGCCCACACACACGCACAATGCACAGAAAAGAAAGCTACTAATTTATAGTGCAGACGAAGCTTTTTTTGTAAAACTGAATCCTTGAAAGCTATTTTCCTTTTTCCGAAATTAACCATTTTATTGTTTTGTGAATAGGCTTACTATTAATATCGTGAGACAAAAATTTATAAGATATAGATGCACAGATATATATGAGCCTGTAAACAGAACTTCGGAAGTGTACATAATGCCGTTATGCATGTGTTCATCATGCATTGACAATTTTACTATAACTTGTCTGTAATTATCACCACGTGCTGTCTACAAGATCCCGTGTAGTTGTGGCGAGGTATAAAATTGTTACTTTACCTTTTAAAATTAAACATATTCCTTGTTTTTATTATCTGCTGCTTAAGTACTTCAAAATAGGATAAACGCAATATCAAAACGCAAACGTAATTTATTTATTTATGTTTTTAATTTGCATTATAAACACCGTGTAATTTAATTTGTTCATGTTGTAGGACTCTTTTCCTTTGTATATACGTAGCAAGTGAAGGTATGATACATAATAAAGACTATACACTCAGCATTGTGCCGTTTCCATTTTGAAGTGGATTGTAACAGAATAAGGCATCGACAGTTATATTCCAAGAACCCTCACTACTGCTAGCAGGAACAGAAAATATATAGAGTACATGTCAAGTTAAAATGAGACCACTACTACAACAGATACTAACTTTACAAACTGTAACTAACCTTCATTTCTGGCGCCTGATGTAGAGCTTGTCGAATAAATTACTGTTCCCGTTCCAGTCTAGATGAACTACTCAGGACACCAGGTGTCAAACACAAGTGTGCTAATACAAAAACAGTTTCTCGATTGTTACACTTAGGTATATAATTTGATTTAACACACTTCATAAACACAGTCTTTTATTTTCTCTTACATTATTTCAAAGCCTACAATTCTGATAGACTCTTACCTATTTTTCTGTTGCTGGTTTCCAAATATTATTTACTGTAGGACAAGGTTCAAATTATTTATTTACTTACAATTCTATCCTTAATTACTGGAAAACAATACGTCTTCCATTCTCCGAATATATACAGTGTGTGTGTGTGTGTGTGTGTGTGTGTGTGTGTGTGTGTGTGGTGTCTCACATATATACCCATATATGAGAGGTGTATAGTATATATATTGCAACAATACGTCTGCGTACGTTACTGTGCATTGTTGTAATTATTTAAAAAACTGCTGAATTAGTATGAATATTTAATATTGTCAATATTCAAAAATGCGTATGGAACGCTGTGAGTAACCAGTGAACGGGGAGACCTAACGTACAGGTCGGTACCGGAATATCACGCCACACACAAGCTAAGAGTGCAGTGTAAATAAAAGTGAATAGTAATAAAAATAATTAAAGTATGAAAAAACTATTAATATACAATTATACATAAAAAATTACCGATCGTTTGAACATTGTGTAATAACCAAAAGACTTCGCATGTTGCGAATAAAATTAAAATAATTACGAAAAATAAACGAATCTGTAAAGGGACGCTTGACAAACTATAACAATATAAATCGTGCACAGAGTGGTTGAAACATGATTTTTGCGCCCGACAGTATAAATAATCGAGGATCGCAAGCCTTGACCCCAGTCTGCTGAAACGCATCTGCAGCCGAAGGCTATGCTCGACTTCATAGCATCCGAGGTCGATACCTGAACAGTATAAAGACCCGATACACTGTACGAGTCATCTGAGTGTTGAATGAACCAGGAAAACCGGACAACGGACACCAGGAGGACCAGACAACAACGGAGGATCGACACAGGACACAGGACTCAGGATCATGACGAGGAATCACTGAGTATCACCGCGTAAACAATAAGGTGGCATGAAACCATTTTACTCATCAACAACCGGGTCATAAAAGACATTAAAAAAGAGTAAAGTGTTAGTAAAGCAACAATAAAAAAAAAGCAATTTAAAAGAATAAAAGCTGAGCAAGTCAAGAGCACATTTTTATATTATAAAGACTTATATTTATTCATGTTTATGTATACATGTTAATTTATATTTTGTGTATTAGGTTTATGATATTTATGTTAACATTATTTGTTTAGTTACAATAATTATGTGTATGCTGAACACACAAAAATAAACACATTATGCGAATAATAATGACGAAATTTTAATACGTAATTTGGAGATTTTACTTAATAAATTTTTAAATTATTTTACAAACTCAATATGATATAAGAAGTATTATTTTTAAAAAAACACCCTATATCTTTTCTCGTATATAGCAAAATTATTATATAATATGTGTATTGGAACGAAACAAATTGAAGATTCTAACACATATTAGAACTAATAATACATAAGAAAGTCTCTTATCTGGCGGTAGGCATTTATTAATCTATAACACACTTAAATCTTGTCTGTAAATTCTTTTACACAAATTATTTATTAAAATATATTGTCTTTAGTTATTAATGAATGTTTATTTTACTTGATTGAAGAATTCCTTCTTATCGTACGGTTGTGAGCTGTACGTTAAAGTTGACCGCTGGCTTCACTAACGCACTGTCCCTCGCGATTCACTCACTCAGTTTATCTGCATGTTTATCTGCGCGATATGATTTATTTATAAATCTCATATTTGATAAAGTGGGTTAATTAGTTATTATTTAATGCGGTGTGTTTAGCATACACCTTCCGGCAATCTTAACGTGTCCATGGGTTCATACAAGTGTATCCCGATGAATACAACTTTCCCTACGCGGAAATTTTGACTAACGCAAGTTAGCACTATTAAATCTATAGATCAACTTAGTTCTGCGTTCTATTAACCCCACGATCTAGGATACGAGTATCTCGTAGCTAAGATCTTGGAGTGTCGTCACCCTTATAGAAAAACATGTACTGATACGAAAAACTCGCACAAAGTGTACGTCTTACAAGGACGAGTTACAGAAGAGAACTGACCGAACTTTACTTTACTAGAGCACAAATAAAATGGAAATTCGAGTTCCTGATTCGTTGAAATCTAGAACACGTGATAGATTTTGACCTTTATAGCTAGACATCATTTAAGACCATGCCAGAGTCTGCAAAATCTTGTATATAGTTTATCTAACAGTTTTATGACTTTTCTGCAGATAAGGCTTCTATAGAAAAGTGAATTCAGTTAAAAAATACATAGTAAAATTATATGTTTAGAGTTTATGACACACGAAAAATGTAGCGCTATTTATGACGCATAAGCTGTCCAAGTTTCATTCCGATACGTTAATTATTGTAGGAATTATTCAGGAGTTATTAAAAAATATGAACGTCCTGTGACGGGTCAAACTAAAATTATTTCCCATTAACCAGTCATTACACGTGTTCTGTCAGATTAAATGAAAATACTAAGTGCTTCTAGTTACTTATTGCTTTGTTGCTGCTGTGTATAAAATACGGGAGTATCAAATTTACTGCTGCTGAATCATTATTAAGTCTTAAATAAAGAACACACTCTATCAAGAACAACAACAGGTATCAAAGAAACAAAAAAATTAGTTCCTAAAAGTTTAATTGGAAATAAACATAAATGGATAATGCGTAGAACAATTATGATACGGGAGCACCATCAGAGCAATAGCAACAACAAAAATAAAACGTCATACCTTGGAAATGAGTAGAACTGGAATATTAATATATTGTATTATAACACATAACAAATTATCGTAATAATAAAACACTGAATCCTTCCTTAATTTCAATATTTTTCTATTTGGACTGTATTATATAGATAATTGTTAATTCTGTAGCCATTGTAGTTTGTTGCTTTTCTAAAATTTCAAAGGCTCAAATAATCCACCGATTCTTTTATTTTCCGCATTAACTAACGTAGTTATTCTTTTTCTAACGTTTCCGCTGTTACACGTTAATGGCTTTTTAAAAAATTCATCCTATCTTAATTAAAATAAATATAAACACAGAGACAACAATAGTTAAAAACACAGCCAAAAATGTAAACAATAAAGGTAATTCTAAACGCTGTATATAAACAAGTAACGCGAAATAATATAACGACATTTATACATAACATGTATACATATTCCATCGTTTAGGACTTTTATCAAATACACATTATAGATATATTTAAATTTTCCATCGACTTCTAAGAAATGCAATTGTTAATATAATGTTTTATATGCATAAGGAAATGACAATTAAATTTTATTGCTTTAGATTTACCAGTAGCTACACACTGTTTTTTTTGTAGCGCACTGATTTTACTTTTGTAGTCCGTACAAATATTACTTATTGATACAGCTGATATCTTAACATTTGTTAATATATAACTCTTATTTTGCTGAAATATTTATTTGTTCCTTAATTTGGTATCTCTCTTCTTACTGACACTTATCAGTTACTTTTATGGCTCTTTATTTCTCCACACTTAAGAAGCGCTGAAGTGAACACTTAAGTCATACGATTTGTATAATAAAACAATTTCCATAATATTGTAGTCTTTATGGCGTGGGCTTTATGCAGACAGTGCTACTAGCATACAATCTATTGTACATAAACACGACAAACAAATTGCTTCGTATTACGTTATTCACGCACAGTGAGCCCACAAGCACAATCATACGATAATCACATATGGGCACGCGATTGCAATCTGAAACATATATTATCCGGCTAATGTCCTTACTCATCCATTTAAACGTTTCTTCACAATCGCTTAGAGATGGAAATGAATGTTTTGGTTGAAAAATACGTAAGTACAGTAATAAAACAATTTCCTACAGGAATCATTCGCGTTTCCTTTCCACATTTGGTAAAATTTAAATGTATATTTTCTTGTGTTACCAATTAACAAATTATTCACAATGATATACTTATATTACTTTTCGGTTGTATTATTTTACTAGATAGTACTTTTCAAAATTATTTACATTTTACGTAAAATTACAATTAATACATTGCAACGACACGAATTGCACTAATAATGTACTACGTGGGCTTATAAAGTATAACATATATAAATTAGACAAAACTTATTGAACTCTCTGTACGGTTTTAAAACTAACAATCACAGAAAAGTATCACCTGATATAAAGTAAAGAGGAGTGAGGTCTCTATGCACATAGTAAGTTTTTGGTGTGTGTGTGTGTGTGTGTGTGTGTGTGTGTGTGTGTGTGTGCTAGTAAAAACAGGAATACTAGACGCACGTAAAACTATATATTTTGGGAGATTGTGCTATAACGACTTACTGCATGCGGAAACGAGAAATATCATTGGGCTGTGTAAAATATACGGGCTGTAGACTTGTGATACTGCAAATGCGTGCAAATATAAAGTTACAGTGTATTTATTTGCTAATTACTAAAATGTGCAAATAATTTGAGAATTTACACCAGGGTTGAGTGGCGAACAGCATCATGTGACAACGAACCTAATTATTTAAAAATAAATAACTATACAGACACAGTAATAAAACAGAGACAATAAAAATAATATGTATAAAGTATAAGCATTTAAATAGTTGTGTAAATTGTAAATAGTCATATTAATGTAACTTTTTGATTCAAGAATCTGAAGTAAAAAATTTGATGTAAAAATTTAATTAACCAACTAAGCGTTTAAATTCTTTGAGTTCACATTGTTGGTATTAGAATGATGTTTCTAAAAAGAAACATTGAAACATTTATTACACTGAGTTGTTAAAAGTGTTAAATTATAAGCAAACTTGTTAATTGTTAATTGTCACAATTCGTTAATGTATATTAGGCACTCAATTTAAAAATAGATGTTATTTGTAAAGTATGTCAACATAAGGTTTATAATGAGTGCAAGTTATTAAATGATAATTATTACATAGTGTAATCATAATACTTGCCAAATATAAGAAGAGGCATGCGTTTTTGAATTTTCAGATCTGTTTTTTTAATATAATGCAATTTTAATATTTTTAATTCATCTTAATTATTTCATCTCACAAGACTCTCTTCTCTGCTTTAATCTATAGACGTGACGTAGTGTTTGAACGTATCTGAAACTAGCTCAAATCTCACGGTCTAGTTGTGTATGCAAATGTACTACAGATACAGTACGTTTAACACACGAACATACACGTACAAGGGCGTAGCGTCTCAATAAACAATTAAAGGTAGCGTCACAAAACATTAGAAAGGTATTGATTTCTATAGTCCTCTAAAGAAAAGATTAACATTTTTAAGACAAAATATTCAATATCAACAACTTAAATAATACATCTTCGATGCGGTGAGCCAAACGAAAGAAAGGTGCTGAAGAATAGCGGAAGTAACGCACATTAGTTCTTATAACACCTCAATAGTACTTTTTAAATTCGTAAACTGAAAGTGCCGAAAGTTTTAGTGTTTCACATGTTATGGATTAATCACAGTACACTCATACTTGAGAGACACTGAGACGCGACGCCCAATTGATGTAGTACGTTGTCCTGTGAAATCTCGCACCCAAACTGAAACGGCATTTGTACAACCACGTCAAAATATTTCATTCATAACGTTACTTCGAATGGTAAATATTTTGTCAACAACACCCCACGGGTTTTATAGTTTTAAGTAATAAAATAATATAGATTTATTCACGTCTACGTTTTAAAATTAATGTAAAATAAATAACGAAGGATTATATGGAACATAATCTAGACAAAAAAGTGATTAATCAGAGATTTGATTCATGGCTATGAAAGTCATTGTGTGTTCATATTTTAACGAATAACGTGTTAGAATAATGATTGTATTTTTTGCTATTCTATTTAAATGTTTAAAAATACCGTCAAAATTTGAAATATATTTTAAATAAAAAGTAATAGTATACTGTGTACGTATAGTAATTAGCGGAGAGTTACGATAAAAGATTAATTATTTTATACAACATTGTCTCTAGCCTTCTACACAAAAACTGTACTTTTATGGAAAAGGAATCATCTTTCGTAACGTTAAAATAATTATTTATTCCCGTACAGATCATGACATTTTTAATTAAAAATGATTCCATCTCATTCCCTTCCTCTTACATACATTCCCTTATGTAGGTAACATATTATTGTCCAGAAAGCAGTAGTTGAGAGCTTTAATTATATATTTGACGCATAGTAAGATGATGATACACAGATGGTCTTCACCGTGCTCATGAATACAGAGAATCATCACTTACAAGGTATGAACATTAATGACAGTTAATTCTGTGAGTCTACGACAGCGGGATAGTGCTCAGTAAACAAAGTGCTACGAGTCCAGTAAGTCATAGCCGACAGAGCAAAAGTGATGTTCCAATTACCTGATACACACAAATTAAAGTGAAACGAATTCAGTACAAAAAGATTTATTGTTACATTCTTAACAACAGTACTCCACATGTTTACGATAAAAGCTATGTTACTCTGAATGCTTTAGGTTTTGCGGAATTGTAACTGACAATTTATTCATATCTTCAATCGGGAACAGATTGATCTCTAGGAAGTTGAATAAACTAGTAAAGTTGAACGTTACTAATAGGAAACTGAGCAGGTAAGGAAGTTGTGTATGTATATGTGATGTGTGCGCGGGCGTTCTTGCAAGTGTGTGTACTGTAAGTTTACCTTCTTTACATATCTATCCCATTTATACCAGACAAGACATGAGTATTATTTGTTCCCAGAGATAGGGATAGGCAGCCAGATCGAGTCGTAACCTTGATTCGCTCTCACTACCGCACCACAGCGTCTGTGAGTCGCGAACGTAACCAGTATGCCAGCGCACCACATATTTTTGTTTAACTAAACTAATAATAACTAATGCATGTTACCGCTTTGTACTTGAATTACACACATACTGTATGTCAGGTATTTTACACTTATATGTTAAATTTGTATTTGGTATTATAGAATGTACTATAATTATTTTTTACATTGGTAATCGTAACTCAGTTATTCTTGTTTAATCAATTTTAATCATATTTCATGCAAGAATATGTTTATTTTATGAAAATAAAGAATTATTTTTTTGAAGATTTTTGGAAGTACATTATTGTAAAGAAGAAAAATACTGTATATTATTACAATTACTTTTTGTTATAGCGTGTAAACAAATTTTTGTTCTAATACACGACTAGGTGTTTTTATATTCCTTAGTTTTTAATAATAAATTGAATATCGATAAAACCGTCTCAAAGATGCAAGTAAAAATTATGTGATATTAGAGACATGTATTCGATGTAGTTGACTGAATTTAACCAGGCTGCAGCAAATGGGTTTGTGTGTTCATGTGCACCCGAGTATGTGTGTGTGCTGTCTTCTCAGAGCACTCCACTGAATTGTATTTGATATATCATAAAACCCCGTGACTGATTCCTCAAATACATAACGTACAACTCACATGTACACAAGACATACCACAAATATACTTTAATATCACTTGTAATATTATCCAGCTTCTAAGAAGAAAACTTATTGGAATACGTCCCCTACATACCTTGTTATATGCAATCTAGCATTACAGCAGTGTAGTCATTTCCTCGGTAGCGCCTTGAAATAGTCAATCGCGTATACAGCAATAAAGTGAACATCGTTCTGGAAATTATTATTTTAAGTATGCTTGCAGCAATGTATTTTACCGAGAATTCAGTAAAAGACAAAATACAGAACACAAATATCACGTTTAAGTTTTAATCCGCTTTAAATGACCTAAGCATGTATAGTTAAATAAATATTATTGAAATTAGTAATTCAACATTCATTTCAGATGTTTACATAGATTATTTCTAGATTACATTTCTAAATTCTCAGTAAGAATTAAAGTGAAGTTCCTTTTAATCTAATAATGGGAAAGATAAAGTACGTATTTCTGAGAACAGAATTTACAATCATTTGCAACGATATATTCTTCAATTATGTGACTAGTGCCGTATGCTATGCAAGTAGCAAATAACTAATATTTCTGAGAGCGGTGTTTTTCCGTAAACGATTGCCATCAAGAGATATCTTTAGTAGCGTTTACGTCAACTACTAATTCGTCCTATGAAATGTTATACAGATTCATACGTTCAGAATGTTATTAACTCATATAATACAGAATTATAAAATTCAATATTTTTGTTGTTGATTTTATTCTACCGTTATTGATACAACTACTGCTTCAAGTGCTGTACGTTTTTGGCTTCAGAACACTAATTTATGGAAAAGAATGTTCATTAAATTTTTACTGAGCTTAGCCACCTTTTGCCTTTTTATAGGCTACGGTTCATGAGAAGCGACACATTTTTGAAATTATCTTTCATATGTAATTAGATTTATAGTTTTTATGTTTATGTTTTTTATTTTTTACTTCTTATATTCAAAAATAATGTTGTTTGCTAAATGATAATTCTGACAGTTATGTAGACATTCATACAATAATGAGTTGTTGCAATTTCTTATAACATTTACATGTAATTATATGAAATTTCTATTCTTCTTGACATTTTCAGCTTGTAAACTTAAATTTTGCTTTCCGTTTAAGAGTTAGAATGAATCAATTCTATTTTCTTGTATACGTCGTGAATGTACAGCTACAAGAACCTAATATTAAATCCCTCAATAACGCACTATCATACAACAATAAAAGGAGCATTCAAATACTTACAATTGTTTCCGCCTACGTTAGTGATACAAGTAAATATGCTTAGAGTCAGCCGTTCTATTTTATGGTTAGTGACGTTTCTAGCAGAATGAAAGTGACTTTATTTTGTCCATAAGCTCTTTATTGCGTTGCTGCAATACGAAATTGAGGAGTAGTTGTACAAGAGAAGAAAAATGAATTTTTATTTTATTTCTTTTCTGTTACTGTGACAATTTTTAAAGATGAATAAGAATGTATTGAAATACAAAATACTGCGGAGATATTTTTCAGTTATATTTTTTAATCAAGTCTTCTCATTAGACTGTACTTGTGTGTATAACCTCCACCCACAAGTATCGATATTGGTTACTATCAGTATTTATATATTAAATATTTTTGTCTAAACGATGTCAAATAATAACAGAGAGGAGATGTTTGGTAGATAGAATGGTATAGAAAACTAAACAATTTAGGATATTGAACAATACAATTGAACTTTCAGAAAACATATTGTTCCACGTAATATGTAGCGTATGTAACGTGTTTACGCGCGAGGTTAGGTAAAGTGGTTTTAGTTCTATTCACTTGTACGTCCAAATCTGGTGTGAAGTATTCTGGATGTATATTAACTTCAACATAATACAAGATGTTTTTTACTTCAACTACATACGAGCAACCTTTTACATGTTGAATCAGTTCATTCGCCACTCGGCACTGACTTTCTCACTAATGGCGTTTGTCCCACGACACACCCAATTATTTTTTTGTTAGCAGTATTTTAATCTGAACTAAAACTGGCTTTCTCAACCTTCTGTTTGAATGTTCAAAAGTGGTTGTATGTTTACATATCTTTATTTTGTTGTATTCAGACTTCGATTTATCCTATTCGTTCAGTCGCACGTAACTTTTATGGAATTATTTGAACCATGTGTAGGAATACTGATGAGTAAGTGAATAATAATTGTTCTTACACTTTTTATATGTTGAATAAATACTTTTAGATGACAGTAGTTAGATTTATGCACAAGGTTAGTAAAAGTATTTCAGTTACCCTTATGTCTGAATGCACAACGTATGGTTCATTATTTTCATGTACATGTGTAAGTATATTTCTGTAGGTCAGCTAAGATAGTTTTAACCTTATTTTTTTGGGTGGGAGGGGTTCTTAGAAAATAAACGAAACCCAGCTTTCCTAACATTTCGAGAATTAGGAAACAAAAATGACACAGGTACAGAGCGAGGATACAGTCATGAGTATTCAGAGAAGAAAGGGACAGAGAGAGGGAGAATAAGAGAAGAGTAGTAACTGAGATTAGTATTAAAACTATAATAATAAAATAATGATACGTAGGCTACAAATACGAGGGATATCCGGAAAGTAACTTCCGTTTGTAAATGTTGCCGCGGTATCGATACCGGCTTGCTGCTGCACGCACCGGCTTGCTGGACGAGTTTGTTGATTTGTTGGCAGGACAACGACGCCATCTGTAAATAAATGTAAACTGTTAAGCTTCGTTAGACGTGTTTATTATGTGTAAGAAAATCGAGACGCCTGCCGCCAGTGAAAGCAGGTGTGCGATTCGTTTCTTGAATGCGAAGGACAACAAACCAATTTAAGTTCATCGTTAAGTTTGTTATATTTACGGAGAAGAATCAATGAGTGATTCGGAAGAAGGGAAAGGGGCATCACTTTTTAAGAAAGAACGTGAAAACGTTCACGATGATGGACAGAGCGAGTGGCCGTCTTTACCGAAAGGCAACATGACACGGGCCGTTGAAGAGAAGATTACAGAAAATAGACAATTCACTGACGTCGCTCTCCATGCTTATTCTAAAAGTTTCACGTCCACGTCTTTACAAAATTATGTCTTAAAACTAAACTATCGAAAATTGGGTGCACTCTGGTTTCCAAAAATACAAAAGGACAGAAAATAAAACGATTTGACAATGCTTTTGCTTTTTTCGACACGATTCAGGCAGAAAAACAATTAATTCCTGAGCCGTATAGTCACTTACATGAGTGTCACACGCAACGTCTGAATCAAAACAATAATCCATAACGTGGAGGCACACTTCATCGCCCGCAAAGAAAAATTCAAGTCAACGCTTTCCTCTGGGAAAGTCATGTGCACAGTGTCTTGAGACAGAAAAGCGGTTTTGCTTATAATCGTCTTGGCGCAATGCTCGACAATCAACTCGGATGTCTGTTGAAAATCGCTTATAAAATTGCGTCGTGCAATTAAGGAAAAGCGACGTAGGATGCTTACGTGTGTTGATTCATGACGATTTCCGCCCACAGACTGCCACTGCAACGCAACATGTCCTCACGTACCTTCAGTTGAGAACAATTTGATAATCTACCTTTACAATCCGAACCTCGCACACAGCGAATATCACCTTTTCAAATCCTTCCTCTAGTCAGATAAAAATTGTTCTTAAGGAAACAGTTTTGGAACAAGTCTGTGACTTAATTACGTGGGTTCCGCTATCAGTATTGGGAATGATACAGGCCGAAATATTTCTACAGAAATATCGAGGTATCAGATGTTGTGTTGCGTCATGCGTAGAACGTTGAGAAATAAGACAAGGAAAGAAACAAGGCTTCAATTTTATAAAACAATGACAGTGCCTGTTACTATATGAATGTAAAACATGGGTTCCTACAAAAAAGATTAAAAACCAGATTCAAACTTCGGAAATCAAGTTTCCGAGAGAAAGGAAGGATCATTTGCGCAATAAGGATATTAGAGAAGAGATACAGGTATTCTCCATAAATGATAAGATCAAGACAAATTGCAGGGTATGGTTACAGCATCTAGACAGAATGGAGGATGGACAACTACCTAAGGTTGCGTTTCGATATAGACCCTTTGGTACATGAGATATAGTAAGACCGAGAGCGAGATGGAGAGATATTCAGTGAAGACGGAACAGACAAAGTGACTGCTCCGTGATTTAAAGAAGAAGAAGAAGATATTCTTCCTTGGTGGCTACCGGTTCCATAATGACAACAATACCAAACAAGCCGTTAATACGTGGTTCAAATCACAGGCGGGAAGTTTCTACGATGAAGGTGACCACACGTGGTTGTCCGCTACGAAAAGTGCTCCAACAGTGACGAAAACTACGTAGAAAGGTAGTTTAAGGTAGGTACTTCAAACAACAATAAAAATGTGTTGCAAGTATATTCAGGGTTTGTTTCAAAAACCTATTAGAACTTACTTTCTGGATATACGTAAATGTTTGTACTCAGCAGAATATTTAGCTTTCTAAAACAAGACCAAATTGTAAAATTAGAATAACTGAAAGGAAAGTACTAAGAACACTTGTTGGAACAAAGAATAGTGGGAATGACTGGGGAAAACTTTCAAATACAGTCAGGGAAATAAGGATCATATTTGGACTCGGCCCGCATGAAACTAGAAAGGTGAAACTATGAAGGGTATGCAACTAAAAAGGTAAATGGTTTGACGAGTTTGATAAACATTCACAAAACAAAAATCCGATGGTTAACAGAAATAAAAATGATCTCACAGAAATTAACCACACAAAAGACGATATTTTAAACAAAGACATATTTAGAAAAAATATTAATGAATTTGTGGGTTTAAACGATAAAAAGAGAAACGACAACTAAAAACTATTTCGATAAAAAAAGGGGAAAGAAACGTAGTAAAAGGGTGAAAGAATAATGGAATCACAGAAAAGCGAGAAAAGAAGAAAATTGTTAAAGAAGTTGTTACATAATAGGTCCAAATTAAAGAAAGAAGAAGACAGGAAAATAATGCCAGGAATGTCAGTTACCTCTGAGATCCTACATTACATAATAGTGAAACTGCCTCTTGATAAAAAAAAGTGCTACTAACCCAATAAGACAAGGGTGACAGAACAAATGTCCGCTCTCCTTATTGCATGCAAAAAATTACAATGGAGTAAATTTAAACCGTATGCACAGTATGTTTGTAAGTTCTAGTGGTACACTAAATATTTTCTGCCACTGTATTACTCTCAACCTGCAAAATAATTATTCATATTCTATTACTTAAATAGCATTTGAAATATGTTTTATTGATTAATAAAACTATTTAATAGTTTGATATGCAAAGTAATACTAAACGTTAAATAAGTTTCTGATTAGTTTTAATTGTGTAAAAGCTTTATATTTTAATTACACATTAGTTTTTTCCAACGATTTAAATGTAAATTATTTACAGTTAAATAATTAATTTGTTTATTAGTTTTGTAGTAAAGTTAATCTATTAAAACTCTTTACATCGTGTATTTAGTTTAACTAAACGTTTTGTCGTCATCGGTTAACTAAAAATTATGTATTACTAAATTATTGTAAAAATAAAATTAACATTTTTTGTAAATATATGTGTTAAAAAATTTACATGAAACTTGATATTTTAAATTCAAATATTGCTTTATTTGTTGCTTTTCACTCTGACTCCATCTGATTTTTTTCTTCACAATTGCTCATTTATATTTTGATCTCCCTTGGGTTTCAGACATTAATACCCGTCTTTGGGTTTAAGGATTGTATACAACCATTCTGTTCTTACAAACCATTCCGCATCTCTATCAGTTCATATTTGCCATGATCTTTTTATTTCCCACTCTTCCTGCTTTTATCCGGGGTTTTCAGACCCTCATTATCGATTCTCTGGAAATGGACTATAAAATAAGGTATTTGGAAAGTAATGATATATCTAAAGCACTTTCATAAACTGGCATGATATACCTGACTTTCTGGTTTGTTTGTTTTAAACTTACAGCTACTTTGTACAAAAGCAACTGCTTTGTGTAATCATCAGTTTGTTTACTTTATATTAGATGAGGAAAGAGAAGCTTAAGTTGACAAACAAAAAACATTTTTTTATATCAATAACATAAATAATTTTTAATTTATTCTAGTAGTCGTTTTAAAACAACATTATTTTATAGAGATTGAATCAAATTAAAAAAAATATTTAATAGTTTCCACGCTTCTCTAGTTAGCTTAAAACAAACGGTTATAACATCAAACGTAAATGAAGGGAAACTAAATAACGAAATTCTTAACTCAACTATAATGAACAGTTTTATCATTAAAAAAACTTAAAGTAACTTATGTGATAGTACAAAAATATTACAAGTTAAAATGAAAGCATAACTACTTATCCCAATGCAAAATACATTTTAGAGTATAAGCATTAAGTTTATTTACATAGTTTACACCTGAATGTTACTGAGTTGTAAAAGGTTGGAAGTCATTTAATTAATCTTGCATCGAAAAGAAAACCCTGTTAAAGATGAATACTCGTGCACATTTTGTGTGTATGACCACTCAGTGTGCAGTATATCGTTATGTGCTGTATACAATATACTACCGAACCTTGAGAAAACAGGGAACACGTGGATCGAGAAGTAGGTCACAACTTGTTGCTCTTCTCCAAGCAGCGATGGATCAATGTGGATTTACAGACAACTTATTGCTTCCTGTACTGATATAACTTCTTTCAGACAACTGTGTTATACACAATTAAAAAATGTCGAAGTATTTGAAACCATAAGTCAGTGTTCAAGCACTTTTCGTAGCGGATCACCAGGCGTTATACACCTTCATCGTAGAAATTTTCCGCCTGTGATTTGAACCACATATTTGATATTGTTGTCGTTATGGAACCGGTAGCCACCAAGGAAGGATTTCTTCTTCTTCTGCACATCACGAAGTAGTCACTTTGGCTGTTCCGTCTTCACAGAACATCTCTCCATCTCGGTCTCGGTCCTCCTACATCTCATGTACCAAAGGATCTATATCGAAACGCAACCTTAGGTAGTTGTCCATCCTCCATTCTGTCCAGATGCTGTAACCATTTCCTGCGATTTGATCAATACGCTAAATTAAAACACCTTTTCTATATGTTTATCATTAGATGTATAAGACACGTAGGTCCTCGTTTTACATTTGACACTAGTTCCCAGTGATAAGAACAGACTTATCTTTTTTTAAAAAGATGTCTAAGTTAAGTTTTTAATACAATGTACCTCTGCATTGAAGAATAATCGATTAGTGAGATATAGAAAACAAAGGACAATTGTAGCCAAAATGTACGTACGGTCAACTTATTGCCTCTACGTATCCATTATCAATATTAATGTATAAATTCCAAAGAATAAGCTATCGTTATTCCTATAGACAAAATGACAAAGTTTTCCAGTATTTCTTTACTAATCGTTTATCTAAGATAACATATTATTAATTTAACTATTTTGAGTCTTCATTCTAATATAGCTGCAGACACGCAATCTGTAAAAGTTAGTATAAGTTGAGACTCAGTTTGGGAACGAATTCCGTGAAATCCCATTTGACAGTACAATATAGAATTTGTTTTGCTGTGCATGTGATTGCTGCTTCTGCGGTGGCATTAGTAGCGCGTCGTCATAAGCACAAAAGAAAAAATAGATAAACAAATTTACATTAATATATCCAAGTATCAATGGAACTGGGAAATTCCTATTCTTGTTGTAGATAATTTAGTTTATGACATTATAATTGGGAGTGACCACCTGCAGTATATTACATGCGAAACATGATTTATATTAACAAATAATGGGATGTAAAATAAAAAATAAACTGTGTAAAATCAAAGTAAACAAATCCATAGACAAGTACACTAAGGGTAAAAATGACGTTATTACGATAAGTAAACCTAACATAAACGTACAGAATCCGGACTGTGGTGATAATAATATTGTAAATAATAGTAAATTAAGTAACCATGAAAACACTGATACTACCATTATAGCCATTAAGTATGATGTCCCACATGATTAAAGCAGAAACTGCATAACTCAGGCGCCGAGCAAGACCAGGATCCAAGCATAGTGAACAGGAAGGAGATCATCCGCAATGTAAGGTGAAACAAAATATTTTGTATAAGCTTATGGATGATCAGTAGAAGATTGTCATACCTCAACACTTAGTCGACGAGGTAATGTGGGCCTGCCATAGAAGCTTAGCGTATGCTGGTGCCTACAGATGTTACCTGGCCTTACGAAAGGACTTCATATTGAACTCATATTACGAAGAAAGTACGGGCAACTCTCTACTTTCATGTCATGATTGTCAGACGTCTAAGCACCCCAATCAGCACACGTTGAGACGAACAACATAATTACAAAATGTTATACTCCGATGGAGTTGGATTCCGGAAAGCAACCAAATAGATTTTGGAATAGCCGTATAAAGGTGATAATACTTTGAATCTGCCTGTCCCGATGCAGATCAAAAGAGTGCAAGCGGATGAACGGATTCGTAAAGTAGCCAACAAGAGATCTGAAAAATTCAACGCTACACATAAATTGCAAACATTTAGAGTAGGAGAATTAGTGTTGCTGAAAGCACATAATGTCGGAAAAACTGAGAACAACACAACTAAGTTCTTTCGAGTCTACAATGGACCTTATACCTTACGCGAGCAAGTAGGTAAAAATACTACTGTATTATTGCCGACGAACAAATGAATAAAATTATTGGTAAGTTTTACGCATCATCACTTTGGAAATATTGAAAAAAATAAAGTGTGCAAAATAATAATAAGTAAACTAAATAAAGAAACCAAAAGAAAAAATATCATAAAAACGTGTAAATTGAATGAATGAAAGATTGACTGATCAGCTGGGGAAGTAAAATTGTTTACCTGTTTAGCGATAAGGAGGACTGCATGCTTTACTTAACAACCATAACATGCTATTTTAAGCGGGAAAAATTAAATATTGACAGGTGAAGGAATTGCTATTTATGTTATATTAGATATTTTAATTATGTTTGTTAAATCGTTTAATTACGTTAGAAAGGAAACTTTGCGTTCAACAAAAAAATTTTATTATCAAAAGTAGAATGTTTTTAACCCAGTAGGGGTGTATATGCAATGAGTAGAATGTGCATATAAAATATTATTATGACTGAAAGCATATGATATAATGTCGGAAATGACAATTTGTGTAAGTAATAGGCCCTTTGAAATTTAAAAAAATAAAAGACATATATCACACGGTCGAGTGATATGAGAACTCCTTCGCTTGTTCAATGTTGATGATGCTGATTATTATTATTATTATTATTATTATCATCATCATCAATTGTTAATATTTTATGTAACCTGCATTTTGCTATTTTACAGCAAATACTTTAACCGTGTAAACTATTTCATACAAACAAACACACAGAAAATACACGGAAATTATTTCCAAGGAGACAAGAAAGTAGTAGAAAGTATGTAGGTATCTATAAATAAAATCTCGTGAGTTTTCAAATAATTTAAATACTAAGTTCTATGTTAAGCTAGCTGCATTTTTGCAAATTATTTAAGTAAATTACGTTCTATGGTAAAAGAAGTATTCGGGTCAGAGAATAAAAATAAAATAAAAACATTCTGCGGTGTAGAGGAAAATTCTATTTGTGGTCATGAACAAAACAGAGTTGTGCTTTCCCCATCAGATAAAGGAACTGTTTCCGGAAGGTTCATATAGAAAACTCAGCTCAAAATTAAAACAACTCATACCCACAAACTCATCTTTCCTCTCTTCATAAAAAATTTGCTACTGTCGGTGATTTTTTTTTATTTACACAAAGTGTATTCTCTCCGTGCCAAAACATGTTTTCGCTGGATCGTTTATTATGCGTATGCACACAATCCATGCTACCAACCACTGACGTCGTCTTCCAAATGTAATTTGTGTTGTATATAAAGACAATAACTACAGAAGAAATATCCGACTTACAAAATGTGCAATTTCAGTCCATAATATTTTGTTAAGCTGTTTTATAATGCACACGCAAATATTGTCATTAGGCAGAAATAGTATCGTACATCTTTTTGTTCAACTCAGTTTATAATACGGGTAAATCTATCTACAGTTCATAACTACACTTACGTTTACTTTTATTAGTAAAATAATATTAGTAATACATGAACATGTATAGCAAAATGAAAATTATTTTACTAGTCTTAAAAGAAATTACAAAAAATTTCATAATTATCTTTGTTTTCTAAGATTCTGTAGTTCAATTAAATAAAGTGGGTGTTTCACTACGTCTTTATAACTTCAACAAGTGGCCACCAGCACTCACGTGCCCTCGTGGAACACGTAACCCAGCGTTATCGTTTCAAGAATAGAACGCTGACGTATTTTGTCCTTACTTATTGCAATATCATTTGTAATTACCTAAAAAATTATTTTGAAAACAAGCACCCTTCAGTCTAAAGTGAAAAGCTATCCATTCCAACCAGCATCAAATATTATTAATATTATTTACTATACATATTCTTATATCACAAATAGTGAATCCGTTCTAACATGGCTAAGTCTTATAAGTGTAACATACGTTTAGTGTTTTGTTAGTTTGATCATTAAATTTTAACAGTGATGAAATATTTGTGTTTAAATAGTCGTATTTAAATTGAAAAATTGATGTTAACATTGTTTAATTTTTTTAAATTGTTCGGCTATACTATAGATCAGCAGCCGTCTTCAAGCAAATCATTCTAAAACATTACCGTACACATTACACGAACACTGATCTTTTACTTAAGTGATAGGAACTACAGCTATACTACTTAAGGATAGCATGTAAACTACAGTTGCATGAGCTAGTAAACAAATACACGTAACCAACACAATTTATATAAATATCACTATTACATTAACGACTCGGAACACTAGGTTTTTTATAAGTAAAAGCATAAAGTTTTAACTTACAGCCTGAACCGGTTTTCTCCTTTAAAAGGCTTCTTCAGAGGCTGCCGCTGGTAGCGCTGTCCGTCTTGTTGTGGGTGACGGAATCGAATTTCGAAAGATCGATGCTGTGTGTGTGGGGTGAGATATGTTCGAATAATGCGTGCGATTTGAATTGTGTCTGTAGTTTAGGATGTCGTTTTTATTTGTTTGTTGTGTTTGTATATTTCCAATTGTTCTAGAGTGTCTAGTTTTCGGCCTTTTGTGTGTACGTGTAGAATGTTCATGTAGAATTTATATCACATAATGCAGTTATCAATAATTTTTACGGTGTAGTCCAATCGAAAACCTGAAAACAAATACATCACACTCGCATCGCTCAATATACAGAAAACAAAGCTTTAATTAATAACATAAACGAAAATTTACTTTTTCATAAAATTAATTCAGTAATGGTTACGTCCATTTTCCTAATGTAAACTTTTTATTATTTTTTAAATACTGCTAATACCATCAGATAAACGTAAGATTTACAATCACAGTGATACATGAATCTGTAAGCATAACATCCACAGTGTATGTAATGTCGTCAAGTGAGTATTCATCATGCAGCGAGAATTTGACTCCAGTCTGTAAGTCTTAGTGGCAGAGTGGAAATCCTTTATCAGCTCGTGGTCTCTACAAGATCCCGTGTAGTTGTAGCAAAAGTTGGTAAAAAAAAACACACAATAGTAGAAGATACAGAGAAATCGGTGCAGTTGCAGTCCAACGACTAAGAAAACCGCATAATACAAAGGGTTAAGATTTGCTGTTACCTAAATGAAAGAGTGTTAACCCTTTATACAAGAAACACAAATTCAATATTTATTTTAATTTATAGAATAGAAATTTATTGTAATGTAATGAAAAACTGGGTAAATTTTGCTTTGTTTTAAACTTGAGGTTTTTAAAATTTGAACATATTTTTATTTAAATTCTGTGCTGCATAAATACTTCAAATAAAGCGTAAGCGATACTAAATTGTACATTAAACGAGCAGTTTAACTTAGTTATATTGTAGAACACAATCAATTTATCATCAGTTCATATGAAGGTAAAACAATTAACAAAGACTCGACTTGACATTGCACTGTTTTCTATTGCAAGGTAAATCGTAACAGAATAAGCATCAGAAGTTATTTTTACAAGAAAGCCTTATTACTAACAACCAGAGGATAGAAGAAATAGACTTCGTATAAAGTTGGATTGAGACTGCTACTGGAACAACTACAACACTAACTTCACGAAGTGTAACTGACCTTCGCTTCTGGTGCCTGATGTAGAACTTATTAAACCATGTACTGTTCTTGTCCCCAGTCTGCATAAAGTAACAGGACTCCACATGTCAATTGGTACTGTCACATGTATGCTAATACAAAAACACAGTTCATCTATTTTTACTCGTCGTAGATAAATAATTCGATTTGGCAAACACAGATATAATTTTCTTCTTTCTTCTACATTAATTTCTTAAACCCATAATTCCAACGTGAGTTTCGCCTATTTTTGTGTTACATGCGCCCAAATATTATTTGTTCTAAGATAAGATGCAAAATTATTTATTAACTTACCAATTTCTCCCTAACTATTGGAAATAGATGGTCATTTGTTCTCGAACATGCACTTTTGGTGTGTATGTGTGTGTGTGTGTGTGTGTGTGTGTGTGTGTGTGTGTATGTGTGTGTCTGTCTGTCTGTCTATACGTCTGTATGGATACATGCGCAAGCGTGCGTGTGGGGAAGAGGTAGAATGTGTTTTCAAAAATATGTAGGCATATGCATGCGTATTTTAATAGTTTATATAAGAAATTTAAGTATTTTGTATTCCAGAGTCTACAAAATAGAAACACTCATAATGAAAATTACAGTTACATAATATTGAATACTTTTGTTTACAAAAAATTTACAGTCATTGCACAAATGCAATGCACAGAGAAGGGCATTGAAAATGCTTCAATAAATCTAAAAAATATATATATTTATGTTAATTCACCAATCAATGAATTCATTCTTCATTTACGAATGTACAGATTATAAGTTAAATGTAGTCGCGTTCATAAGAGAAGTTTTATATGTGTACTACGTTATTGACAACAAAGAAGTAGTTTCTATGGAAACTCACCGGTTTCCATTTTCGATCACGCACCAGTAGACTTTTTCAAATGTGCGACACGTACTTATAAACATTTTCAATGTTAAAATTAATAAATTTACATTGTAACGTAACTTCCTTAATATATGCACTCATATACTACGGATTTTGTTCCATAGTATTACAATTTAAAAATGTATACAAGACGCTATTTTTGTTACATGTATTTGAACCATTTTCTTAACTTTCTTGAAACAGTAAGAACTTTGTATCCCTAGTCATAACTACAAATGTTTTCTCGTTAACCAATAAGTACACGAATAAGATCAAACTAAATTAAAATACTACATCTTCTTACTTGTTGCTGTACCGCTTAAAACTTTAAATATAGGAGAGGAACAAAAAGTATAACATCTGTTTAATTGCTACGAAAACTTAAGAAAAGGACAGGCACTATCAAGAACAAAAGTATATAACTTGGTTTGAAAAGAAACGTAAACAAATAATGTAAAACGTTCGTATTTATGATACTAGAGTACCATGAGAGCAGTACCAACTACAGAAATATTATATGTTGGAGCTGAGTAATACTTCCAGGAAATTATAAATGTAAAAAACAACAGTGCCACTAATGGGTATCGGTGCAAGCACAATCATGTTACAGCTACAATTGCGTGTAGACACTGTTTTAAGAGTTAAGATTACAAACAAAAATAAAGTCATCAAGCAGCTAAACAAAATCCCATAGATATGCTCCAAGCCGTTTAAACACTTTGCGACAAAATCTATTCAAGTTTAGTTGTTTTCTGTTTTGTCTAGCAACAAATAAGACACTCTCGCCGTACCTGGTCACTAAGCTATTCAATAAATTTTCATTAGCAAAGACCTATTTGCTATTTGCAGACTTATTTTTGTTTTGATCCTATCTTTATCTACAGAAAAGTTCAATGTAAGACTATGCGCACAGTCTGCTGTCCTTGTCACTACTATGGACAAATTTGTCACAGGTTTGTTGTTACAAATTGGTTACGTTTATTTTATGCAACCCTATTGCGACAACATACAATTATATAGTAATGCTACTGGTGGGTTAATATGTTTATTTAGTTTAATTTGTATTGCGGATTTATACATAAGGTATACAAATTAAAATTTACTTTTCCTTTCCATTGTCTCATATCAAAACTGCAAATATTGTTTTCCTGCTTATCTATGACTACATAATTGTCTACTGCTTGTGAATGTTCTACACACACACACACACACACACACACACACACACACACACACACACACACACACACACACACACACACACACACACACACACACACACACACACACACACACACACACACACACACACACACACACACACCGTACGTATGTCGTACGCACATCAAATATACATTTTAATTAAGCGTTATGTAACCGTAGGCACCTCTGATGTGTAGGCCTACAGAAAATTCATTAACTAAATTTTCTCCCAACTCTAAGATAATTTGGTAGACTATAATACCGTGAAGCATTTAAAATTTATTAGGGTACGTTTAACGTTAACTAATGCAATGTATTCCTTTAAAGATATACACAGCGAAGAGTTCTAATGCGTACACCAACAAGTCAGCTGTGGTTATGGTTTTCATTGACCAGCATGTAAATACCAGTAAAATCAATATAAATAACACGTACTGAATATTGTCTTCGTAAAATTATGTGCATCAGTTTATAATACCGTCGTTCAGAAGCATGACAGCCGGCATAATTGTTATCAGCCGTAATAACAGTTTATCTCGCATCAGTGCAGTTACGCCGTTACGTTGTACCGGCAACAGATTGACGACAAAGGTGACAGACAATGCAGAGGCAACTAAACTCAAAACGGTAATCTCAATGACGGTGCAATCTGATTGGTGCAGAGGGAGTGTCGGAATGTCCCGCACACGTTACATCAGATGCTTTTTCCTATCACCTTTTGGCCGAGACAGTATCACCGGACGTAAGTAACAAAATAAATATACGATTTTTCGGGGTACTTCTATTGGAAAGGTAACTTTTATGTTATTATCATAGATTTATTCTTGTCATTATTATTATTATTATTATTATTATTATTAATATTATTATTATTACTGCTTTGTCGTTATGGTTTTATCCTAAATGTCTACTATCTTGTTATGTGAACGATAGTGATGACTTAGTCATACAGTAAAGCTTACAAATACACGAAAATAGCAATAGTAATAGTAAGTTGTAGTTCACGTTACAACAATGTTATGTGTAAGGAGATATATTTTTTCTTTACTAAAAGTAAACCCTGATGTTTACTTCTTCTTCTTCCTAAACCTAAACAATAACGATAATTATGTGAATACTGGATGTAAACGAGTAACACCAAAGATTGTGACAATAATTATGGATCGCACAATTTGTTATAATTAAAATTATTTTATCTTAATGTCTTTGATATTTTAGTAATTTCAGTGTCTTATAAATATTGTGTAAATTATTGTACGATTATTTCTGATGATAGTCTTAAATTTTTTAAAACGTGTATGATAGTCTTACTCCATTTTTTAAAACGGAAACTGGAGTTTGAAGTTTGAGAGAACTATTATTCAAGTCTTCCCGTTGGTTGTCACTTTTTACGATGTTAGAAATATACACAAAGCGGCCAACAAATTAGAAATCCCATTTGCAATAATGCGGCATCTTGTTGAAACAAAATGGAGCATTCCGTGCCTGACAATAATTTTGTGTAATTCTGTTAAGGAAGAAACGTTTCTTAAGCTTAGTAAGTTACTGGTGCTTTTGCGGAATCAAAGAATGTTCCTTATAATGTAACCGTTTTCACCGCACTGGTATAACATAAATTTGACCTGTGGAGGAGTATGCCAGAAAGGTCATGAATTTTTATTTTATTTTTTCTCATGTGATAGTAACCATTATGACAAGTAACAGAAAACTGCAATGCAACAGAATGGCAAATACAATTCAATTGATTAAGTTAAGTATAGTTATTTCTGTTACATTTAATTTAAAGCGTTATAAACAACAGAAACCAGAATTTATAGTAGTCGTAAATTAAAAAAGGGACAAAAGATTTTGTGACTTTCTCAAAATTTATTCTTACTGTAACAAAAATTGTAAACCCATCAAGTCAAGTCAATATGAGTAACTGTTTTGGAGTCACAAAAACCTGTATAAAGTTGTTTAAACGATGACAATAAAGTTTGTAAAAACGTAGACACGAATGTTGTAAAATTGTGTCTAGTTAATTATTAAATTGCACAAAACCTTAGATCATGTATAAACACTAGAACTATAAGAACAGAGTAATATACATTTTAAATGAATTTTTATACTGCGACGCTGAGAAAACAGATAGTACAGCATTGCTGTAGATTGCGTGAGGCTTTGGACGTATATTTGCGCGGGAGAAATGCGTAACATGCTAGGTCATTCGAGACGTCACTCGTCTGTTCTACAGGCATCCAGGCCCGCTATATCAGTACAATACAAGGCGGCCGGGGTATAAACACTGGAATTTGAAAGCCCTGTTCCGTTTTATACCAGCGATATTAGAGTCAGGTTCGAAGGTTTGTTCTTGAGACTGGCGGAATGTTATTAGCGTGTCGATTAGTACATAACTGAATATACCTGCGGTCTTGTATACGCAGTGGTCAGACGACGAAGTGGTTTAGTTTTCTTAAATTTATGGTTAATTTGCTTTTCACTGACTGTCTGTATGGTCGAAAGTTTCTGGTATTTTAATATGCTCATCATCTAACGTCCTCTGTTCTTTTCTAATAAAGTATGAATACTCAAGGACTATACATAGATAGTAAAGGAATATTCCATAATTTATACTTTTGACAAGTACACTTTTTTTTAGTGTTTACGTTTATCATCGACATTTGAGAAAAAAGTTAACAAAGGTGACATTTATTGTTGTGTATTAGACACATTTAACTTGAATTATTGCATAATAGTGCCTTTGCCTGTGATGAGTTCTAACTGTTGTTTATGTCTACTTAAAGTTTGTAAATTAATGACTTCATTTGTGTTAGTTATTCTGTTTCCACTGTACAACACGATGATCTATGTGACCTTTGTAACAATTCATTTTTTCTAGTATTATCTGTTATTAAAAATGCCCCTTTATTCTGTAATTTTCTGCACTCTTGCTTTATCGTTCAGCGAAATTATTGTATAGTAAAACGTATTCTTACTTTTTATAGTAATATTTTTACTGTATAATAATCATCATCAAATTCTAACTCGATGTCTCAACAATATTATCAATAACTTCCGATAACACAGTAGTAATGTTTGCATCTAGAGTTTCTTGTAAACATAAATTTAACGATACACGTCCAGTCTTTCAGGTGAACAAAGTAGTAGTTTTTCTTGAATTTATGGTTTATTTGTTTTTACTGACTGTCTGTATAGTTGAAAGTTGCACGTTTCTGATAGTTTAATATGCTCATGTTCCTGACGTCCTCTGTTCTCTTTCTAATAAAGTAGTGAATACTCAGGGACTACATATAGATAGTAAAGGAATATTCTGTCGTTTATACTATTGCCAAGTACACTTTTTTAATGTTTACATTTATCATCGACTTTTGAGAAATATAATTACCAAAGGAACGTTTGCAAGTATAAGAAAATTGTAATTATTATAAATTTTAAGAGTTATCATAAAGTATACAGTAATGCTTTCATTTTAGCACATTGATCGGTTTTTACATTTTGTATATCGGTCTTGACGATATTTTATATATAGAGTCTGTTTTTTTGTTTAACCAATGTAAACTTAGTATGCGTTATGGACAAAACCTCATACATTTCGCCCTCTTCAATTTATATGTAATCTTGTTTTACATATAAAATGGAATTACATTAAATTCCAATATAAAATTAAATTTACCATGGAAATGGAAAATAGTGAATATATAAACTTTCTTGACTTATTTGTACGAAAACAGAATCGCTCGTTTACATATAAAATATACAGGAAGCCAACTACCACGGATTTGACTATACACGCACACTCATATCATCCTTACACACAAAAAATAGCGCCGTTTAATGCATTTGTGCACAGATTGTTGAATGTACCATTGAGGCGTGAAGATTATCGGGATAAAGTAAACATTACCGAATACAGCCATGAAAAATGGTTACAAAAGTGATACGTAATTTGATAATTTGATACGTAAACATAGGTACAAGCAGAACAAGATGAAAACTGACAAGGATAAAGTTCAATTTGTCTCAGGTGAATATACTAATGTGCTCCCTAACGTAATAAAAAATGAGTTTAAGATGTTAAACATTAATGTTTCATTCAGAACTATCAATAATTTAAAAAATATATTTATGTTAAGGTCTCCAAAAAAATAGAAAATTGCTCAGGCGTATACAGGATGCAATGTGATGATTGTTACAAGTTTTACATCGGTCAAACGGGGAGGAGATTTATTGACAGATGTAAAGAACATATACCAAAAAAGGATATCAGATCGGCCAAATCTAATTTTGCATTGTATTTGATAAACGAAAACCATAATTACACTGGATTTGCGGAAAATATGATACCTATACACGTTAGCAACCAAGGTCGTTTTATGGATGCGTTAGAGGAATTTGAAGTTTACAGAGCATCCAAATTCATAAAGAATGTTTAACGACCAGCATTCGTTTAAATCAAATACGCTGTATGACACCTTATTGAAGATAAACGGCGAACTTTGTAATCAGTCCAGTTGAGATGTGACAGTCGAGCAGTGCGTACTGTTTTCGATAGTTGTGTGTTAACGGTTTTAATTATGTTATTTGTAACAGTTGTGGTTGTTTGTGTGTGCGTGTGTGTGTGTGTAACATTTTCGCCGACGATTCCTATATAATAGAAGGATAAAAATATTCTTCACCTGAAGATGGGAATTTATTCCCGAAACATGTAGTGAAAAATAACTACAAGATCGCAAGACGGATCACAATAAGGTATATTATAAATTTTAAATTAAATCTTAAATGCGATCTTGAGACTGTATATAATGAATATAAATATAAGTATCTCATAGTGATCCATAAGTTTTGGAAATGTTTTTCACAGCTTTATAAAGATTTGCTACAGACGTATGGCCAAAATAACGCCCACTCTTTTATGGACAGTCCGTGTTGTCACGTAGAAGCAGTGAGCCAAATATGAGAAAAGTGACAAAGGAAAGCACTCCGGGTTTGCTGATTCGTGTAACATGTAATACTACTAGACAGAAATATATTTTTGCTGCTGGCAGAAGAATGTATGTAGCAAAAACTAACAATGTATGTGCTACAAAAGTATATGTTTTAATTATTGTATTTTCGAACAGCGCTTTCAAATGTTGATTGCTACTATTTAATCTATACATTCTACAAATGCATATTTATACATTGTATACATATATATTTAGGAAGACATTACATATTAAATTCAGAATAATGAATCCTTCATTTTCGTTTCTGGAATTTTATGCAAAAGTGAGGAATCTCTAATAAGTGACTTTCAATAAAAGATTACCGCCAGCAGATGTGACTTATTCGCCTTTTACGTTAACTATTCATTCTGCCTATGCAATTTTACATATAGACTCACTCCTACATACAGGGTATTATTAAATACTACAACACAGAATTTTGTAAAAGTAATATTTTTATTGTTGATTTTATTTTACTACTACTACTACTACTGCTACTACTACTACTACTACTACTACTACTACTACTACTACTACTACTACTACTACTACTACTACTACTACTACTACTACTACTACTTGACGTATTTGACCTTCATAGACCTGGAAAAGGCTTTCGATAGGGTTTGATTGGGAGCTCTTATTTCAAGCAATGAGGAATTCTGAGCTTGATTGGAAGGAGAGAAGACTGATTTTGATATATTTAAAAATTTTATAAGATTGAAATTGGTGTAAGCAGCTGCAAAAAGGAAGGCAGTGTAAGAAGAGGAGTCAGACAAGGATGTCCTTTGCCTCTATATTAGTTTAACTTATTTATTGAAGAGGCTACCACAAGAATGAAAGGAAAAACCAAAGGCATTCAGATTAATGAAAGGTACATTCATAATATCCGGTTTGCAGATGATATAGCAATAATTGCAGACTCGGTAAAAGAAATGAAGAGAATGTTATAAATCTTGTCTGAAACCATAGGAAAACTTAAATTAAAGAGTAACAAGAAGAAAACAAAAACAATGGTGATAGAAAAGATGAAAGAGAATGTAAAACTTGATATTAAATTGGATAATACAATTTTAGAACATGTTGAAAATGTTTGGTACCTGGGGAGCAGCATAATTTTTGAAAATAGATATGGCACAGAGATAAAGAGAAGAATAGCTCAGGCAAAGCAGGCGTTTCAGAACAGAAGTAATTTACTTACAAATAATCACTTAAGTATAGAGGTAAGGAAAAGGTTTGGAAAACATTTGTGTGGAGTGTCTTAACTTATGGGTGTGAGGCACTGACCCTCAGGAAAATAGAAAGGAGGAAGATAGAAGCAATGGAAATGTGGGTCTGGGGGAGAAAAAGAAGATCGAGTTGAGTGGATAAAAAAAGTAGTAAGCAACTCCTCGCAGAAGAGAACGAAGATAGATCATTTTTAAAAATGATTAGAAGAAGAATAGAAAAATTGATCGGGCACGTGTTACAACACAATCAATTCTTAAGTAAATTTTTGAAGGGAAGGGGTTGGGGAAAAACCAAGACGACGACCAAGAGCAGCTTTCTTTAAAGACATATGGAAGGAGATGAACTTAATATCGAACTGCGAGTTAAACAGGACAGTGATGGAGAGAGAGATGTGGCTTACTCGAGAAGGCATGGCCACATGATGATAATATGATGATGATGATAGTGATGATGACTACTACTACCGCTATTGCTGCTGCTGCTACTGCTGCTGTTACTACTACTACTACCACCACCACCACCACCACCACCACCACCACCACTACTACTACTACTACTACTACTACTACTACTACTACTACTACTACTACTACTACTACTACTGCTACTACCACCACCACCATCACTACTACTACTACTACTACTACTACTACTACTACTACTACTACTACTACTACTACTACTACTACTACTCTACGTGCGTAGAAAATTATTTACTCATCTGAGCAACGAGAACGCTCGTTCAGCTGAGCAGTTTGAGGCCGTTGTACATACAAACATCCGGAAAGTAATGTCCACGTTGGGATAGACAGACTGGAACCCATCCTTTCGAATTAGCCGGCAGAGCTCCACAGGTGTAGACCTCTTAATTCCCTTCTCGGCAGGTCGGCAGAGCAGCTGAATCTGTTGACATTTTTCTTTTCATCCTCTTCTTGTCTTTCTCGGGCTCAGAATAATCTAACGTGACTGTACTCGTAAGTCACATTTAAAATGTAAACCTTCGTCGCAGAATGATTTCTCTAAATCGTCAGGATACTGTTTTTTGAGGCATTCTCCTGCTTCCCTCAAGTTGTCATGACTTAATTCGTCAATTTCGCTTACAGCTTTGAACGGTTCGTTTATTTCAACGAATGGATTCCTCCGTTTGTACATTCAGACTTTAGATTGTCGATAATAATGATGAACATATTTACTCTTAGTGTTTCTCGAGGACTATAACTACCCCTTCCACGTGGTTCATCATCGTGCTTTTTACTCTTGACCCGACGCTTGTCCTCTATGTGTGCCATTATTTGTATAGTTTTAAAGTCCTTTTTGCAAAGTAATCGTAGTGATTACGTGTTGACTCGAGGAGTTTGATCAATGAGTTGGACAACTGTACCACGGATCTCAGGTCAACACTTTGTAATTACTTATTTGTGTAGTGGAGTCTTTGAAATATGAAACCCCATAATTCTACCATGAAGGTAGTTTTTAGGCGGTTCATTTTAGTAATTAGACCCCTTGCCTCGACGCGAGTCACAGGTTTATGCGTCGTATCTTGCTCAATTGATTGCTATGTATGAAGAATATTTTGCCAGGTCTTTCACAGTGCTTGGCAAGCGTCATCTCGTGCAGACCATCGTGTAGAGGGGAGTTCTTCAGTGTAGAACGTTCATGTTGAAGTTCTGGTTCATCCGTGACAGACACTGGTTTTTGAAGTATTTTCCACCGTCTGGTAGACGAATAGACGAACTAAAAAGTTGTACAGTTCTTGAAAAGTGATCATTATATTCCTTCTTTGATTTTTTAAAGTTCGCACTGGTGTTCTGTTTAAATACAATCTTTGCTACATAATCGCGTTGCTCTTGCCAATTAATAGGATCAGAATCTAAGATCTTCCCTGGCTGATTTGATGATATTTCATCGTGATTTTTGACGTGAACTAACTCTTCATTCTTCAAAAATGACGTTTCCTCCACAACGGACATCTCTGGCTGCACACTGTGAACAGTATTCAGAGTAGTCGGTGTGACCTTCACTACTATCACAGTTACTGTCGGTATCACTAGTATGTCTCAGTTCCTTAAATATTAGGTTTACCTCGGTTTCTGGGACCAACCCATATTTCTCAATTTGATCTGGATTGTCCACAAACAAAATCTCTCGATTATCACTTTAGGTAGTTTTTTCACTAGCACTATTGACACTAGTGGTACCACCATCACTAAACTTCAAACAGAGACTTCCACAGGTTTGCGGTGCGCATCACCAACACTACATGATTTGAATAAACTATCAAACTTTTTTAATTATTTAGCGTTATTTTCTGCGTCGCGTAAAAATGAAAATCGGTACCGTCAAGTAACCTCAAAATTGTGTCCACTGTTGTGTTAAAGGATGTTTAAATATTATACTTTTTACGATGAATTAGTATTATTAGGATGATTAGTATAAACAGCACAATAATAAACCACGTGCAGAAAAGCAACTGTTAATGTTACTTCCGGTGTTTCATCTGCAATCCGAATCAACAAACTAGCAAATGATAACTGAAGGAAAATGAGTAAAATAAGTAAGCAAACAAAAGAAGGGCCGGCGGTGGGGTAAATAAAAAATTATCAGCGACTTTACGTAGAAATACACACCGCGCCAAAAATTTACGCGGTGCCGGTGAGAGTTGGGTACGAAATTATGTTACGCTCACAGTCTATGACTGTTAGCGGCTAGTGGCATCTATTAACACATCAAATTACAGAGTCGGTAAAGGATGTTCGAAATTTGAATGTAAACAAATTAATAGTTAAATAATTAATTAATATAATGGAATTATCACATACATAATGCATGTAAATGTAATTATGACAAAACAACGTACTCCATATACAGATCAGAAGTAAATTACTAACTATTCTCTTTATGTAATAAGCCTAGTTACTAAACAATATATATTTTTAAAAGTTTCTTATCATATTGGGATGAAGTAGAGTGGCAATTGAAACATCTCTTAGGTATAAAAGCAACATAACGGCCGCAAAATTTCGCTTTTACAAAATTTGCTGCCCCTCAAATTTTACCGCCCGTAGGCAATTGCCCACTTTGCCTATGCATAAATACGCCGCTGAATGCGGCTGCTACTACTACTACTACTACTACTAGATTACCATATTGTACTACTGTATTGTTATATCTGTATGAACCTGTTCCTTTACTTGGTCAACGTTATCGTGTCGTGATGTTTTCCTTGATATTCTCAGTGCAATATGTGTAAAGTTCAAATGATATAAATTTAACTCATATGAGTATTAAACTTATAATTCATTAAACAAACTTACAATGTCAGACACAATTAAAGGATGCAAACGGTGGAATCTTAAACCAATTCGTCGAACTAAAGGAAATCAACTAGAAACCACAATTCAATTAATCTACAAACCATACTTTAATAATTAATAATCCTAATAATTCGTAATTTAATAATAAAAGCGGGTAACAAATATAAAAAAACAAAAATTACATTATAAATTGGCGCCAGCAACTTGGGGCCGTTGACAACATAAAACCATTGGATATTCAACCATAAATAACGAGTAAATACCGAAATTAGAAGGGCAAATCGCTGTTTTATTACAAAGTGGCGCAACCAACTCGGGGCGTTTAACGAATTGAAAACCAGAGAATACCAACAATTTTGAATAAATTAAAACATACAACAGAGTTTAGAAGAGGAACTAATCGTGTTTATTACAATATAATATATATTATATAATGTAGATGTTGTCAGAGAGAGAGACAACTGACGTACTTTTCACAGGTCACAGATTTATTACGTATCTTCAGAGAGGTTTAAATGTTTTATTTGAGATATGGAAATATAGTACCATAAAACATACAGGCTATAACAGACAAATACTCCATTTATATACCACGCGAACTCGCGCGCGCACACACACACACACACACACACACATGCATTTGTGTACGTATAATGCACGTATATGCACGAAACTTTTCTTTGATTCAGTAACGTTTATAATGTCTGTAACAACAGGGACAACAAAATATAAGCGGATAGGCGAGTGGAAATACTTCCGAGTCGGTAAGAATGAAGACTACGTTTTGTGCGGTATTTCAATTTAAAATATGATAAAGTTTAATTAATTTTTTCAACACGTATATTTCAATAATTATTAAAGTATAAGTTATTTAGTTGAATGTTTACGACAAAAACGTTTGGTAAAATTAAATACACACTGTACATAGTTTAAATTGTTTTAATTTTTGTTTTTTATTAAAAAATTAGGGTTTTGGTTTTGAAATTAATAAAACTTAAAAACAAAAAGATTTGAGATTGTAACAAATTCATTGAAATTTTTAAACGTTGGAAACAGAAACGAGCTCATAATTAAGGGCAGGAACATAAATAACATCTATTGCGGAAATGTTTGGACATTTACTTAACTGTGTTTAGGTGTGTTGTGATTAAATCGTTATTGAATTTGTTTAATAATTTTGAGATTAAACTATTAAGTTTAGTTTTACTAATCAGTAAAACGTAGGTCTATAACAAATGCTATTTACGAAACAGAGTAGGAATAATTATTGTAAACGTTGTAACGTCACAGAACGTTCCATAAAAGAAATCATTTATATAGTAAGTTAGTATAAGAGGAAAGTGAGGTGAACAGTATCGAACCCAAGTAGTCCCAAAAAATTGTGTAATTTTGTATAATAATTATTTCTATCAACTTGAAAAAACGACCAAACTATGACTAAGACAAAACCCCATATATATTATTAATGTGAATAAGAGTGAAAAAACCATAAGACACTATAAGAGAGAGAAATAATGTCAGAATCAACCAAAATAATGTCAATAATTATTAAGTTTTATAACTATGAATAGAGTATTAAAAACTATTTTTTGTGAATAAATGGACATGATCCATTATTATGTTATGTGATGTAAATAAAATAAATGTATTAAATGATTTAAATACATTATTAGAAAGAATCTAAGTTAAAATAAAAATTGTATATTTGCAATGACAAAAAATATTAATGTATTGGATTTGAGACCATACACCAAGATTTCATTAAAAAATTAATTATTATCAGATTTAAATAAAAACTATATGTAATTGTCAAGCAGACAATAGTAAACAATTTATCTTAAATAAAGGAAGCTGTCAAATGATTAAAAAGCAGTCAAAATAGCCAAAAACTGTGTTAACTAAAAACATGTAATAGGCATCTAATACTGTATAATTTATGAATTTAATGTTGCCAAAATGCAACCAAACTGTAGTAGAAAGCTGTAATATGATATAAAGCAACTATACTAATATACCTGACTAACTTTAACATTGTAATAGTCAGGTTAGCAAAATATTTACTTATACCATGTATGGCTGGAACCAATTATCCAGTACAAAAATAATCATATCTGGCTAAATACTTACATAATACTAACAAAAATAAGATAGAAAGGTACAGTACATCAATATACCTTAATAAGAAATAAACTCAGTTGAAAGTAAAGTCAATTCTAAAAGAATTTAACTAATTAGAGTGAGATTTGTCACGCCATAAAAAAGGACATCTCAAGACCAATCAATGATGCTATGTCATCTTGTGATAAATATAATATATGTACAAAGTAACCAGGTATCACAAAAGATAGACAAAATAATAAACTCTGTGTCTACAGTGGTGAAATAATACATATATTAAAGAAAAAGACTAATCATTGTATTAGAAAACTGACAAGAATCTAGGCTATGAGCAGAGGCCATATAAAATTGTATTTATTTGTGTTTTATTTATGTTAAAATTTGTTTATTTTGTTGTAGGAATGTAGTAGGATTAGATGTTCAGCTTGTGGAAGGAACTTAGTAACTCCACAACAATTTTTGTTATAAAAAATGAGTTTTCAATGACAACAACTCAAGGTGAGGGTTGTATATTGTATTGTTTATTAGACTTAAGTTAATTAGAAACCAATCATATTTAGCATCGCTAGATTCAGTTAAAAACAGGGAATCTAAATGTATTAATGGCATACAAATTGTGAGTACTAATGTAAAAATGTTTGATAAATACCAGTGTAATTTTTGAAATATTCTTTGTATGAAGAATAAGAAATTCGTTCTAAAAGCTTCTACGGAAGTGAAAATTGTTCTATGACATTCCATTTCGTTTATTCTCGAACAATCTAGAAAGAATTTTTACACAAATATACCGGAAGTCGATGAAAACAGTCATCCTGAATTAGTATAAAAGCGAGACCAAATTCGACCCAAAGACACTTGAAACTTGAACTCCAGAACTGATGCATCACCCACAACACTGATCGACGCAGCTAAGGCGAAACCGAAGAGGCGAGAAATCGACAAGACACGGCAGGAAGGCTTTTCCCGTACATAGACATACCGACTGACTTAACCTCAACGAGAATCTTCGCCTAAAGTATCGCTGAAATAGAGCAGCGATACGGCAAATTTTAATAGAAATCACGCAGCCAGAACGTCGACGGCCCAGGAGGGACGACAAATTTAAATAGAGAACGAATTCTGCTGTGTTCGCATTGACTGACTAACTTGACAAAAAATTCCCCCTAACGTAAACATACAATACACAAAGCCTTCCTCAACACTGCATGGGAATCAGCGCTGCGGTGGCAGATTTCTGAATCAACGCTAAACAGATGATTCGTAGCGGCGGCGTTTGAACGAGATTCTACTGCCAAACGTTTTTACAAAAGTGCGGAAAAAGTAATGATCCCAAAATTTGACTTTAAATAGATTCAGTGTACAACCGAAGAGGCGAGATTGAGAAACTACCCGAAAGGAGTGTCCAGTGCGAGAATAAATAACCATTGGAACGTGAGTTATCAAAATTAAAGTCATTTGTTACCTGGTTACATTTATCACACAGTTGTACTTCACACGCCACACATACACCTTCAAATCACTTAGTTTTTTCTTGTAAGGCATCTAATTGATATGTCTTGGTAGTTCAAAGGAGTCACGTCCTGAGAGTAAAGATTTTTCACGTATTAAACTCATGCTTTTCAACTGAGTCAAAATCTGAAATATACTAGCCGATACTTGATTGGATATATAAAAAATTGTCAATAATAGTAACTTGTAAAATTTTTTTCTCTGCAATTTTATAATTTTTTATGAATGATAGTCCTTCAGACGATTTGTTTGTTTTTTGAAGAATCATTAAACTTAACTGATTTTTCCAAGCTAAACTGACTTGTTTAAATTTTTTCGTAGATTTAAAAATTTTATCAATCACATTTTTTTTTTTCTCTTGGAACAAACGTTTCCAAGTGGCGCCCACAAAAAGCATAGTATTAAGTTGTGTTACAGGACTACATCACTGCAGAGTATCCAGTCAACAGAGTAAGTAACAAAAGTGCGCGGAGGTAACGCCCGACATTTTACAACACAACACATTTACACAACACCCACTACATTCTTTATGTTATAACGTTGAGAGTAATATAGTTACAAAAAATATTTAGTGTACCACTTCCATTTACACAGTGCATCTGATTTGTGTAAAATGTATCGCATTTTAATTTATACACTGATAACGTGAGAGGCAGATCATTTTCTTTATTATGTCTTGATATTATCTCAGATTTATATTGCGATCGCCTCCAATTACTTGGCTCTATTAATTTTTCTTACTTTTATTACCAAACAAATGTTCTGAGATTCTGCTCTTTCTCTCTCTCGCACTATCTTTCTCCCTTTCTTTTCTTTCTCGCTCTCTTTCTTCCCCCTCTCTTCTCCCCTGTGTGTGTGTCTCTCTCTCTCTCTCTCCCTTCCGCCATGAACTACTGTCTCACTGTGTTCTTGTTGGTTTCAGCTTGTTTTACAAGATTAAATGAAACTTAAAAATTAGGCTCATGGAAATTAAACTTTTAAATTTCTATCCAATGTATTCAAATAAATAACAGAAACAGATTTGGAAAATTCAGAAATACAGAATACAGTAAATACATAAAAGGACAATAAAGTACTATTATAGCTGCTAAGGAAAATCATATATTATTAGTAACTGTTTATTGGAAAAAAACCAAAGGAAACAATAATGAAAACATTTCAATTATTTTATACTAACTTTACAATCTGTGCCAATTTATAGGCTTAGTCTTCTACAAGAACGTTTAAAAGAAAACTTGCGGGGTATCTTAGAACCAATTTACAAAAATAATAACCTAACAAATCTCTATAATCGAGAATTGGATTAGGTATAATAAGATTTTAAAAACCAAAGACTACAATGGGTAATACATGTGGCTAAAAGAAATAAAAAGTTTGTGCATGAAAGGCTTTGAAAGCTAATGATTTCTGATATAAGAAGAGGATTTCTGACGATTGCGATGGATGGATTGTGTATTGGAGAAATTTAGCTAGGAAAATGAGGGAATTGTGAAACAAGACTTGGACAGTAATGTGTCCAGGATGACTGTAAAGGAGGCCAAGACTCACCAAGGACGGTAACCCCTAGTGGATCTATACCCATATAGATATTCCATTTGTTATGTTGGTTTACAGCTAAGTGTTGAAACTCGCTTATAGGACATAATTAAAACTGCTATTAAAAATTATGTATAACAGCATTCAACATTAAATTAATTAATTAATATTTTGCAGATGATTTTAATATTGAGTACAAGACGTGAAACGTTGATTGCCACTACTATTAATGAACTGATTACAAAGTGTTACAAAACGGCAACAGTAAAAAATATTGCAAAATATATAACACTAAGGATAATCAATTTAATGAACGTATAAGTAGGGGCTAGGAGGTTTATAAGTAAAGAGAATTTTTTTAGAATGCCTAGGAAATGTTAAAATTAAAAAAAAACTGCAATGTTTTATAAGTGGGTCGTTATTAAGGTTATTATTATTATATGGGTCAGTCAGTCTTTCGACTGGTTTGTACCTTCCTCGCATATACCCGTAGTGCGTGTGTTACGGAGTCTCTTACAGGTATATGGGACCTACAGTTTAACGTCGGATCCGAACGGCATAGTTGCGGAGGGTTTATACTAGGCAGGATACCTCTCGCTGGTTTGGATCGCCTTGCAAGGGGGAACGGTTGTATCTAAATCAGATGGGCCCGGCGGGAATCGAACCCGCGCCGACAGCATAGCAGCGGGTTGGACCTTAACACTTATTAAGGTTAACGGCTAATAAATTCATTATTCCCCCTCCCCCAACATGAGTATAGCCAATCGATAGAATCAGGGCTAAATATCGTTTCTGTAATCTATATTTTCAAAAGGTCAGACAAGTAGGTTTGGTTTAATTTTTGGAAAAAATATATGCCCAAACCAAAACTATCTAACATTAACCTAGAACAGAAAAACACCCGCCTATATTAACCTACTCACGGCACAAAAGGCATCGTATTCAGACATATGGATAAAGAGAAGTGGAACCAAAACTGGTTTCACTAACCTGGTGTAGAATTACAATGTCTGGGTTATGTCGTATCATATTGGAGGAAACATGATGACACAATTACATAAAAAATCATTTATTCATTCAAAAATTTTCCTAGGTATGGCTGGAATAATTTTAAAAATTATAACGAGGTCGAACAAATCGCTTGTTGGATAAAGCGGAGGGAATGTGACTGGTAAATGGACTACCACAAAATGTAATGTAACCATGAATCAAGTTTGAAATATGCAAGAGAAATTTTGGGTAAGCTGGGATTGGCTCAGTAAAAAATCTCCAAACAAAAGAATACAAAAAAAAACAAAGTTACGTAACGTCGCACAGTAAAACACCGTTGTATGTATCGTCTATATATAATACGCACCGAGCTTGAGCATTAGAGTACATACGAATGTTGTTGAAACCACTTTCCCTAACTTCGCATGTAAACACCGTTGTATGTATCGTCTATATATAATACGTACAGAGCTTGAACATTAGAGTACATACGAATGCTGTTGAAACCACTTTCCCTAACTTCGCATGTAAACACCGTTGTATGTATCGTCTATATATAATACGCACCGAGTTTGAACATTAGAGTACATACGAATGTTGTTGAAACCACTTTACCTAACTTCGCATGTAAACACCGTTGTATGTATCGTCTATATATAATACGCACCGAGTTTGAACATTAGAGTACATACGAATGTTGTTGAAACCACGGTAATTGTTTACGATACTACGTAAGTTCAAATTGCGGCGAAATATTTCTTTTCCTATTCTTCTACAGTATATAAACACGAAAAAAATAATTTCAAACGGCGGTCGAACCTATTTACGGAGAAAAAAAATTAAATAATTACTCACATAAGAACGCTTGCAACAGCCGGTGAACGCCATTTTCAGACTACGTAATGTCTTGATGTAATGTTTACACCGGTACAACGGCGCGTGACGTCACCGCTTGCACATCAGCTGTCACTCCAAATTGGACTTTGGGATGTATATAATTCTTGCAAAAATGAAGGCGAACCATTTTCCAAACATTTACAAGCGAGTTGGATGAAAAGCGAGTTGAGCCGATACCTGCCGGTTAGGTTCGGAGAGGCGGCCCGAAGGGCCGCGGGATATAGTTTATTGTTCCAGATAATTCTTGCAAAAATTAAGGCGAACCATTCTCCAAACATTTACAAGCGAGTTGGATGAAAAACGAGTTGGATGAAAAGCGAGTTGAGCCGATGCCTGCCGGTTAGTTTCGGAGAGGCGGCCCGAAGGGCCGCGGGATATAGTTTATTGTTTCAGATCATTCTTGCAACAATTAAGGCGAACCATTTCCCAAACATCCACAAGCGAGTTGGATGAAAAGCGAGTTGAGCCGATACCTGCCGGTTAGGTTCGGAGAGGCGGCCCGAAGGGCCGCGGCAATAGTTCATTGTTCCAGATAATTCTTGCAAAAATTAAAGCGAACCATTTTCCAAACATTTACAAGCGAGTTGGTTGAAAAGCGAGTTGGTTGAAAAGCGAGTTGAGCCGATACCTGCCGGTTAGGTTCGGAAGGGCGGCCCGAAGGGCCGCGGGATATAGTTCATTGTCCCGGTACCTGCCGGTTAGGTTCGGAGGGGCGGCCCGAAGATAATTCTTGCGAAAATTGGGCTGTATTGCTGAAATCCGGACAAATCTTCCCAAACGCCAAACTTACCAAAGGCTGATGTAATGCTGGCTTATGGTTGGTGCTTAGACAACAATCAACGACTGGGTTTAAAATTTTGTAATCTCTTATTTCTAATTGGTATTTCTAATTATTAATATTGTGTACTGTTGCCGCGTTAGGTAGTCTGGTGCGTGGATGTTTTTGTGATTTTTAGTGCTTTAGTTTGTGTTTGTGTTTTATTTCTGTGTTATTGATTATGGTTTAATTATTTCTGTTTAGGGTTATTTACTATACCTGTAACATTGTCAATTTGGCGTGATACCTAACATTTTTATCCACACAATGGCCTGCTCAGCTATTCCTTGCGAGAAGAAGCCAGACGAATGCATTCGGATGAGTGAATCCGAGGTTATTGACTTTTTAATAGCCCACGAAGTTATTAAAGGGTCAATAAATTGTCCTTCGTGTGGCTCCTTGCTTGAATTGAATAGACAGACATTATTATTTCGGTGTCAGAATTTGCGAGAAGTGGTAGCTAAAAAAAAAAAAAGGAGGTGTAACATCACGTATTCCGCACGAAAAGGGAGTTTCCTTTCGAATACCCGCCATCCTGTCTCAACCTACTTCAACCTGGTCTGCTATTTCCTACATACCAAACCGCCTCGCCAACGCTTTCTCATGTGGAACTGTGGTGTGACCTCCCGCTTCATCGTCGACTGGTACAGTTTTTGTCGGGAGGTATTTGTTTTCGACGCCCAGCGCTCCTCAGCCAAACTGGGGGGCCCTGGAAAGACTGTAGAAGTCGACGAGGCCAAATTTGGACGCCGGAAGTATAATCGGGGGAGGCTCATTAAAGGGCAGTGGGTGTTCGGGGGGGTGGAACGCGGTTCTGGAAAGTGTTTTATGGTACCGGTGGAGCGCCGGGATTCCACTACTCTGCTCGAGATCATTGAGGAGTGGATTCTTCCAGGCACAACTATCATGAGCGATTGCTGGAAATCATATGATTGCCTGGAAGAAGCGGGGTTCATTCACCAACGTGTGAATCACCAGCTAAACTTCGTGGACCCCGCAACCGGCGCTCATACTAACACCGTGGAGAGGGCATGGAGAGAAGTCCGCCATGGTATCCCACGATTCGGGCGGAGAGAAGATCATTTCGTTGGATACCTGGCGGAATTCATGTTCAAGCGCCGGTACCCGCTATACGACGGCCATCGCGTGCACGCCTTTTTCAGAGCCGCAGCGGAGTTGTATCCCCCGGCACACTAAGGTAAGGTTTTCATCTTTTCATAATTATATGCATGGATTCCATGTCGCCGTGTGTGTGTGTGTGTGTGTGTGTGTGTGTGTGTGTGTGTGTGCGCGTGTGAAATATTCAAATTGCTGTGAAATATTTCTTTTCCTATTCTTCTATACTATATAAACACGAGAAAAATAATTTTAAACGGTGGTCGAACCTATTTACGGAGAAAAAAATTAAATAATTTACCCCGTAAGACGGCAAAAAACGATGCGTTATTTGCCGCGTGAACTTAGGAAGTACAGCGCCGAGTACTCCGCGCAATGACGTCGTAACTCGTCATTCGCTGTGTATCCGTGCGCCGTTGCTGAGTTAAAATGGCGGTCATTCATTTTACATGCGTGCTTATGGGAGTAATTATTTAATTTTTTTTCTCCGTGAATAGGTTCGGCCGCCGTTTAAAATTATTTTTCTCGTGTTTATATAGTATAGAAGAATAGGAAAAAAAATATTTCACCGCAATTTGGGGTTACGTAGTATCGTAAATAATTACGGAAACCACTTTACCTAACTTCGCATGTAAACACCGTTGTATGTACCGTCTATATATAATACGTACAGAGCTTGAACATTAGAGTACATACGAATGTTGTTGAAACCACTTTCCCTAACTTCGCATGTAAACACCGTTGTATGTATCGTCTATATATAATACGTACCGAGCTTGAACATTAGAGTACATACGAATGTTGTTGAAACCACTGTACCTAACTTCGCATCTAAACACATTACGTAAAACGGCCTATTTTCTAAAATATAAGGATATTACATCATTTAATAAGCTGCATTGTGTATTTTATTCTGTTGATTCCATTGCATACATCGAACGTCTTCGCTGTGTTTTTATCTAACGTCATTTCTACGAGAATATTTAGCATACGGACAACAATAATAACTAATATACGCAAGTGCAGTGTAAAGACGGGAATTGTTTGAAATAACCTTACAATAAAAATTTACAGTGACATTATCAACTTTATGTTTCATTCCAATACATTGTTATAGATCTACAAAAGCTGTCACCACAACAGAAAACACAGTAAAACCAAATACATTTGTCTTCCATTAAGAAACACAACCGGTCATTTTACTTTTACACAATTCAATGAAAATCTTATGAACACAATAAAAGTATCTTTTATTCTGCGAAAAACAGCAGTAACCATAAAATGAAACGGCTGAATCTAAACAAGTATACTATCGTATTAGAAGGAAAATATTGTTGGCAAAATAATGCCTTTACTCTTGTTTTTATATATACTGCATTTATGTAAACATAATTTCACATTTTACTAACAAACTGTTGTTTTCGGTGCTTAATATTCACAACTTATGAAAACGCATACAATTGATTAATTCACGATGAGCTTTTGAAAGCTGTGAAACACTTAACAGGTTAAAATCACAATGAAAAAATAATTACATATGATTGGAAGTAAATATTCCTCTAATTGTACTAATTTTTTATACGATTATTCAAAAGTTTCAATTCTAAACAGATTAACACTCTTTACCTTTTGACAAATTATTTAAATATGAGAAACATAAAACACAAAAACCTTAAGGTAAGAAATTTAGACGTAAATACACATGACAAACAACGTCAAAAAATCGTCTGATTAAAGTTAAAGCAGACAGCTAAGGCTCTGGTGAGATTTAATGAAAAACCTTATTCTAAAAGTAGTGTTGTGAAACCGCAAGAATGTATTGCGTAAAGTCTCAAAGACAGTAAAGGAAAACTTATTTTTACACATGAATTGTTAGTAGTTTTTAAAAATTAAATATTATGAAAAGTCTGTGTAACTTTCAATAGAATAGTTATAAACTAGAAAAATAAACTTTCTTTCATACAAAGTATTACAATTAACATTATACCATATTGTCTCCAGTCTAGTCCTGTCAAATATTCCTTTCACGTAGCCTCTGGCATCTACTTTCTCTTTTCCGTTTTCGTTTCTTTCGTTTTTTCTTTTCCTTCCCCTTCTTCCGGTCTCGGCCAATACTTTAGGTAAATTCCAAACTGCGAATGCAAATAAAAACATTATTTGAAAATGTTATTTGAAAAATTAATAATAATAATAATAATAATAATAATAATAATAATAATAATAATAATAATAATAATAAGAAGAAGAAGAAGAAGAAGAACAACAACAACAACAACAACAACAACAACAACGACGACGACGACGACGACAATAGTAGGCCTATATGTTTTTAAGAAGGGAAAAATGCTTTACGCACCTTCGAAAAACCGTCTGTCCCCTGGTGTGTGGCACTCTCAACCACTAAAAAACCCACCTCTAAATCAAGCGTTGATTTCAAGCCTGGGATCATTTCGTGGATTACTTCAAGATATACCCTATTGTGCCCTTACCGGGTTTCTTCTAATTTGTCTATTACATGCTACTGCCCGTCCAGAATCAACTGAATAAATGTTGTAACGTGGTACCATTCCTCCTTGCCACGAAGCACACTCAAAAGAAATTCCTCGTACGTGAACTCCCCGAGCTTCATCTCTAGGGCCCTCCTTTCTCTTATCCATCTGCTACTCTTTAAAAAAGTGCGCAAGGCATCTTCATGCGTAGAGTCTCTGCATTAGCTTGCTGGGCTTTTTACCTTTTTAATACTGTGGAGGTAGGCGTTAAAATTGACATGTCCACTGAGGAAGTGTGGAAAATTTTAGTTTACTTTGCTTTGCTGGCGGTTAAACTATTTCCTCTACTAATAATAAAGTAATACTAATATTAATAATATTTAATATATGTAAATACAATCTATTCATGCGAACATACTTTAGACACATGTATGTGTAGAATATGTATAGTAAAAAGCCAAAATCAGCATCTGAATGCATTGTTCGAAAAAAAAATTGTAGCAAATTTCTATCTAGTAGAATTATATTCTGCAGAAGTCAGCAAATCAGGAGTCCTTCCCTTTGTAACTTTTCCCCTGTGTCGTTCACTGCTGCTACGTGACTACTCAGACAGTCCATAAAAGAACGAACGTTATTATGGCCATTTGTCTGTAGTAAATTTTTCATAGTTTTGTTAGTCACTGAAATAATTTATTAAGGTTATTGCTGTATCGATAATAAGGTAGAAACACAAGGTTTCATTGAAGATGAGTCTAAGGTTGTGTTATGTGAAATACTTGCATAATTAGCTCCAGCCCTTTGTATGTTCATACATCTGCCAAAGTAATCTATGTAAAGCCACGGACGTCATTTTGTGTCCTCTTATATAGTGACCTAGTCTTATTGTTCATTGCTCTGATTACAATACCCTCCTGACCGAGAGTTCATAAACTCAAGACGTGTGCTTTTTGAACGGTGATTATTTAAAGAGGCAAATGTTATAACATATTAAGCAAACTGCAGATAAAAGTAAAATAAAAGTAAATAAATCTTTATTTGCTTAAACTACACAGAAGTTTGGAATTCGTACAATAATTATTGTATAATAACATTCGTATAACTAAACTGTATTATACGGTAATTCACAATTAGCAAATCTTTTGCTATTCGAATAAAATTTTAACTTTTTTGTAAAATTATTTGTGTTGGTTATTGTTTCTTTAAAAAGAAGTAGCGTACAAAGATGCCAGTATACGCATCAAAATGAAAGAAAAAAATGGAGAGCGGAAAATGTTGATAGACACTCTAGGCAGAAGAAAACATTATATAGGAAAAAATTATACGATCGCTATTTACTTTTGTCACTTGTAATTTTAACTTAGTTTGGAGTAATGTGTGTACTACCCTTAACAGAACTACATGTAAATATTAATTGTTTATTGTATATAATTTTAATTATATATACAATGATTTTAAAATTTTATAATGTTAAATCTACAAGTGTATCATGGGATTTGTATTGATTACATCTATTAGTGCCAAGCTGAGATAGAAGCGAACTAAGCTGGTCAATGAATCGGAAAATATCATAGCAGCATTTCTATGTAGCACGAATATGTTTTCTTAGTTTCTTGGGCAAATATAATCATAACTCCTAATTTACCCTACCCAATAGACCTACAAATAGTTATGGCTAAGAGCATATTAAATTTGTATATACGGGAGCGAAAGTCTGCGCGAAACCATTAATAGATGATACATCAGTTCTTTTGAAATGTAGTATTAGCAGTATTCTTACTGTTTACATCAGTGCCTAGTAAAAACATACAAAAATACTATACTACTCCGACAGTATAATTTTAAAATAAACTGTTGAATGGCAGATTTGTTATACGAAATATATTATGTCGATGGACATAATTCATTTACTTTAAGTGAAAACAACTGCACTGGCAAATTAAGTTGTATTATCGTAATAGATGCTGTACTTGCGTCGGTAATTCCAACACCACTACAGTTTTGGTGTAAATACTTTGAAGTAGATTCCACATTTCTTATTTAACGGTATTTATTTACCATATAAACAGAAAAGGAGAGAGAAATACAAAAGCATTAACAAAAAACTCATGTTTTATCATTTTTAAAGGAAAACGGTATAAAAGTTAAATGGTATTCTTTGTTATCTCGAACACAAAGGTCTGTATGTATGTAGAATTCAGTATACTTAATCTTTTCATGACAATTGGATTGCAAGTAAACGCTATTATTACGAAGACAGTTTAATTCTTTGTAATGTAAAAAAGTTGTTTATAAAGCAGTACGTCTAACTCATGGGTGTACAAACACAAGCATATGTGTTGTAGCAATTACAGTTGTGAAATGTTAAGGGTTGAGAATTTTCATGTTTTAAAATACACGCCGTAACAACAGTTTTACTTAATATAATTCTGTGCATAGCACATATTTATGTACATTTTTTATTTTTTTTTAATCTTTAGCAATCAATAACTTACACGAAATAGGCGTAATATTTAATATGTAATTTTTTATTTTTTTTGTATTCTCTGTTGTGCAGTATTCAATTGAAGTATTAATAGATCCTAAGAGTGACCGTTATTTACGCCATATTAGAAGATTTTGCAGTTGCAGTACTTATCCTGTTCTATAAAACATTTGTTCAAAGGAATGAACTTGGGGCCTATATGAAGTAAATGTTGGAAAATTTTGGTACCCTTAACATTTTTTACACACCTAATTCTTTCCGTGATACGAGAGTCTAATTTGCTGCGTTTATAATCTACTGAACTTTTCATGCTAATGATGTCCTTAGCGCCTATTTCCACAGTGATAGTTAAATGTATTTACCCATGATTAATTTTAAAACATAATTTTATGATACGTTGGTGCAGTTGCCTTCAATAATATAAACGTATTTAACCATAGCAATGAAAACGATAACGAATTGTGAACATATTTGTAAAATTAAACTTTTATGCAGATAAATTTAGAATTATAATAAAAATAAGACTGGAAGTCAAAAACGTTTTTCTAATATAAATTAATTAAACAGGTTAATAAATTCATAATTTTATCTACTGACTTAATTTCTACACCAAAGAGAAACCAACTAAGTCAATATATTTTGTTGCAGAATATTCAACTAACCGGGAGCATATCTATAAGACTCAGTTTAATATTTTATTTGTATGATGATCTTCTTCTCGTGATGATACTTAAAATAATGTCTGGCTTCATGCAACTGTAGCTATAGCACACCGTGCCTCCACTGAACCATCGGTGGTACTGTTGGTAGGAACTTTACAGGAACATTTCAATTATACTCAGATACAACAGATAATATTTATATTTTTGTTTTTCTCTTACTGTGCTTTCGTATCAAAATTATGTTACACATTAGTATATTTCTTCTTAAATCAGTTTACAGGATTTTATTCCATGTATAACTGTTTCTGTTCTTAGGCCAACTAGCGCCTACCTTTTCTTAAGATTTTGTAGCAATTCAGCAGAAGTTATATCTTTTGCTTATTTCACGGTAAGAACAAAATTATAAGTAGTATTTTAATTTAGATTGAAATTGTATATACACACGCGCGCGCGCGCCCACACACACAAACACACACACAGATATCACACCACACACACACACACCCGCTTAAAAAATTATACTATATATTCGAGAACTGGAAGACGAACTATTTCCCAATAACTAGGGACAGAATTTTAAGTAAACAAATAATTTTCTATCTTATCCTAGAAAAAATACTACTTAGGTGCCAGCAACATAAGAATAGGTAGAATCCACCTCAGAATTGTAGGTTTGTAGAATTAATTTGAAAGAGAATGAAAGTTTGTGTCTAGTGTTTATCAAATATAATTATTTGCCAAGGAGTCGTAACCGGTAAACGGTCTTTGTATTAACATGCTTGAGATAGTACCCCTTAACGCGTGGAGTTCTCGTAGTTTATGTAGGATTGACGATAGGACAAGAACAGTAGTTGTTTAACAATTCTACAACAAGCGCCGTGTACATTACATTTCGTGAAGTTAGTTTTGTAGTTTTTCTAGTAGTAGTTATTCAACTTCATATGAAGTACATTTCTTGTCTGTTCCTGTTAGTAGTAGTGAGGTTTTTTATACAATAATTTCTGGTGCTTTATTCTGTTCCGGTACTGTATCTGTTCCACATTACAGTAGGAAACAGCACAATGCCAATTGTAGTTTTTGTTGTATGTCGGACTTTTATATGTAGTAACGATAAATTTACAATGCGTTGGAAAATGTACCTAAATTAAGTTTTGTAATAAAATGCATCTGGGTTTTAGTGCTGTGTTTATACTTATTTTGAACCATTTACAGCAACAGGTAATAAAAAGGAATTATCAATTAAAAAAAACTTTAATCTAAAATGAGACTTAAATTCTACTTACTTTTTACGACAGAAAAACTAACTCTTCACTCTACAAATAAAACACAATATTGGGTTTCTTTTGGAGAGCGGGGAAGGTTTAACACCCTCTCAATTTTCATTACAACAAAAATTTCGTAACATGGAATACTGAACCTCTACATGAGTAGCCACGCACCGTACCCACTAAACTACTAATCCCTTAGGATGTAAATTTATTAAAACCTACGCTTTAAACAGGTTTTTATAGGTACTAGGATGCATAGAGGTTAGAGTTTTTATCTGCCATTATGAAGATTATTAACACACTAACAGATATTCCAAATTTTATTAAAATGAATGACAAATCAGCAAACATAAAGAAATAGATAAAACTTTGTATTAAATCATGTTTATTTGATCGGGTAAGTATTAAAACGTTTTACTATTCCTGTTGTATAAGTATAAATAATGAAAATATGAATAACTTTTGCGCTGTGTAAAAATGTATCACTTAATTACGTTGGACAGATACCTGTTTGTTTTCAAAATATTGTTTCACGTTTCTGATTGTAACGGTAGAGTGGTATTGCAATAAGGAAGGACAAAATACGTCAGCTTTCTATTCTTGTTTGCCACGCGATAACGCTGGGTTACGTGTTCCACGAGGGCGGCCACTTGTTGATACCGTAAAGACAAATTACTGCTGCAGCGAAACGCTTACTTCATTTCATTTTAGAGAACGAAAAACTTATGATTTTGTTTTTGTTAGCAATTTTTTTAATTCTGCTAAAAAATGTTAACAGTGTAACTTTACTGAACTATGTATTCTAATTACAGTATTTTTACGCAATACGGAACGTTCTCGTACAATGAAGAAAGTCGTTCTACATGTTTCTCGGCTATCCCAGCAGAGCCCAGCTGTAATGTTTGTGTGCGTACATATTGCTGCTTTGAGATGAAAGACAATTACGTGACACTTATCATGCGTCAACAATCGAGGCTATTCCAGACCACATCGGTCGGCGCACTGTGTTCAAGGCCAGAGATTGCCACTGTCTCTAGTGGATTCCAGGAAGCCTGTAATAGGCACTTGTTTAACACGTCATCCGAAAAGTGACTGATTATTCTGGCATCTCTGCGGGGAAATATAAACATCCAGCGACGGTCAGTCAGTTCATGTCCGGCGATTTACTCAGTGTGTCTCAAATGGTGTATTAGTAAAAAGTGATTATTGTGCAGGACTCTATTAGTTGACATTATTTGTGGTGTGGACAAATTAACTTGAATTATTGTACGAGTATAATCTTGTTGAATAACTTGTTGATTACAAACTGTTATTTGCGATAAATTAAAGCTGATGATTAGTGACTTAATTGGTGTCTGTAATTTCGTTTCCACTGTAGCACACGATGATCAGTGAAACCGTCGTAACAGTATGTACGCAGGTTAAAACAGCACAGAGACAATCTGTTAACTGGAGAATAACATTTGCATCGTCTTTTATTTAGAGAAACTACTTTTACCCCTTTACACATATAGCCTACACGCGCGCTCACCAATTTGAATCTGAAAAGTTCATTTCGATATGTTATTTTTGCATAATTTTACTGTTGCTGAGACAGATATCCTTATGATTGTTTATAGGAAACGCTGTTAAAGGTTATTAAACTTTCAAAATTTTAAAAGTACTAGAATTAGAATACTTGCATTACAGTCCCTAGAAAATTTACACATATATTAATATTATGAAATTATTTAATATAGTATCTTTTGCAAGTAGTGTATTTACGTTTGTTGATGTGTTTATCTAATGATGCTTTTTAGTGAAACGTGCGTAAGTTATTGAAACGACAAAACGTAATACACTACTTGCAGAAGAAACTATATTAAATAATATCGTAATATATAATTGCTGCAAGAAACATTGTGTTACCTAAATAGAAAATGATGGACATATTTATATATACATATTTAATTTGTGATGTTTTCAATTTGTTTCTTCTGCAAGTAGAAGAAATTAATTATAAATATTTAATTTCATACATGTATAAGAACTTGACAGATTTTATACTCTCATATTATGAAGGTTACAAGGACAAACTATACAGTATAAATGTCAATTCCGTTTTGTTAGTTTCTTTAGAAATTTTGTAGAATTTGCTCTTATCAATTATTAATTATTTACACAACCAGTAAGCCGATGTTTCACTTTTAAGATTTGTAAATTTATTTATAAGATTTGTTTGCATATTGTTTGCTGGATATTATTATTGTTGTTATCAATATTATTTTTTTTACTAATAGGTTCGGTAAAAATTCTTCAGTCCTTGTTGCTTTACCATTGTTTAGATAAGAGGAATGTCTTTCGTTTCCTACAAATATTAGTTATCGCCAAAAATAATCTTTTTTTAACCTTTAAGTCTTCAAAAACTACACAGATTTTTTTAACCGCTATTGTTTATTTCTTTGTTGTTCAGACTGTAGTAGGTACGATGATGTCGTGTTTCTTGTGAGACCTGTTCACGTCGACTACTTTCTCCTGTATGCTGCCATCTGCCGATGGTTATGTTTTACCGTTTATTTACCATGTTTGTTGCTGGTGTGATTGCAATCATCGAATCATTAAGTCTTACAGGAACGATGCCTGCTTCTAGACTAACCGCAGCGTTTTGTGCGACATAGTTGGCGTTTTCTTTGCCCTTGGTACCCATATAAAGGTAAACTGCAAACCCCATTCACTCTCCGAACCATCAGAATAGAGCACGACGTAATCTGATAAGTCTACAGTCACTGATCTGAATTGAAGCTTTGATACGGAAGGGTGATATACTGACTACCTTGGCATCCTACCTTCAATCGATATCTGGTCTCCACAGCAGCAGGGGCAGTGGTTCAGTTGGTTTAATCGGATGTAAATTCAGGGTTGTAAAATTATACTGGTTGAACAATTCCAACTAGCGAACACCAGGTAATCGAGCGGATGTGTAAAGTTGAGTGTACATTTGGCTGTCTGTTTTCAGGAAGCACCGTGTGCTCGAAATGAGTTACTAGGACTGTGTATAAGTGCAGCAGGACTTCTCTGCCTGGTCTTCGGTTAATGTAGGAGATGCACTGATTGCAATGACTGTTGATTTACATTCATGTTCGCCTTTTGTCGAACAACAGGCCTAGATATATTGTTATATTGGATTAATAGGCTTTTCTGTTATATCGGATCCAACTCCATTGATCTTAGAGCTGAGTTTGGCATCTTACTAAGTTGAGTTTGGTTTTTCAAATAAATGCCTTTCTAAGGTACTTAAACTACAGGAAGTTTCCTACATTTGCATCATAGCCCTTGAAGATGTCGTTGATAGCGATGATAAACTGTGTTTCGTTCACCGGAGAACTCTGAGGCACCCCGCGCTGAGTCGAGATTGTGCCCCGGACGCGGACCTAGAAAAAACGTTCGGAGAAGAAGCTTGCAATAAATTTTGGAATGTTCCTCCAAAACTGCCTTTTGTAGAGCCGTTGTATGATATTGTCTCTCTGTATTGTGTCGAATGCTTTCTGTAACTATCATGTGTTTTCTTTCAGTAAAGCAAGTTTGAACTGCTTGATTCAAATAAACCAGTTGGCTAGTTGTCGAATGAAGTTTCCTGTATCTACACTAGTGACTCGTCAGTATACTATGTCGCTTCAGATACCAGGTTGACTATGCTTTCCATGTCGATAATTTTCAGTTTTATTAAAGTCCCTTCCACTATATCGTGATACATAGACTATGGTTTAATATTAATAATAATCAATTTTTTAACTTTAGTAATATATTCTTATTATATATTTTATTATTTATTTTGCATTGTTTTGACAGTTTAAAATACTGTCGTCTTAAAAATCATTTTTAATAGTAGGCCTACAGATTCCGTTGCCTCTGATATATTATGGTTTAGGATGGAGACAGAAAAGTTGTTTGATCCTCCTGGGGTATCGCCAGTAGCATTTAGAATAGAGTTTATTTCTCTCATTTTAAAAATATGTCATTGTACGATTTGTTTTCAGCGTTTTTGAATTCTAGAGTTTCTTGTCCATAAATCTCCATTATAGCTATTCGAATACTGACTTCCGTATATTCCGGAGCCAAGATTTCTACAACCAAATTAGTAAATTTCAACAAATAAATACGGCATTTTTTAATGTGTTACAATAATAGAATTAAGGGACTTAGTATAGCATATTAAACTATAATCTTCTGTCTACAATAGCAACAACAGAAAGTAGTGATAGTAATAAGAATTTTGTTATGAAAAGTTAAACGCTAAGTCCTCGTACAAAATATTTTGTTTGATTCTTACGAACACAGATGGACAAACTCGCGATAAAAATTAAGCACAGTATGGTTTCTAACGTTATACTCTTGCTTTATTTCTATAGTCTTATACTCCTGTCCATTCCAAGAAATGCTTCAGCAAATATGATATTTATTTATATAAAGTTGATTTAAAATTTCCGTACTTATACTGTTTTTAATGAATTACATCGTGCCTATTTTTAAGCTTATTATACAAGAGAATATCACATTTGTGTTTGTAATCCTTTATTCATATGACAAAATTACTTATAATTTAATTTCTACTGGTTTAGTGTATACTAATGTGTTTGTATTGTTGATAGGACAGTCACATTATATAAAATATATTAAGCGAGGCTTGACTATTCAGTAAGCATGGGCAGTTTTATGCTTAGTCGTACACGGAACTCAAAAACATATCGTGGTGTCCTAGAAAACGCATCCGATAAAAAATCGGACGAGTTGTGATACATGGGCCGTAATGGTTCCCTTTATGCACTCGCGCGAGTTTTTTATTGTATGACTTTTAGACATCAATGCTGCCAACCTTCCTGCCTAGTGTTAGCGAGGCCAGTCGTGCCAAGGGATCAGTGGTATTCACGTCGTGTGTGATTTTATTAATTTGTTTTATAAATATGGAAGACATTAATACTGAAAGGCTCATTGACGAAATCCAAAACAGGAGAGCACTACGGGATCCCGTTATAGAAAATTATAAAAACGGACCGATAAGCGGCATAAAACGCAGGGGTCCATTTCCAGTACTGATGATGGCAACACTGAAAGAGTTTGATCACACCCACTTCCGATACATTGAGGCAAGATAAAAATCGGAATTAACTCGGATGCAAAATTTATCGTACGATATAAATCGGATAGATAAAAGGGGCCTTAGTTACACCTGGCGATATTGTAGAGTCCGGTTCAAGTTTTTGTGGCGGTCTTGTAAAAAGTGTTAACACTAACGACATCTGTATTACAAACCTTATTAAAAATTCTCTGGTGATTCAAGACAGACCAGTCTAATTAGTCTATTCAAATTTGCTTGGATACTATTGAGGACTCTTCTGTTGCCTTGCTCTCAACTGTATACAGTACACATCGCGCAAACGTTTGTAACCATACCGTGATTCTAGAGTTTTAATAAATTCGGCACAGATGTCTGGCTATCAGGTAGCACTTTCTGTAGTAGCTATGCTGCAGGTCCTTTTATATCTTTCTCTGAAGGAGAGTAAAACTGCTTTCTCTTTCTCCGTCCAAAGTTCTACGCAGTGCTGAGGCTTCAGATTGCCAAAGATACGTCACCCAGTGAGTGCTTGCATCAGATCTTGGGGCTTTGACGTGAACTGGTCCAACTGCAGGCAGAGTGACTCTATTCGTGGGGTGTCACGTGCCAAGAGTCATGTAATTGTCGTCTCAGCCAAGAATCATGAGTCATCGCTTGTCGACGCATTTTCGAGAGGTTTCTCGAAGGCGCCAGCCGCGCGGACTGTGTCAAGGCCGCAGTTAATTACGTAGTTCACACGAGCGCTAAGACGCAATTAGGAGCATTCTGGTCTGTGAGCGCCGGTATAAATACATGGCGGCAGCGGCCTTAAGTTTCAGTATAGCAGCGAGATATTTACAGTTCGGTTCGAGAGTTATTACCAGGCGACATTACTGCGTTCGAGTGGTTATTAGTTAAGCGTTGTGTTTTATAATCGGACAGTATATTGTAATACAATTGTGTTTTAATATTAGTGACATTTTATTGCGTGTGAACAACTTTTTATTGGATGTGTTGTAGTAGACTGTGTCGTTAATTACGAATTGTTTAACTGTAAAAATTAAAGCTGGTGATTAGTGACTTAATTGGTGTCTTGTACTGTATTTTGTTTCCACTGTACCTACGACTATCAAGTAGACCGTCGTAACAATATAAAATTAGTGTAAATTAATCAGATAGGAATTATTGAATGAATTAATGTATAGTCTGTCCTACAATAATTTGGAACAAAGCAAAATAATATAAAAATCAATAATACAAAACTAATGTGATCCATCAATATTTCAATTATTAATAGAATTAATATTGAGTTTGACCTCTAACAGTCTGGAAAAAAAGGAAGTAATATTATGGAAAGTTTAAAATTAAACTAAACATAAACAAAACAATGGAGAATTTACAAAATCTTAAAATTTTTTTAACTTTCAGATATTTTTCGAAATAAAATATTTATAAAAAACAAAATTAGAAAGGGAATTGAGGAATAATTATTTCACTTTGACACTTAAAAATTACACTCCGTGTTAAGTTTTACTTCGTCAGCCCACAGTGTCAATAAAATCATCTGCCGCGTCTCTTGCAGTAGAATCTTCAACACGTGGGACAGATCTTCAATATCGTAAAAGAATAGGACGATGTGGTGCTTTTAAAAATACTAAGGTTTTATTTTCTTTTATGAAAAAGCCTGTAGTCATCGTTATTGTTTTTCGTGATATCATATTGCCTCTTGACGTGCTTCTGAGGAAGCACGTAAACCTTTTAGCGATCGTAAACCTGAATAGGAGAAGTATAAAAGGGTACGTGTTTTATCTACTCTACGGATTGAATTCATTAAGTAAGCGTCGTCAAGTTGGCTCATACACATGGAATAAAATTTGCTATATTACCGACAGTCTTCATGATGGAGCAGTATCACAATACTGGTATAAAAACATCTTTGCCGACACGTTTTATATGTTTTTTATCCCGCGAGTTATTAAAAAAAGTATTAATTTTTTTACATTATTTTCAAATGTCAGTAGTATGACAACAGTACGACTGCTCTTTTTAATCTCTTTCACAGATTTTTCGTAATATAACATTTTCCTTATTGTTTCAGTATTAATTATGAAGAACAAAAGATGAACAAAAGACAGAGATAAACATAAACAAGTAAGGAAAATTGAAAACATGACGCTCAAATTTGGGAACGGGAAAAGAGAACGCTCACAGGGTCGCGCCCCCCCCCCACACACACACACACTATGTGGTGTCCAAATAATCTTAAGGAATTTGTTACCTATAAAATGCAGTATGAGGAAGTATTGGTAAATCATCATCATCACCACTCCAAGGACTAGGCCTGAAACCTGTTCCGGAACCCACCTCCTCCTCGGTCTACTGACATCTCTCTTCCAAGTAGGGTGACAACCCAAGGGAGCCACATGTAGACGGATGTCAGGCATGCGATTCAAGTGTTCACACCATCTCCTTCTGTGGTACGATATTAGTTAAGTAAACTAAAGTGTAACTGCTTTCCGACAGCTTAGCTACTTTAATGGTAATGATATTTATGTACTTTATTAAACACCGTTAAATTTATTTAAGTAGTGCTGCAATGACGATCATTTAAGGTGATTAACAATATTCTAAGAGTAATTTGTAATTTGGTGTAAGCATTTTATGCAGCGATTGTGGTTAGCGGGTACAAGTTGGGACGAACCCTTATCAAGTTCATTGCCTGATCAGTGGTTACAACTCTATTCTCAGCTGGTGTCAGACACTCACTTTAAAATTTTGAGGTCTGTCAAGAGTTTAAACAATTCCCGAATCATCTCATTCCAGCTTCATGGATTTGCCGACGCGTCAGCTAAGGGTTACGCGTGCTGTATCTATGTGCGTACGGTCTATTCAAACGACGCTATATCATCAAACCTGTTATGTTCCAAATCTAGAGTCGCTCCATTGAAACAGGTAACGTTACCCAGGCTTGAACTTTGCGCTTGCCTATTGCTGGCTCAGTTAGCTTCCAAGGTTATAGACGCCGTGAACTACAAATTCGACGAATTATATTTCTACTCAGACTCGATGATAGCCTTACATTGGATCCATCAGCAATCCTCCCGATGGAAGGTGTTTGTCGCCAACCGTGTTGCTGAAATTCAGCGTCTCACTACGAAGGGAACTTGGCACCATGTATCGTCACTGGATAACCCTGCCGACATTTTATCGCGTGGTTGCCTCCCTCGTATTTTACACAGTCACCCACAATGGTGGCATGGTCCATCCTGGTTGTCCCACGAGTCATCATCATGGCCTATCAGTGCCTTCGATACTCATTCTCCCTGCACTCTTCCCGACCTGTATCAGGAACGACGCAAGCAGGCCCAAACCTCACTAATTGTCGCTTCATCCACATCCAGTTATGTTGAAAACTATTCATCTCTTTCGAAACTCATTCGCGTTTTTTCATATTGCCGCCGGTTCATTCGGAACTCTAGGCTCCCCATTGCTGATAGGGACACTTCCTTTTTGTCCGCCCAGGAGTTGCATGATACACTTTTGTTTCTTATTCGCCAGTCTCAGCAATCGCACTTCAGCATTGAGGTTAAGGAACTTGAGGCGCATCGCTGCATCCCTAACAACAGTAAAATTCTTTCACTTAACCCTTTTCTGGACAACACTGGTATATTACGAGTGGGTGGACGTCTGCAGCACTCCCAGCTTAACTACGCGAGCAAACATCAAATAATACTACACCCGCATTCTCATCTCAGCAAGTTAATCATAGAAAACGAACATCTTCGTTTACTACAATCTGGTGTACAATTAACCCAGTTTTTTCTAAGGCAGAAATATTGGATCATTAATGATAAATCCTATATACGCTCGGTAATACATAAATGCATCACTTGTTTTCGATACCGTGCTAGGGGCGCAAACCAATTATTAGGACAATTACTCCCTTCCAGGGTCACGCCTGGTAAGCCATTTTCCCAATCTGCTGTCGATTATGCCGGTCCTGTATTTGTACGTCATGGCGGGCAGCGCTCACCATCAAATCGACTTCAAAGGCGTATATTGCTTTATTTATATGCATGACCACTAAGGCCATTCATTTGGAACTTGTCTCAGATCTTACCTCAGACGCCTTCATAGCGGCCTTAAAACGGTTCATCGCGCGTAGAGGTATTGTCAGATATTCTCCGACAATGGTACGAACTTTCGTCGTGCTAGCAGCACACTCCACGAATTGTACAGACTTTTGAAGTCTAAGGGATTTGAGCAAACGACTCAGGAGTTTACCAGCGCCCAAGGGATCAAGTGGTCCTTTATTCCACCCTCAGCCCCTCATTTCGCGGGGCCCTCATTTCGGTGGTCTGTGGGAAAGCGGAGTAAAAAGTGTCAAATTTCACTTGCGTCGCGTGATTGGCGGTACCATTCAGACTTTCGAGGAGTATTATACCATCCTAACTCAAATAGAGGCCTGCCTTAACTCACGCCCTTTACTCGCAATATCCAATGACTTTAGGGACCCCGAACCTTTAACTCCCGCTCATTTCCTGGTTGGTTCTCCGCTCACGGCACTCCCGGAACCCGACTATTCCCAAGTCAATATTAGTCGTTTGGGCAGATGCCAGCTGCTCCAAAGATTCACACAATCCATTTGGAAACGGTGGTCAAAGGATTACTTGCACCAGTTGCAACAGCGCAACAAATGGCGCCTTACGTCAAGAAATTTGACTGCTGGACAACTCGTCCTCATTCTAGATGATAATCCCCCCCCCCTTCAGTGGAAACGCGGGGTAATCACAAATGTTTATTCGGGTCAGGACTCGATAGTGCGCGTTGCTGACGTTCGCATCGCACATGGTATCCTACGTCGACCCTTTCATAAATTGTGCCCACTTCCGGTGGACTCAGACTAATTTGCATTATCATGCATCATTGTTTCGAACATTTATCATGTTTTCTATTTGTTGTTTGTATTATATTATTATTAAGTTTTTATTATTGTATTCCTATGTATCATTATTATGTTATTGAATTTTTTGTGATTATTATTATGCTATTATGTATTATTAATTATTATGTCAGTCGTTATGTATTATGTATACTCATATTATGCATTTTTACATCCATTCGGATATGTCTATCTTAGTGCTATGTACCATTGACCTTTGTTATCATTATACTAATACTATGCATGTATATTATTATGTTTTTTCTCTATTGTATTTACCATGGTTATGTATCTTTGAATTGTTTGGGGAGTGTTAGTCTACTATTATTGTATCATCTATTATGTCTTTATCATTGAATTACTATATTGAGTCAGTTTTTGAGGATGTTTTCTTTATATAAATTGAAGGTTGTCACTTACTTACTGTTAAAAATTAAATGTTTGTATTTACTAAACATATGTTAATGCTTCAAGAAAGATTATGTTAGTTATATAAGCACTTTTATTTTTATCATGAGCTATAGTTTGTACGTTTTCAGCACAGAAATTGTTTTGTTTTATTTTTGAGTTTGTTTCTGATAGCTTAATTTATTTTGTTACTTACAGATTTCTTGTGTCAGAGACTATTTACTTTAAGCAAAAGGTCCATTTATTTAATGTATAAGGCTTTCAAGTATCTTATGTATTTTCTTTGTATACAACATTTGATAATAATTTGTGATTTACGTTTCACATAATAACTTAAATTTCAAAATCGCCCCGATTTTGTGCGGGTAGTATGGTCAAACTTTGAACCTTGTAAACTTTGTAATCTAAATACTGCATTGCGACACGTGTAGATGACGTCACGTTTTTGTCTGTTATCTACAGCCGGTCTTTAGCTGGGTTGGCTGTAGCGAAAATTACGTTAGTTATACTCAAGACTCCGAGCTGATCATTCGTACTATTTCCAGCCGCGACTACTGGATTTCATTATTTAAATTATTAGCATGTTCAGCATGCACTAGTACTACTTGGGCGATTTCTGCATTGCTTCTAACGATTATGTCATTCTATTTTTATTTCTAATTTAATTAGCGGGATTCATGCCGCAGTAATTTCTACACGTGCCAGCAATCGCATCAACAAAATTTCAATAAACCATTATTACATAAAAAACATACAGTCCACTTAAAACTTCTTTCTAACCAGCCATCTCCAATTAACGTTCCTAAGAATAACTCAAGAGTATATCAAGAGCTTCTTTGACGCAACAGAGTGATTGCACCAATTGGAGAATAAAGCTCCAGAACAGCACACAGTTTCCACGCAACATAAGACCAGCGGAAACTTGATTGTTAATGGATTTTCGGAAGGTAAACCAACATCGTTTACAGTTGACACGGGCGCAACAGTGTCCATTGTGCGCCCTGACTTAGTCAGCAACCGCCAGCCTCTAATTAGATCTTGTACAACACAGGCTGTGACTGGAAGCCCAGTCAAGGTGCTAGGAAAGGTAAACGTACGTGTATGCCTGGGTCTCCTCGAGTTTAGCCACCAAATGCTCGTTGCAGACATTGTCGATGAATTGATGCTTGGCACGGACATTATGAATGCCTACGGAGTCTTTGTGGACTTAAGAGAGAATGTCCTGAAAGTTTGCCAAGGGAAGATAAAGCTTTGGATGGCTAAAATGACAGAGTCTACCAACCATTCGATTAAGCGAGTGGCATTAGTCGAAGAAAAAGTCAACAGGTCTGGTAAAGAGGAACCCTCATTATTGCAAGCGGAAATGGAGGAAGAACTAGCAAAGTAAATACAAATAAGTGTAACAACAAAAGAAGTAATTGGAAAGCCAACTGTGGGTATCGAGACAAAACTCTAGCTTGTTCCTGAGCTGATAGAAACGCCCGAGGGAAAATTGGCTGAAGATGAAGTTACAAAAGAGGTTGTTGACGAGAACCAAACAAACTTGAATCAGCCAGTGGTGGTTAGGTCATCAGTACATGACGCAACGGGAGTGATTTCAGCGAAACTAGTGGTTGAGCGGAAGACTCGCATTCCTGGAAACGTGATGTTCGGATCACACGAGACTGATTTCGATGAACCGGAGAATTATCTTTCGCAAGGACGTCCACCTAGAGTGCCTAGTCGAGTATTACTTCAGAGACGGTTTGCCAGTTCGGGACGAACATGCTTAAGGAGGAGACAGTGTTACGACATCACAGAACAATCTACGTGTTTGTTGAATGTGCAGGAAGGATCTCGCTCTAATGTGTGTGTGGCATACGTGACTGTAGACGCATTTGCGAGAGTCTTCTCGAGGCCGTCAGCTGCGCGGACTGTGTCAAGGCCGTAATTAATTACGTAGTACACTGGCGCTAAGACGCAATTAGGAATGTTCTCGTCTGTCAGCGTGGGTATAAATACATGATGGCAGCGGCCTTAGGTTCAGTATAGCAGCGATATATTTTCAGTGCGGTTCGAGAGTTATTATCGGGCGAGATTACTGTGTACGTTCAAGTGGTTATTAGTGAAGTGTTGCGTTTTATAATCGGTATAATTGTAATACAATTGTGTTTAATATTAGTGACATTTTATTGCGTGTGAACAATTTTTATTTGATTTGTTTTAGTAGACTGTGTTGTTAATTACGAACTGTTTAACTGTAAAAATTTCAGCTGGTGATTAGTAACTTAATTGATGTCTTGTACTTATTTTGTTTCCACTGTACCTACGACGATCGAGTAGACCGTCGTAACAGTATATTGGCTATTGTACAAACATCATAAAGTTTTACGCAGGCGTGATGCTCATTAAGAACAATAATGTGCTCACTAAATTGTTAATGATAGGAATCATATAGATTCAATGATTCAGTAACAAGTTACAAAATTATAATACACAGTTCACGGGTAAAAAAATAACAATGATATTATTAAGACAAATTTTATTGTCATCGTCATAATCTACGGCAGGAATTAGACATACATTGTGCCTTTAAACAACGACCTTACAGGTTTGATGTGTCCATATTTCTTTTGGGCGTCCTGGAACTATTTTACCTCGTACTGTACTGCCAATCTTTTTTGCCAATGTTCTCACTAGCTCTCCCTATTTAAATATTTTTTCCGTATTTCTTACATACTCTATTATTTTTAGATTTATTAAATATATAGTCAATTCCTTCCTGAGAGCAATACTCCTCTTATCATCTCATAATGTATGTGTGCCACTGAGCGCAAAAATTTGATCTCTGAAGCCTGGATAAGTCTACAAGACAAATTGCAAAAATTAAAACTGAAATAAGAATGTATAAAATTATTTTTTATTTCAAAATAAACATAACTTTCAGTATCAAACAATAATTGTTTAGATTTTAATAATAAAGGCTGTTACATAATACAGTATGTTAAATAACATAATCAGTTTGATACAGTGACACAGTTAAAAAATGTTAATTCTTCATTTCAAAATATGGGAGGTAAATATTACTTAATGTTCTTACCACGTGTAAGAATATATTAATGATTAAAGTCATAGAAAATACTGAGTGATATATTAATATATCATGTAATTTCAAATATATCATATTTCAAATTTATGTATTTTGTATTGACAAACTTTATTTATATATAAAGAAAGTTAAGGGGGGAGGATATTAGGTGGCGTCTATGAAAGAAGAAACAAATTTATTTACACGAGTGTTTGTAGGTGGAAGTGACGAATTTGTTAGTCTAACGAGAAGTCACGTAATTTATATTGTTGTATTTATAAAATTTCATTAACTGTAGTGTCACGCTGTAAATAAGTTGCCCATAAATATTTACCATATTTACACAGCAATCTGACAGGTTTGTTGTGTTTCCTTTTAAAAATAGATTTTGCACAGCACAACACAGGACAACAGCAGAACCTACATTTGGACTTTGCGTTCCAAGAAGAAACTGTATCACAGCTACAAGCAGCATAACTGAATATGCAGCAAGACTGTAAATTATGCTCAACCTATAGAAAAAAGAAACTTAATGTGCATATAAACTGTGTGAGATCTAATAATAGTATGAACGCTTCAAGAATCTAGAGGATCTACCATGTGGTATGCTGTAATATGCCGTGTTCGTGATAACGATACTATACCGTCATTCCAAATTTAACTTTGTTAATGTTAACTTTATCGCTATTAAATTTGTACTTTAACTTAAATTTGAAAATACCTAAATTTTACATTCATCAGGTACCAAATAGGTTTAAGAACTCTGTTACTTTAAACAGCCTACTTCCTAAAATCTGATAATTAGTCTATTTAACCTGACCCCGGGATTTTTTAAGTTTCTGTGGAACACCTAACACCAAGTGCTAGTGTTCGCACTCACATAACTAGTTACCATAATTAATTATTTAATTCTACTTATATGTCTATATATTTACCGGCATATTGTTTACCATTGCTGGCATTTCCTTCTTCCTTGATCCCACTTATGGGATAGGGTTTAACACCCCTGAAACCTCCCTCACTGAGCCACTGATATGGGTGTGGAAGAAAATGTGTGCTTCTCAAATTTATTTTAAAATCTGTATTTCAACATCAAGTACATAAGGTTAATGAACTGTACTTATAAGATTAAAAACTACAAATGGTAAGGAATTTCTTAATTGGCTAACAACACGCAATTTGTTTAGACATTACATAGCTACAATTCTACGTAGCTACAGAGTTCTTTAATATATCTCCAGTAGCGGAATTGTTTAAATATTATAATTACTTTTTGACATCAGAACGTACAGAAAAATGTATAGGAGTCGTGTAATATAAATGACTGTTTTGCACGACCTCCGCAATTATTGTTTCATTTTTAATCGTTATAGTGACATTATTTATTTCAAAACGTATTTCTTTGGGAATATAAATTATTTAAAATTTAATATTAAAATACATTTACTTTTCAGATAATAAAAAAAATCAGATACAATAAAAAAATATTATATTTTTGTGCTAATAGCAAAATGGAGTTTTATAATTACAATATTCCGATAATATGAACCCAAATATACATAAATATCGAAATTATCGTTAAAATGATGTTATTTAGTGTACATTTTATGCCTGATTTCAAACATATATTTAAACTTTATAAGACGTGTATTTTAAAAATGTATTACCTTCTATTTTATGTGTTAAAGATGTATAGTTGTGTACGATTATCTTCACTTACAAAAAATACTCCTATGTAACCTACAAAATATTTATTTATAATACTGTTTAAACATGATACATTTTAAAACAAGAGTGTGGGATGGAGCTATCATTTGTTTCACCTTGACTTCATATTATTGTAAGATTGTTTGCAATTCTTTTCTCTTCAGAGATACTTTCCACGCTGTATTATCAGATGTGATCGTAACTAGACGGACTATCCTACACAGCTAATTCGTCTTTGTTTTCTCATAAGGTTTACAGTACTGTTGTGTATCAGTTTTGTTGCAGTATATGGGATATATGTAACGTTAGCGGCCTTGGAATGTAGTTGTTCTCTCAATTAATAACTGTTTATTGACAATATTTATTTTATAATTTATACGTTATTCTCAAATCTAAAAATCTACAAATCTAATATATAATTAAAGTACAATTTTTTACACTTTTTATATAAAGAGGATAGTCCAACTTTATAAATTTCTAAAGTTGTCAATGTTAAGAAAATTTCAATTTTTTACAAGGGCTACTCGTCTTGTGATTTATGGTGCTCATGTGAAGCATTTTATAACATTTGTTCTGTATTCAGAATCCACATTCCATATTTCTTGTAAAATTTAATATCGTTAATCATTTACACATTAAACAATATTTACACAAAATAAATATAAATTGACGACCATACGCGAAACTTTAAATGATCACAAACAAAGGTACTGCGTTTGGTGCATACCATGATGTTACTCGATGCCTACAGCTCTTGGGCTCACACTGGCCCCTCAACTGACCTATAATATCATCAAAACCGCGTCACATAATGAACTAGATTGAAAGTTTAACTGATCGTTTAATAAATGTCTTTAGATACATTTAATAGATGTATATATTTTAAATTTTTAACAGGAATCTTCCTCTACTTACAGACGTCCAAAGATTTTAAATATGTTTAAAAGTCTATAAAGCTATTGTTTTTATCTAATAAATAATCTGGTTACTGAAATTTGAACTCCAAACCGTTGTTACATAAGTGTTAAAAGAGTTTTATAGACTGTCTTCCTGTTTGGTCATTATAAAGCTATTGACATCCATATACATTTATTATAAACTTTTGGTTTCCCTTTTAAAGTCATAAAGGTTTCTCGGCTAACCATTTTCAGTAGGTTTGTTATTACTTGCATGACAACCACAGTTGTATTTATTTTCTTGAAGGTGTCAGTTAAAATTTTAGAAGAATGCTATCGAAATCAGTCGACCTGTATGCTCCTGGTTTCTCAAGATAATCATTTAAAGTATTACTCATATAAGAAGGAAAAACATGAATTTTAAATGAAACGTTTTAATTTAAATATGACATGCTTACAAAACTAGAAGTAACTGCAGAGTTATATGGGAAAATAATGATTATGTGGGACGCATCTTTTTATATGGGAAGCACCTTTAATGCTCACGCCGAAAGCAAAAAAGTGTTTCAGACTCTTAAAAATAAATAACAGTGTAAATGCCAAGATAAATACATTTACGTTATCGTAAAAAAAAAATTGCTTTGTGTTGCCGTGGATAATCTAATTTGTGACGTCATCATTGGTATTGACCAGCTACATTATAGCCAGGCTAAATGGAATTTGTTTGAAGAAATCATTAAATGCAACATAAAACATTTAAACATTAAAACATATAAAATTAAATTAAACGAACAGCATGAACAAATATGCTATAGATAAAACAAGGTCTATGCTATAGGTAAACTTCAAGAACGCAGACTATGACATTAATTATCATATAAATAAAGATAAACTAAAATACCGTAAGTGTGAGCATATAACCACTGTTCAATGAAGCTTTAACTGGATAAGGTGTACACTGCATACGTTCGACGGGAGGTAGGCCTACATTGCTTAACTTGGCGATGCCTACAACTGACCATTTAGTACTGTGCCGACAACTGCGCCTATGCAGACTCAGTCTAGTTAGTAACTTTAATGTTAAATCCACTGGGAGATCTAATGTTAAAACTTCTAATAGACTTTCGTCTGTAGAACAAATTGTTTGAACCTTTTTGTTGAATTACCTCGCCTCTTTGTTACAGAGCCCTCAGTTTACATTTACTTTGCGCAGAAGACGATATTCTGTACAGTAATTTTGTAAATAGTTTTTCACTTATAGTAATAAAAATAAGTAGGTTTAACAAAAACAAAATTTAAAGGATAATAAAAAGCAAGAGGTTTGAACTTTTTGTACGAAAATTGTTAAAAATTGTCCTAATTTATGCATTCATTTTGCATTAACCTACATTTATTTGTATACTTTAGTCAACGTTACTTCCCACCATAGGTATTCTATTTGAATGTAGTTTGTGTAATCTCAGCTTACGTATTATTAACGAATTGTCTTGACATGAGTTGATCCTGTGGTTTGTGGAATAACCTATTGTACGCTTCGTGATAAGAGGGACGGAGGTTAGATCGCTATAATATTGTTACGACGGTCTACTTAATCGTTGTATGGTACAGTGGAAAGCAAAATACAAGACACCAATTAAGTCACTAATCACCAGCTTTAATTATCACAGTTAAACAGTTCGTAATTAAAAACACAGTATCCTACAACAAATCAAATAAAAATTGTACACACGCAATAAAATGTCAACTAATAAAAAACACAATTGCATTACAATTATACCTCCCGATTATAAAACACAACACTTCTCCACAATAACCACTTGAACGCACAGAGTAATCACGTCTAATAGCTCGACAATAAATTGAACTGAACGTCCCTGAGTACTTGTATCTATACCCCGCCGAAAATCTAGATTATTCCACATACTACGTATTAGCTACGACGTAATTGATTGCGGCCTTGACACAGTGCGCGCGGCTTCTGCACAATCTGGCAAAGTCTCGCGAGCGCATGTTGACATCACATACGCACGCAACATTATAGCTGGATTCCTCTGGACCATTAGAGAGACACGTAGATTGTCCTGCAATGTCGTAACAATATATTAACTGATATATTTGGTACGACAGCGTAGACTTCAGGCAGTAAAAGTCTGTACCAGCGAGCCTGTTTTATCACAAGCAAAGTGTACATTTATGTAAGTCAAATATTAAGGAACTGAACACGATATAGAAGAAAGTGGGCAAAGATATTTAGCTTATATGAGCAAAGATTGTACTTTCCCATGTTTCCTTTTCGTAATAACATTTAGTCCGAACTCAGTACCACTCAGCTCAGTCGCCTGAGCACAGGAGGATCCTGGTTAGAAAAATTCATTCATTGCACTTCTTGAACCGATTCTTTAACAAAATCGGTTATTTTATTCTTTGAAACGTGTGTGACCTTTATATCTCCTCGTATGTCTACATATTGTAGAATGCCAGCATTTCTTATAGCGATATTAAAACATAACTAATTATTATAACTAAAGAATTAAATAGAATACATCTTTTACAATATCTAAAATATATCTTTCCAATAGTATCAAATCAATGCTCATATCATCAAATCATAATGAATTACTTAGTTTTTAATCATAATAAATTATTAATGTTTTTAAATTACTATAATTACTTACAGGTGTTAACGTGTCTCATTTTACAAGTGGCTCTGCTGTAGTTTTGGTTTCATATAATTCACTAATAATAAAAGTATATACGCGTATACTACGTGCATGATGGCACATTCACATAGTTGTCAACAAAATTTATCTTTATCTGAAATTTGCAAATTCAGATTAACGTTACAGCGAGAACTACATAATAAATAAATAAAAGCCAGTTAGCAGTTAAAAACAGATTTTCATACAGAGACAACATTATTTATGTCAGCCTGTCATTTTATGAAATTTATTTTTAAAATGGTCATAAATTTTCCAGTAAATTACGCAACGTGTCCCGACTGAGTAAATTAGTTGTTTCAGTGTTCGGCAATTAACACATTTTGTAATAGTTACAGCTATGTGAGCACAGAATATACTGACCTCGCTACCATCTAGTGTGTTGGAAACAACTGAAATGTTCCTTCTTTACTATTTATTACGTTTTTGACACAGCAAACAGATTTTGTACGCTACACGAAGTATATTCCATAAATGATGGACAGGGAATGCTTTCATAAGAAATTAAATATGCTTTTTGAGCGTGTAGACACAAAATAAGTGATTATTGTAGTTTTAGTGTAAAATTTTAATTAGGTGACATTAGTCGTTGGACAAAATTAAATTGAATTACTATATTAGAGTGCCGTGTTGATTTTTCCTTTTTTCTTTTGACTAATTAAAGTTGGTAATTAGTTGCTTCATAAGTGTCAATTATTCTGTTTCCTTCTTCGTATTGTTTAAATTAGCAGCCATCCTTACTATTTCTTTTATGAATTTGCTAACTGCTATAATTTTTTATTGTTCGACTAAGCTTTTCGTCATTACTGACATCTTCAGGTCTTAAACAACATCTTCAGGTCGTCATAAAAGAAATAGTATTTTCAATCAGAATGATCAATATTGCACACCACTATATAAAAATTATTCCGATTAGCGCTTTCAAGCTTCACAGCTCATCGTCAGATCAGGAATAGACAGAAAATATGTAATACCCAACCCTTCACCCCTCTCCCCCACCCTGCTCACCCACAACAAACTAAAAATTAATGACCCTTCCCCACCCCCTAAACTCTGTCTCACCATCTGTACAGTTACATATTTTTCTAGTAAATTCCTTGTGTTTCAGTGTGTGTGTGTGTGTGTGTGTGTGTGTGTGTGTGTGTGTGTGTGTGTGTGTGTGTGTGCATCCTTTTACACTACCCTCTTCCTCTCCACACACGTGGCTCAGTCACACACCCTTATTTTAAAACAACCAATTAGTACTATGAAATATAATTCTTAATCTTATCTATCTGCCCTCTCTCATTTACTTCTTAATCATGTTATAAACACACAAATCATGTTATAACACAAATTTCTTCATTAAATAGTATTTTGTTTCCACCGAACAACACGACGATCGGTGTAACCGTCGTAAGAATACTCATGCGTGTGTGTGTGCGTATACGCGTAAATACGTAAGTCTGTGTGCTACTAAGCACCAGTGCACAAGGGTCTTACTTTTAAATATAATTTCTCTAACAATTTTTTTTTTTTTTTAAGTTTCCACCGAAAGTAAAGTCACTGAAGAAAAAAATTAATAACATTATTATTATCAGAATGATCAATATTGCACACCACTATATAAAAATTATTCCGATTAGCGCTTTCAAGCTTCACAGCTCATCGTCAGATCAGGAATAGACCGAAAATATGTCATACCCAACCCTTCACCCCTCTCCCCCACCCTGCTCACCCACAACAACCCACCCACCCTGTTGTGGGTGAGCAGGGTGGGGGAGAGGGGTGAAGGGTTGGGTATGACATATTTTCGGTCTATTCCTGATCTGACGATGAGCTGTGAAGCTTGAAAGCGCTAATCGGAATAATTTTTATATAGTGGTGTGCAATATTGATCATTCTGATTGTAATTTCAACCACTAACACAAATTTCTTCATTAAACATTATTATTATTAGCCGACGTCTAAGTTTAGTTTTATATAGCAGAGTTTCTACCTTTTCCATTAGCTTTACTGTAACAAAAATACTTGGAAAAGGAATAGAATGAGCTTAAACTTTATTAAAGTTTGTACACACTAGTACACAAAAATTAATTTTTCTACTACTTGTAACTGATCACACGACCTGTCTCTTCGAAAGATGCAGCCATACCAACTGTGAGTGCTTGACGAAAGTGTTATGTTTGACATTTATTGAGATTAAAATATATTTTGTTTCCCCCAAATATTTATTTAAAGAATATTAATATACGTTAGAGAGTAATAATGACGGAATATTTACTGGATTGTTAAACTTGAAATTCCGTTCAGTTCAGTCGTCTGTCAAATTTTTAAGATTTTATAGATAGCTCTTCGATAATCTAAATATTCTTAAGTCTTGTAAAATATCATTTTTGTAAATAAAAGTTTAGTAACTAAACTATTTGTTGACAAACTCACATTGCATAAAGACTTTGAAAATAATATAACTTTATTTCTGTGGTAAATTTATTATGGTTACTATCATAATAGCTGGGAGCAGGAATGTTTGTAAAATCTAAAGTGGTTACTTGAGTATATACAGTGTTACACTAATACGTTGTAATAATGACGTCCGATGCTGACCTAAATTGGTAAATCTGTATTACCAATAGAAATATCACTAACTCAACTACACAGATGTATACAGCATGTACGTGAAAAGTGTCGTCACTATACAGTACATATTTAAAATTTATTCATCGGTATAACAAAAAGTTCCTGTTGGTTCGGAAAAGTCTCATTTCCCACTTGGCCACCATATGTGTTTTTAAGGAAAAATTTCCTTACGGTTATAGGATAGACTGTTACTGTTACAGTTACTGTACTGTTACTGTAATGTTACCGTACTGTTACTGTACTGTTACAGTTATTGGGATAGACTAACAATTTCCTATTCCCGACTTCAGTAACAGTGTATTGCGTTCATTGAAACTCATCATGATTGAAACAGTTTAAAAAGGGCAGCAAATGGGTAAGCGGGAGTATGCAGCGCAACCACTGAAGTATATTTGTACGATTCCTGTATACAGCATGTACGTGAAAAGTGTCGTCACTATACAGTACATATTTAAAATTTATTCATCGGTATAACAAAAAGTTCCTGTTGGTTCGGAAAAGTCTCATTTCCCACTTGGCCACCATATGTGTTTTTAAGGAAAAATTTCCTTACGGTTATAGGATAGACTGTTACTGTTACAGTTACAGTACTGTTACTGTAATGTTACCGTACTGTTACTGTACTGTTACAGTTATTGGGATAGACTAACAATTTCCTATTCCCGACTTCAGTAACAGTGTATTGCGTTCATTGAAACTCATCATGATTGAAACAGTTTAAAAAGGGCAGCAAATGGGTAAGCGGGAGTATGCAGCGCAACCACTGAAGTATATTTGTACGATTCCTGTATACAGCATGTACGTGAAAAGTGTCGTCACTATACAGTACATATTTAAAGTTTATTCATCGGTATAACAAAAAGTTCCTGTTGGTTCGGAAAAGTCTCATTTCCCACTTGGCCACCATATGTGTTTTTAAGGAAAAATTTCCTTACGGTTATAGGATAGACTGTTACTGTTACAGTTACAGTACTGTTACTGTAATGTTACCGTACTGTTACTGTACTGTTACAGTTATTGGGATAGACTAACAATTTCCTATTCCCGACTTCAGTAACAGTGTATTGCGTTCATTGAAACTCATCATGATTGAAACAGTTTAAAAAGGGCAGCAAATGGGTAAGCGGGAGTATGCAGCGCAACCACTGAAGTATATTTGTACGATTCCGTCAATAATTTGCAAACAAATAAAGATAAAACATTGGGCGTTAGATCAAAACTGCATTTAAACCTTTCTGTACAGCTGACTTGCTTAATGTATTAGTCCATCTTGAACAGGGAAAATGTTTTTACGCCCCACGACTGAAAAAATTAAAATTTGATATGAAATTTTATATTTTATTTTGTTAATACAAGGATATTATTAAATTAAAATGGCGTGTACATCATATACGTGATCTGGACTATATGTACAAAAATAATTATCGTTAAAAAGGGAGAACGCTTTGTGTAAGGACAGTTTATATTTTAATTCGTACTAAATCGAGTATGCGATGGTTTTATTACTTTTTTTATTTTTACCGACTTAATTTTTAAGCTTAATTTATTTAAAATATACCAATATGTTAAGAATTAAACTACTGTTACTACTGCGTACATTTTGTAGATTTATCCAGTACTTCATTTTTATGGGTCGAGGTTTTCAAGTCGCGTAATAGTAGCGAACGTCAAACCCATAAGCGCAATGTATTTCTCTATCCCACCCATTGTCTCATCCGACTCTGGAACCAAGAATAGATTAGGCTGTGTAATGAGGGTTTTCTTCTATCTGGTAATGATTATTATAACTCATAATTTATGAGCATTAGTAATTTCCTTTTCTGGAAAACTTGGTTAATAAGAGAAACGACAGAGACCAAATAAGTGCAATTTAATTGCAATTGTGTGTAGAAAAGTAAACAAGATGCCCGCTCGGTTCATGGTCAACAACTTCGGGGGTTGTACTCTATGTAGATTGTAAGGTTTTAATTGTTTTTTTTACATAATCCTCAATATAGTTATGTGAACCACACCTTCAACTATAGTAATTCTCGGTGATTGACTTCTGGATTTTTTCCAATTCCATTCTATACCCTTTCCTCCTCATAAAACGTGCACCTCGATCAACAGCTCGGGGACCAAAAGATTTAGTTTCTCTTAGCCGATTTTCACACTTGGCCAGATTCGGTTGGGAAGCGTTCTCCGTAAAGTCGCTGTGCTTTCTTCCAATTGTACTGTAATATATTGTTCTTCGAATTACTCATCGTAATATACTATAAAATTCAATTAAAAAGGAAACAAGATTCATGCAAATTATAGGTCACAAACATTACTCTCTGGAATTTCATTAAAATTTTAATACGTAAGACACTTTAACATATTTTACATATCTATTATGTTTAATTCATAACCCTCCGTATATTAATGAGCTGCAGATTTTATTGGAATCCAGCAGAATGTTGCGCACATGTTACTTTAACCATCATTATTGACTAAACCAAACGGTTGCTGTAACAAAGTCAATAAAGAAAACGTTTACCGTGTATGTTCTTGCTACTGCTGTTCGTAAAATTTTACGATATTCCTTGTCGTAAAAATGTATTTTCACATCACCGCCGTGCAATCTATTTTTACTTCTTTCTTATTATTTTACAAAATTGACTAAGGGCTATCTTATTACTTATTCCTACACTTAAACCGTGTAATAAATTATTTAATTACACACGTTTTATCATTTAACAGTTTTAAATACATTATTTTGAAAGCTAGATAACAACTTTTCTTTGTAAACCAAAATGGATACATTTAGCTCCATGTCCGAGAAAAGTTATTATGCAGCTCATACGAATATAAACAAATGTATAGTAACTTTAAAAACTCTGTACTTTTGTCACTTTTTGTTTTCTATCAATTACTGAATAATACGCGTATGTCTTTTAGAATGAGCCTCCCGAGCTTTCCACTGGTTATTGCAATATTGCAACAATAAAAACATGTTTATTGCAACATTTATAAAAAAATATTTTTTTTTAAATATATGATTATACGTTAAAATGCAGAAACGAGGTTTAATTTATTCACAAACAAAAATAGAAACAACAAAGTTTAGTTAAGAATAAAATTACTTAAAATGTAATTATGTCTTTGAATCTTGTGATTCTTGCGTTTTATTATATTCTAAAAGCAAAACAGATGTGTGAGATTTTGGAAGTGCACAAGAGTGGTATGTTAATAATTAAAACTTGAGTTTTCAAAGCAACATGAATTTGTGTGTATAACACCGTTGGACGGTTTTGAGAAAAAATGTAAAATATCATAAATTTAAAAAACCTTGTTACATTTATATAACTGCTTTCTTTCAAATACACAGTAAAAAGTATCCAGCCAGACTAAATGCAATTGATTACTTTATAAAGTGAAGTTATTAATTCTTTGCATTTTAAGGGGTTTGCCGCAAGAATGTTTTAAGCAACGTATAGTCTGTGTTAAAGTATTTTATTTTTTATGCAATATTATGGATTACAATAATATCGTGTTTCCAAATTAAAGTCAAGAAACGTCTTGATTACCTGTGCAAAGGTATTAGACTAGAGACGTTATGACATCAACAACCCTGTACACGAAAAATTTTAATTTGTTATAACATTGGGGAGGATTGATCCTACTGATCACCCTCGTAGTTACACCACTGCGTGCCAGTTACTGTATCACTAAGACAATTAGTAGACAGATTGTTTGTACGAATTATCGCTCTTTATTTTAAATTTACACACGCGTACTAATAGTTCTGTCAAACGCATAGGAAGATTAGAACTATGGACGTACATATGTGTGTACACAGATAGTTAAGCTCATGTTTACAGGTTGACTTGCACTTTCCGTGAGAGGGCGGGGTTTACTGATCGACACTTGAAACCTCTCGTAAACCATAACAGTACTCGAGTTACGAGTTACAGTGTTCAGTGTGTAACTCTCTTGAGCGAAACTAACAAGAACCTTGAGATAAATCAAGGAGAACAACTTGTTTTACATGGCAAGAAATTACTCTAGTGTAGACAAAACATTTCTTTGACAAACTGTTAAAAAATAAACACTTCGTTACGTCAATCGTTTGTTTATATTCGTTTACTCAGTGTACAGAATGCAATAAATAAATAGAAGAAATATAGCTGATTAACTTTTTAGTTTTTTACCTGCTGTTAAAGGCTATATACTATTCTCGAGTGACTTCTAGTGCCACCAGAAGACCAATTGAGATTATAGTCAACGTTTAGCTGCAAAAGTACATACACAAACGGTTACCGTAAAGCTTTGAATTAAGGAACTTTTGAAGGCTTAAATTTTGAAAGTACTGTAAAGTTTCACGTAACGAAAACGTCTCACTTGAGATATATTCTTTGTAATCGAAGGCAATTTTTCGTACGTGCACGTGTACGAATAACATGATACGGTTGTTTAAGAAGAGAATTCTTACATAGTGACGGCTGCTGGAGTTTTGATCGGGAGGGCTGCACCATTTTACCTCATTGCACGAGTCTCCACTTCATTTACTTATGTTTATTCTTCTATTTGAACTCATCAAGAGAATTAGTGTCAATGTCTTTAGACGCCATAGTTAATCTATTATTAATTTTTTTTAATCAAAATTTTAAGTTATGTTAAAACGGTGATGAACCTGTATTTACAACTGAATGTGTCTTATGAATCAGATAAACTAGTATGTGTTTGTAAGTTGTAACTGTTTCTTAACTGTAGAATTATTTGCTAAAATCTGGACAAGTATGACGACTTGTCGTATTAATTTGTTACAAGCATAAGATTGACTTTCACTGCATTAAAAAAAACTTGTAAATCGTTGCTGCTCTGCTGGTGTATGTACGATTTGCTATACCTACACCCAACCATTTACATTAACATTTTGTTTTACTAGTTGTATAGGATATTTATATATATGTAAATTTGTACTACCAATTTGAAGAAATGTAACGCAATGTGTGGTCAGTAAGATAAAGAGATGAGGAGATTAGCTCTTGAGTTTGAAATATCCGAGTCAAATTTACGGAACGTTAACTGTGTTATGAGTATTGGCGTTGGCGGTTTTCCCAACGCCTATACTGACGGTAGCCAAGTATTGCGTAGGGGTAATCCCTGATGACTTTGCTTTCTGTAAACTTTCTATTTATCTTTTACGAATCACTCAGCCTCTTGACATAGTGACCATGGTGTATGATACGAAATTTGTCATCTTTTAAAACTATTAATAACTTATTATCAAACCCGGTAACACAAACACACACACACACACACACACACACACACACATATATTTATTTATTTAATATTTATAATGACTTTACCTCAAGATGTATTTTCCTTATTTGGAACATGTTTCGGGACGCTTTGTGTTCCCATCCTCAGCCTTTCTAATTTTGAGTCTTATAGACTTTATAATATTATATAAATGAAAAAATAGACTGTAGAAAAATATGTTTGGACGTGTATATATTGTAACTTGACAGTTTGCACCTTCCATAAACAAACTATGATTTAACACCCATTGATCACCAAAAAACCTTTTCTATTAATCCTAACTATTAACAAACCATCTCAAATAGACTGAATATAATAAAATTAAATGATAAAGCTTAATTATTAATATGTAACTATTTTGCACCATGACTACAAGAAAGTACCATATCAATAAGAATAATACAAAATAAACAGAGCCTAGACCAGATAGGTTAGGTACAATGTCAAAAATAAGTTAGGTTCATTAATAATTATATAGTTAGAGGTTTTGTATTAAAGTATTAATTATGTTTATATTAATCACATATCAGAGATGTTCAATAATAAGTAATCTGCCCAAATAACTAATGAAGGCTAAGAAAACTAAAGAAAGTGAATGTGACACTCTAATGTTAAAAAAGAATTCTGTGAGTAAAAGTGATATACTAGATATAGTAAGTGAGAAGTGACATTAAGATAAACAAAGTGCTGTATATTAGTCTAAAGAGAATCAATAAACTCTAAACTACATATAATAAGTGACAAAACTGACATAAAGCTAATATTTACAAGGGACATGGTTAATTATTGCTATGACACATAGAAATTTTACTTTGTTCTGAACCATCAATATAATTGTTTCAAATAGTAAGAAATTTTGTTTGAATGTTTAACTATTGTGTGACCAGTAACCAGTGAATATTTTTAAAATTGTTTATGATGTAATGATTTTTGTTTTTTGTATTGAGATATGAACCAGTACACACAAGTTTTGAATATGTTTTAGACACCATTAATTCCCCTCAGCATTAAAGCATTGTGTAATGTACACTCTCCTATATAATATATACCATATAATGTTTGTGTCTATAAAAACATAATGATTGTAATTTGTTGAAAAATTGTAATGGGTATTGACTTTTCACTATATAAGTTTGTTTAAATATTTTAACAGTAACCCAGTACACTAGCTGTTAAATGTTGATTCTATATTATGCTTTATGCTTTTCAGTTTCATAATGTTAGTTTTAATGTTACAATTAATGAGATTTATGTTGATAACTAACTAAAAAATGTTGTAGTGTGTATTTTGTTTAGTAACTTAAGTAAGTTAATGTTCACCATTTGTAAAATGGGATTAGGAGTGAAATTGGCAAGGAACTCACATTATATTTTAATTTTTTATGTTAAATGTTTTTAAATTCAGAACAAATTTAGTATGTGGATTTGGACAGTGTATTTTAGTAAGTTAATATTGCAACCAAACTACGGCTTGTGAGGTATCAAAATTGTCGGGATCAAACAGAGATTTTAGATCTACCAATGTATTTAAAATTAAATTTTGCATAAGTTCAGGGTTTGTGAAAGAAAAAATCAACTCAATTTTTACCAAGAAGCCATGCTGGTCAGTTAACAATGCCAGTGTAATCCAGCCAATCAGAAATTTTTACATTTTGACAGGGACGCCAACGAAATTTAGAAGAAAAAGCGTCATTCGTTTGTTGAACGTGGTTGTGTACAGATATACTCTCCGTATTAATTCATAGCAAGAAAATTAATCATCGAACCCAAGGGAGGTTAGGTTGAACCAAGCAGTGTTGAGAAGAAACAGTGTATTCCATTGAATTAGTGAAGAATTAGTTAAAGTGAAAATATTGAAAAACAGAACATCAGTCATAAATATTATTGGTATACCATATTATTAATTGGTGAGATAAAAACAATTTTGTATTAATATAATCCGCTTCAGTAACTATCACGACACTTATTTCTGATGAACTTTATTGATCACTGTACACACTAGAACATATAATCACACTATTTTATGTAAATGTTGACACGGGTAATTTTTTATTGGAGTGAATTAAGCAATTTATTATATTTTCAACTCGTTCACTTCGAATCGAAAAAATTCACAATTCGATTAAATCTAGGTCCGCCATCTTGCCATATTTACTAACGAAATTGGTGTTGCCAACTGTTAAGCTGACTAATTACATTTAGTATTAAATAATATCCAAAAATATTGTAATTATTTTGTACTTTCTTTTGGTATTTTCGTAACATTAATACTAGTAGTCAAAAGAATCCACTAATATTAATCAAATTAAAATAAAAGTAATATATTTTTTTAATCCTTGAGACGAGTCTTGCCAACTTTCACATAATTCAACTAGTATTGCCAATTGTATATGTAAGGGCAATGTTATAGTTACAAAGTAAGGTAACTACTAAGAAAATAAAATATTTTAATTTTTCTATTTTGAAGAGAGTGGTTTGTTTTATTTATTATTAGGCAAATTTAAAACTTAAAAAAACCCTTACTCGAAATTCTTAATTTTCTTTATTCAGGTCAAATCATAAAACCTAATTTATTCAACGTTGTTGGCACCCCGAAATTAAGACCATCCCAGATTAATTCAAGAGTACCATAATAAATAACATACCTTCACAATAATCAATACAGAATAAATTTAAATTTAAATAAATAAATAAAAGAAAAATAAACGTTATAATATATATGTGTATATGTATATTGCAATGAAACACAGGATCCTGATAAGCAGTGCAGGCTAATCTAAATACACATTGAAAGCCAGCTTCCAATCTCACACCTGCTCGTCTATTATATATTATTGAAATCAACTCAAATATTTATTTTATATTATGTATGCGCATTACAGCCTATGCTTGTATTGTCGCAATATATTATAACGTTAAGTATTTGTGAACCCCACGTTCTTGTGAGCCATTTATTTTGCAACGTTAACGCCGTTTATTAGCAACATTACTTACGGTATAAAATTATGACAGGTGTAATCGTAATAATAATAACACAACGTGAAATTGTTTAGAACCATTTACAAATTTATTAATTAAAAATGTTCAATTCTTTTGCGATTTAAAATATCATTATTAGTCGCATGTGTGTAGCCGTAGTACACATCTAGGTATTAACATATAAATAATACCTAGTATTACACATAGAACATAATATACACACTTATACTACAATAAACATTTGTTGTTATATAATATTGCTCTCGACTCGCTCATTTCTTTGATAACTATTAAATTATCTGATCTCTTTTTAATAATCTATTTTCTTTTTATTATATTGCGTATGCGTTTCTTTGTTTTTTAAAAAGAATTTACTATTTACTTTCAGATTAATTCAAATAGCCTATTATTAATTAAATTATTTATTCAAAATTATAGTTTCATACTTTTAAACATTACTCTAAATTACTATACAAATGAACATTTACATTTTCAAAAATTATTAATTCCATTTTTGAATTATATTGTCTTTCTTTTTACATAGTTAATTGTCTTTACTTGAGTCTTTTTGTTTTTACAAATACATGGTTTTATTTCACCTTACTTGTCGTGGTAATACTCAGCGTATTTTCTTCGGTCCTAGGTCCTCGATCCTGGATGCTCCTCTGTAGTCGTGTAGTCCTGGAGTCCTTGATCCTCGTCCTTCAGATCCTCTCCGTTGTCCGTTGCCTCGTTCCGTACGCTGGACTCTATTCCATGTATTTGGCTGCTCCCTCATATTCCGTCATAGCCTCTGGCTGCATGTACTCTCACGAAAGTGATGAGTAGTCGTGAATAGCCTCCAGCTGCCGCTGTGGTTGATCGAAAAAGTGTTGTTGTCGTTGGGCAGAGCCTCCTGCTGCCACGGTAGTTGTACGAGAAAGAGAAATAAGTTGGTGCGTCTCGAGTATTTATACCCTAGGGCGCAAAAATCATGTTTCGACAATCCTCTGCAAGTATCAGTCTGTCGTTGGCGTCCCTTTGTAAACACGATTATTGTCACACTTATTTCGCTTGTCTTCGCAACATACGAAGTATTTTGCAAATTACCCGATATTCATCTTGTCGGTAAATTTTTTTATGAGTTCACTGTGTATAAACCGTTTTTCCCTATCTTAATACCGTTTTATTTATATTTATTTTCACTATATTCGCACTTTTTATTATTTTCGCACTAATTTTTGTACACACGTGCGTCTTTATATTATACACACTGTGGCGTATTTGGTTTTGTGTTATTATGCACACACACTTTACAATTTAAATAATTCGTATAATTAATAGCGTTCATTTAGGGGTGACGCTTTACAGAAATCAACTGGTCTCACACACACATGTAAAATACATGTGTACACACAGACACAGTTGCGTGGCGTGATCAACCTGTCCAAGCATGAAATTTGTTTGTTCCCTTTACAGTTCAGATTGAAAGCTGAATTATTATTACTAACAATAAGAATTATTTATTTAATTTATATTAATTATCTTAACTAATTGTGCAATGCACAGTACCATATACATTTGTACTTTGCAATATATTGGGACAAAACATATATTAGGCATAGTAATAATTGAACGATATAGTCAGTTATCTGGAGCAAGGTTGTATATTTTGAAACAAATTTTAAAAAATAGTATGTAATTCAAAAATAATTTATTTTAATTTAATAATTGTCTTTGAATTATCAGAACTGATCTGTTTAAAATGTCAATTGTTACTTGAACGTTGCATCCAAATATGTTGATTCGTCTCACTGCTTGTCCTGTGATCCGTCGAAATCTGCTCCCTCGTCGTCTGCTACTCTCCGCACACTGACGCTTCGCTGACACTTCTCTTGTACGCACGCACGCCGACACACCCGATAACAGTTTACTCTTTATCTCAAGGTACTGAACTGGGCTGTAATTTATGATTTATTTACTATGGTGCTTTAAGCGTGCACCTTCCCGGGTCTTGAGGTGTCCTCGCGTTAACACAGGAGTATCCAGGATGGATAAACCTCCCCTATGCGGAAATCTTGACTCACGCGAGACTAGCACTGTTTAATATAAATATTTTATTATTTGAGAAATATTGAGTTCGTACCAATACAAGGTATTAGCTAATGGGTAACTCGTCGCTAAATTGTCCTTGATAACTCTTACATAAGAACGTTTCTGTTCGAAAAACTCGCACAGAGAGCACGCACATAATATTCGAGCTGCTGGATGGAACTGCTAGATGTTGCCGGAGACCCAATCTTAATGAAAATTGGGGCCGCTGATTGGTCGAAACACCTATCACGTGATTGATGGGTACAACTGATAGACAAACTTCTTCAACAGATTTGCAAATTTCTGCAGAAGCAGGTATAGATTTTATCTACAAACCTCATTACTTCCAAAAGATAAGGAATCTATAGAAAGTTGATTTCTACTAAAAAAATCTCTATTAAAATAGTATGTAACAAGTCTCTGGCACACAGAAAATATAGCGCTATTTAAGATGCTTGCGCTGTCAACATCTCAGTTCAATACGTTCATTTATAACAGAGTTATTCATAAAATACGAATGACACGCGCACTCGCGCACTCGCGCACTCACACATTAAACTCGCACATGACATGATCACAAATAAATTTATGGGCATTTTGATACATAATAGTCTTTTACCCAATTCTTAATTCAAAACTTATCTCTAATTAACAGAATCAAACAAAAATCAAATTTTAACATGTCTATAACGTCATAAAATGATATATCAGCATGTAGTCCGGGCTACAGTTTCCTTTGCTGCAATGTTCTATTGCAATATAATATTTAATATTTTTAATGACTTTACCTCAAGATGTTTTTTCCTTATTTGGAACACAAAGTGTCCCGAAACTTGTTCCAAATAAGGAAAAAACATATTGAGGTAAAGTCATTATAAATATTAAATATATTATATACATCAAGAAATATACTGTAGAACAAAGTGTTTGTGTGTGTGTGTGTATATATATATATATACACACATATATATATTCAATCACTTTCTGCTACAGTTCGTTTCTTGATGTATATAAAATATTTAAAATGTATATTTATTTTACCTCAAGATGTTATTTTTCCCTTATTTGGAACATGTTTCGAAAACTCCTGTGTTCTAATCTTCAGCCTTCGTGATCTTGCGTCTGGTGAAATATTTGTGTGTTGGCTGGACGTGTAGTGTGACAAAGAGATGCGTTATCAGGAGCCTTTATTACAGAGATGCCATTATCGGACTTGATTACGCGTAAAAGTTCTGGATGTCTATAGGGATTTTACGGTATTAGGGTGCCAGAGCAAAGTGAAATAATATAGTAAACATAGTAATTAGTGGTAGACAATACTACCGATGTGCTGTGACTGTTAAATCCTTTTCAAATGGAAGCGTTTGTTAAAGGGTACGAGTTGTAGACTGAACAGATACACTACTTAAATTGGCCATCGCTCAAATTACTTGTTTGCTGTAAGAAACGTTTACACGCACTATCGTTGTCAGAACTGTGCCGACAACTGGGCCTATCCAAACGGCGTAGTGGGGAAACTTGCATTTTAAACCCACGGGCATTGTAACGTTGAAACTTCTAATGGACTTTCATCGGCAGCATAAATTGTTTAAAACCTTTTAGTTAAATTATCTTCCCACTACGTTACTCAGCTAAACATTTGTGCTAATTGAATTTAAAGCTTTTGTTTTTTCATGAACCACATTTTCCAACGTAATTTTTAGAATTTTTGGAAGTTACGGGATATTTTAAGCGCCATAAAAAATCAAATGATTGAGAGTAAGAGATTATGAAATAGAGAGACAGTAGTAGCAACAAGGTATATTCGATAACAATTAAGATAACACCGACTTATTCTAAACTTAATAAAGTTACAGTACGTTACACTCACCCGTTTGCTTTTAATAAACTTTATTTTCCTTTCCAATGATATATTACTTACGCGTGTAAAAATTGTAACTTATTTCGTGAAGATTATTGCTATGAATCGTAAAGATGTGTGGCTGGCAGGATGAAGGAAACATTCTTGTCTAGTAAACTATAAGGGCAGGAACTAGCAGCTTTTGTGTGTTAGGAACGTATTTCTTGTACCGGAAATAATAATGAAAACCGTAAACAATCTACTACTGTTGGTAATCAACAAACTTCGTTCGTTGGAAAATTATTTATGACTCAGTAACAGAAAACCACGATATTGATGCCTATACTGTTTGACTGTGGATCAGTAAAGTAAGTTGTAGGAAATAAGTTGTCTTTATAGAAATCAGTCGACTATAGCAGCACCGGGTACCTTCTGTCAACCATTGGGCTCGACACGAACGCTGCAACACAGCCACGATCCAAAGATACCCCGCTACCACAACGCAACGCATTATCACTGTAATAGAAAATAAGGTGTACTAAAAGTAATCAAATAAGTGTTTTTTATTGTAAGTTTATTGTCTTCAGGATAAGTTACTGTTACTGTAATTGTTACTCAGTATACCTCGTTCTACCTAACGGTTTCTACTTCATAATTTCTTACTCTCAAACATTTGATGTTTTTCTTTCGTATAACGTTTAAAATTATCCTGTACCTTTCTAAATGCTTTAAAATTTAACATGTAAAATATAATCTCTCATAGATAAGACAAAACCTTTAAATTCAATTAACACAAATGGAAAGCTGAGTAACGCAGAGGCAAGATAATTTAACTAAAACGTTTTAAACAATTTATGCTACCGATGAAAGTCCATTAGAAGTTTCAACGTTACAATGCCCTTGGGTTTACATCCAAGTTCCCCCACTACGCCGTTCGCATAGGTCCAGTTATTGGCACGGCACTGACACAATAGTGCGTGTAAACGTTTCTTACAGCAAACAAGTAATTTGACCGATGGCCAATTTAAGACACCTCGTACCCTTTAACAAACGCTTCCATTTAAATAGCATTTAACAGTCGCAGCATATTTACAGTATTATCTACCATTAATTACTATTTTTACTACATTTTACTTCGCTGTGGCACTTTAATGCCGTAAAATACCTACAGACTTCCAGAACTCTTACGGTAAACGAATCCGATATTGGCATCTATGTAACGTATCTCATTTGTCACACTCCAAGATATATATATTGTAACGTTGTTATTAGTGACGATGTTGTGATTCTGCTCGTTCGTATTTAATTATTTGAATTAGTTAATTTTGTAAAATTGGTTTAATAATGTGCAATAAAAAAGTTTGGTAACGAATTATTTAATAGCCCTTCTTTGCACTGAGTGGTTCGTTTAAATTGAAGCTCAGATACGAATTAGTCGGGTTGCATGTGGATAGGTGTGGCGCATGTGGATTATCCTCGCAGGCGCATGTGGATAGGTGTAATTCGCCGTAGGTTCAATTATTTCTGAAATAAACACAAGTTATGTACTCACCATTTACTTACTGAGTTTGAAGGTCTAGTTCGTTAACAAACACGGTAACAAGCGAATAGGTAACTCGATTTTAATATATCAGTGTTAAATGGTGCCACCTGTGGAAGTACTAATGGTTACCTAACACGTATCAGTATTGTCTATTAAATGAAAGTCGTCAACTCTTTTTTCTGTTACACAATTTGATTTATTAACATATTTTAATAAATTAAAATTTCGTAGTTGATATTTATAACTGGCTGTTTGCCTCTTTAATCATTGACATTATTTCTTATTAACTCTTACTCTCAGGGTAGTGAAACTATTTTTGTTTAAAAGAAATTTAAAATATAACATTGAATCTTTGTTCATAGGTTTACAATTTTTTCGTGGTTCCTTTGAGACTGCAAGATACATAACAGAAAATGTCTGCACTACTGTCTAAACTGTGTAGTTGGAACTGATTTTTATAAACAAAACGACATTAAAAGTTTTTAAATTATTAACATAGAATTATAATTTCGACTATCGTCAACATTAAGGTTACTTCAGGCATACTGAACTGATTTGTATAAACAAAACGACATTAAAAGTTTTTAAATTATTAACATAGAAATGAAAATTCGACTATCGTCAACATTAAGGTTACTTCAGGCATGCTGAGTTGATACAAAGTATTATCTAATTTAATATAATGTAACTCCTTAACCTATACATAACAAAATACATAAATAATTGGAATTATAAGTTCATCTAATGTTCGTTACAAATTATCATGTCCATTGAATGCTGGACTCTTGTCAGGTAAACAATTACAGTATATTGCTCAGATAGATTTGGTTCAAATATTCAATGATGATTTATGAATTGGAACAATAATAATCATAAGGTTAGATAACCTCTACTCGAGTTCGTATTAACTCATCGTCTATCTAACTACGTTGGTTAACCTTCATATAATGTAGGTAGCAAAATATTTATTTTTTCTATAAAATTTCAAATAATGTTCATTAACGTTCTTGAATTAATGTCAATCAATTTATTTATTCACGTTTAAAACGTATGAGATTTCATGGATGCTTCATGACTCAATGTCAAAATCATAAAAATTTCTGTTCCCAAGTTAAAATTCGATAAGTATAATAAAACACTATACTTCCTGTAATTCACTTTATTGCAACCTACTGCACATTCTGCAATGTTGTGTCACTATTGCAGTGGCATTTAGGCATTAAACTCGACACTTCAAAATGTTTTGGTTATGTTGACCAAGTGTTTACATTTATATACCCGAACAGCTGATTCGATTCCGAATTCGACTTATTCGCGCACAGAATTGGCCGCCGTACTGCTTCGCTCGCCAGATATGAAGTGTGTAGAAATTTGCTTCTCTCCGCTGTTCAAATTTTGGGATTACATACCTCCCCTGTTGATTTTGATCGATTTCATTGGCTTAGAGATTGCTGCCGTTCCTTAGAGCGAGGTCAGTCCCTCGGCGAAAGTAACTAATTTGTATAACATTGTTAATGACTTTGGTGTGGAGAGTAGCGTCATGACGCTATCGTTTGGCCCAAAATAAACAGAATATGTTTATTTTGGTTTAACGTCCTTGCGTTACTAGTAATACTTGATATAGTCACACCATGTTATTACAATTGATTTGCTCGTTAAAACAAGTCCTCACAAGACATATGTTGGTGCTTTACTTAAAAAGTTATTGTTTTTCACTTAGGACGATGACATATTTCTTATGATTTTACATGTTTAATTATGGAAATTGAACAAATGGTGATTACATTTCATCCATATGTTTCTTACCAAGTCCTTCTGTGATAATCTCTACTACAATAATTGTCTTAAATTAATAAAATTACAATGTTTGGTCTATGCTTTCTTTGGCCTAGAGCACAGTTAATTTGATTCATTCTTTTTTATTTAAAGAATTGGCTCTGTCCATTTTTTACTGATATAGTCATTCTGAGATGCCCATTACAACTTCTGGATATCTCAGCTTTTCTTCAAATATAATTAATTTTTTGTTTTTAGTTTTACTAATTATTCATAGTTTTAGTATGCCATGTGTCATTATGATTCTGTCCATGGTTAATGATATACTCAATTTTAAGTGGTTCTTTTTTTGTACAAATGGTCTTTATAGTCTAAAGAGTGTTTTATAATGGTTAGCCTCCCATTATTATATGTGAGATGGTTAATAATTCACTAATACTTCTTGCATCTAGTGTCGTTAGACAGTTACCTTAATTTTTTATAATTATGGTTTAATTAATAGTTTATTATCATTATTTCATACTATAATAGTAGTATTACATATTGCAATACACATTTATGTCACTGTCCTTTTCTGGTTTTCAATATTGTGGGAATTCTGAGTGTGTGTAATGGGTACATCTTTCTGTCCATTTCAGTCTGTGTAATTACATTAAAACACCACACATGTCACTCTTAATTACTAAATCATAGCACTAGGTTTGTCTTTATCATGTCTATTTTCATTATTGTATAACCTAAACTAGTTTTACAATGTTTTACTCTTAGATTATTCTAATTACAAGTGAATTTGTACCAGAATTGAGGTTATTTGGGACTCCCTTGTCTGACAACAATGGTCTATGCTTTTATCCCTGATCTCAATGTTTTAAGGTTATTATTTTACACTTCTGTTCTTGTTAACCATTATTTATTATTTTTTCACACTATTTTTAAATGTTTACTGGTGATTACCAGGTTTTCTTTTATATATTTTAATTGGACTTACTGTAATACTTACTTATTATGGTGTACATATAGTAATAACTACTGTAGCGGTCGTGTGCAACGACCGCTACGTGAAATTTAAGACTAGGTTAGTAAACCTAGAGGAAGCGGAAAGTGTGCTGGAGCCAAACAGAGTGACAGGATTTGCAATCAACACTCTTTTAACAAGTAACAAAATTTATTGAGTTCCAGTTGATGACACAATGTTCCAATCATGTTGTGTTTTTCATACAGTGATTAATTTATATTGTTGTAAGAAAATTGACATAAGATATTGTACGTATTAAAAGCAGGCATGGTATTCTGTTATTGCTATGACAACTAACTCATTCTTATATTCCAATATTTTATATCATTGTTTTTATTGTTGATTAATTATATTTTTATCTTAGCATAAAGAGTTTTAGTCATGGTCAAGTCTTTAGTAATAGATTGTCTATGTTTGTGTGTCTTTACTGGTTTCTTAACTCTGCAAACTGCTTGCTTTATTTGTTTCATTATCTCTTGGTACTCATATTGGCACATTGTAGAGTAGATTTGTTAACTCTTCCTCGCTTATCAATTTCATTGCGTTTATTCATGTTACCTTCTGTATCTTGTTGATGTTTGTTGTTGGTATATGTGGTCTTGTCCTCTCACTTACCATATCTATTGGGCTATTGGTTAATCACATTATTATGTTGTTTTCTATATTTTCTTCTTCATTATTGTTTACGATTTTTCATTTATTGTTTTAATTAGTTCGCGGACCAGATATAATATTTAGTACACAATGATTCATCTATTATCCATCTCTTGGGTGTTCTAGTGTTAATTTATGAGTGTTTTATTCCTTATAGTTGTTTTTAAATGTACGGTGAAGATATGTACCGTTACAATATATATATATTGTAGCATGACAGATAATCCACTAAGTAATAATTCCATTCTGATCATAAATAAATTTAAATTACATTAACTCAAAGGAAAATCCAAAGGAAAATAAGTAAATATCGAAGGAAAATACCACCATAGAGGAAAAAGTAAAATTAAATCATAAAAATGCAACAAAAATGTATCAAGAAAATTAAATCCGAAGAAACTAAAATAAAATCAGGATAATACCCAGGTAGGATAGGAGCAGGTAATAAAGAAGATACCCCGAACCAACCAACGGACATAATAAAACCAACTTACCTTGGAAAACCAAAGAAGGAAGAAGTGAAGAAAAGAAGATGTAGGATGGGAGAACTACGAGGATTTATTGTATGAAATGAAAAACCTATTACTAACAATAACAAACCCCGAACCAAATTTTAATGTCACCCAAGAAAGTATAACACCCCTAAACCTCATAGAAATGTAAAATAATTATAAACAAAAGTGTTTAGTAGTGTAAATAGAAGTGCACCAACTAAAGTTATTATATAATAAAATAAACAAATCTTCACAGTCCATTATAACTGAAAGTTTGGTCTTAGAATATTGTAAAACTCAAATATAAATCAGACCCAACAGTGTAAGTGAACCAGTACAAGTGATTTAAATATAATAAACTTCAAGTAAAGGTGTAACGGTTACTTTAACTATATACAATTAAATAACTTTAATGTTTTATATAAATACAGAGATGACATATCATGAAGTATTATTATGAAAATATTTCTAATGTTTCATAGAAGAAATGGGGAATAATTACTGTGACAGGGATTAAAATGTAATACACCATATAAACAGAAAGGACTGCAATCAAATTAAGTTTAAGAAAAAATAAAAATTAAAAGGCTAATTATGTTTGTGTTTAAAGACTATGAACTCCACATTTCAAGGTGGGGTATAGAATAAGAATTATAATTAATATAAGAATGTTTATTATGTATAACAGTGTTCATACAGACTAAAATGTCTCTGTATGTATACCATACTAGTTTATAAAATGTGTGTTATGTATTTCTAAAAATAGTTAAATCTAAAATGTCTAACTTTAAAGACTAGTAATTAATTTTCAATGTTGTTTTAGTATTATGAGCATGAATACAATGCTACATATTCCAATAGTTATATAAGGAGATTTTATTTAATATTGTGTTAACTTTAGAAAGTCAGAAGGGGTATAGAAATAGTATTATGCAAAAACAGTAAATGTAAAACCATAAAATCTAGGCCAAATAGGAAATTCCAATAACATAATAATTGAATAAGGAAGTTAAATAAACCAAGTAAACTAATGAGATTTATATAAGGTGGATCAATCACCAAGTATTATAACTAAAACTATACTTTAAAAGAATAATATAAAGAGAGGTATAAAATTATTAAAAAATTTGCATACGTAAAATCTAACAATTTCAGAGGAGGAAAAGTAAATTGATGAATTATAACTAAAAGAATGATCAATTAATAATTTTGTAAGAAATTAAGGAAAGCTAAAGATTTATGTCAATCTGAGATTTATTATAATCATATTTATAACACATAAGATGGCTAAAATTTTGGACAAGAACAGGAAGCAGATATTGAGTCTATATTTCCAAAATGACAGAAATATAGCAATTTTGACAAAAAACTTTATAAAGATGGACTATTGTATGTCAAATTAAGCAGCAGGAGTTAAAGAAACCGATTATGTATTTACTAATTCATGAAAGTAATCAATAACCAAAATATATTCTGAAAATAATGTACTTTAAATCACATGCATAGGAAGTGAATAATAATTGAAACAATACTTTTCTAATATTAACTTGGCAAGATATTTCAGAAGACGAAGGAAGTAAAACAGTTCTTAATTAACATTCGAAGCGAACGGTTGATTTAAGCTCGCGCTAAGACCTATATAGCGAATACTTTAATGGCGTATAAAAGTTAAGCCTAGCATGCAGTGAAAAACCAAGAGTTACCGAAATTTGTATATTAAACTTAAAATCAATGAACACAATCACCACAAACAGTGAAAACAATTAATACGGAACAGAATATAAGTGAAATAAACTAATAAAACTATAAAACACGAAATATATCATAACCAAACGAACTTCACATTTTTCGATAGACACGTAGACAAAGTGAACACACCTAATACAAAACATTTAAGGTCAGTGAAAGGGAACACAGACACTTAACCAGGACACCTATAACAACCCAATAAACATTCTTCAATATTGAGGACACAAGGAAGCAGTTGTGAAGGCATCTTTATTGTAAGAAAATGTCACTACGTCGATTCCAGTTTTACCGAACAGCGAGCAAGCCGCCATTTTGAGAAATCCCATCATGCAAAGCGTCCACCAGGAATGAGATCTGTCGTCACCGCATTGGTTTGACTTTTCAATTTTATAAACATTATATATAATAAACTAATTTTGTAATTATTAATTATTAAGATTTTTTTGTGAATGTTATACTTTCTATACTTGCCCCTTCTCTGACTATTATAATTATAACCGTTCAAAGAACCATTCGAAAATATTTGTATAATATAACATGTATTGATAATCGATTACCCCTGTGAAAGATTCGAGCTTTATATAATCATCGATTTTAAATCGATATTCTAACAAATAATTGTCAATAAATAATAATAATTCAACTATCTGGTTTTAAATTTATTTCGCAAGTTAATATAAGAGTTTTAATTAACCACAGGACTAACAGGAAAGGCGACTATTACTCAAGGGGAGTAATATACTTGAGAAAGAAGAAAATCGCCAATCGATTAGTGAAGTGAGGCAATTTTATTAACTCCAGATTTATTTACCGTGAATCAGAAGTCAATTTATTGACACGAATAACTGAAAGAACTTTAAAATTTCTACGAAACCACAATACAAGAATTATTTATTAAATATTTACATTAAAACGAAACACAAACAATTTTTTTGAAAATTTTTAAAATTAATGTAAAATTTTTTTTTATTTTTTGTACACGAACGAAAAATAATTATTTGTAAACACACGGCTAGTTACAAATTGGCGCTCACAACAGTGGGGCTTAACGTTGACAAACGACTTGTTACAAATTGGCGTCCAACTGAAGGGCTTTAATTAGCGATTGAAGGACTACAGTAACTTGCCCAATTGCTAGCTTGGCAGCGGTTATACCGTCAAAGAAGGAAACAACATGCAACGTCGTGCGACTTCTAAGAAAAGGGCGGCGAGGCCGAAAAGGAAGTCCATATGGGGGACAAGGAGGCAACACCCGTGGAAGAGGTAGAATTGTTATTACCCCCAGTGGAACCTAAACAGACCACGCCACAAGAGGAACAGAATCAACCCATACAACAGGAGGGACAGCCCGAGAACACTACTCCAACCGGGGATGTCAAGTTCCAGGAAACCCTAATTAAAATGATAATGGAAATAAATAAAAACATAGAATCCACCAAGGAAGAAATCAAATCCACCAAGGAAGAAGTCAAATCCACCAAGGAAGGAATAAAGGAAACCAATAGGAAGATGGACTCTACTAAAGAAGAAAATAGTAAGGAAAGGAAAAGAAGACCAACAGTCCTTGAAGGAAGATTTGAATGAAATAAATAAGAACATAGAATCCACGAAAGAAGGATTAAGGTAGGACATTGAAGAAAATAGTAAGAAGATGGAAGAGAACAATCGATCCTTGAGTCAGAAAATTGATAAAACTAATCAAAAAATGGAGGAAAACAAGAAAAGATGGAGGAGAAACTGGACGAGAATAACCAACCGTTAAGAGAAGAATTACGAGAAGTCAACCAGGAGAACATGAACAAGGTAGACGAGAGAATAGAGTTGGCAAAGGAAGAGTTGAGTAGGAAAATCAACGACAATAAGAGATCCATAAATAAAAAATTGAAACAAGAGACAATAACAATAAACCAACAAATCAGGGAAGTTGACGAAAGATGTCGCCAAACTGAGAGTGAAGTACTGGAAGTCAGGGAAGTAATAAATACCGAAATTACCCAGATCAAAGAACACCATAAGACGAAGTTGGAAGAAAACCGAAAGGAAACACGGGAGGAAATAAGTAAGGTGCATAACCAAGTTACAGAAAGGTGCGAAGGGATGGAAGCGGTGATGACGAATATTACCGGCCAAGTGCGGCAGAGCCAGGAAGTGATCCGAAACCGACCAACAAACTTCACACATTTCCCCATGAATGAGAACCGAGAATGGCTAAACTTTCGCCAATACAAAAGGAAACCCATGGAGTTCTTGGCCCGGATAGAAGAGTATATCGCCAAACACAGGGGCAACATATGGGTCAACAACCGGGAGTTATTAGACGAATCATTTCGGGAAATGACCGATCATTGGTAGATGGCCAACCGGAGTGATATCGAGGATTACCAGCAATTCAAGAGCTTATTTAAGGCGAAATACTGGTCTGAGACTACCCAAAATTTAAGACGTGACAACATCTGTCACGGCCGTTACAAACAACAGGTGGGTAGCTCAATGACTGCGTATTTCCTCGGCAAAGTATGTATGGCTAAGCATTTGGAACCAGCCATACCAGAAGAATGCCTCATCAACAAATTATCATATCACTATGATGAAGAGGTAATTCGAGCAAGGAGAGGCAGCCTAATCAAGACCATACAGGCCATGACTGAACTTATCGAGAATTACGAGAACGAAGAGTATTACCGACAAAGCCGGAGGAGGAAAGATCGGCCAGAACCCAGGAACCATCCGTATACCAACAACAGTACCAACAATAATTAAAATTTTTTTTTTACTTTTGTACGAGACAAAGGTTATATTTGTAACCGTGACTTGTTACAATATATGTTTTTACATAAAATATATATATAGAATAAACATATTGAATCGCATCTCTCTGTCTGCTTTTTCATGCGCTTTACTTCAGTGAGTCGATCTTTCTCTGTTTACGTAATCTGAACTTCCTGATGCCATTGAGTTATACGACAAAATAACTATAAAAATTATAACCCGACTAAGAAAGCCAAAGGTACAAACTAACTGAAAAGTTAAAATAATTTGCCTGTCGGTAATGTTTATATTTATTGCTATTGTGGTATATCAAATCTATTACATTTAGGTGTGGTAATATCAATATAATGGGCAGAAGATAGGTAGTGCGTATACATAAAAGAAACAAAAACACTTTAATTTGGAGTAACTATTTGGGGATATCTCTCCTCAAAACTGCATTTAAAATCGTCTCCACTACTCTCAACCAGTTGGTCCCATATGCTGAAAGACGGCTTGCGAATTACCAAAGAAACTCCTGCAGTAACATCTCCGCAACCGAATAATGTCTTCTCTATCAACGAAGACCTTGCAGATCTTCTAAGGGTGGAGATGGGGGAAATTAGGAGAAGAGTTGCGGCAGCAAAAATGTTGGCCGGGGTAAAATTCTCAACTTTCGATTACATTTAAGTCATGCGACTAAGTTTAAAATATACAAGGCTCTAACTGGACCAACTGTGACTTGAATAACAAAAGGGTTGTAAACCTCTACCTACACTGACATTTGTAATACCATAATTCGGTTTATATAGAAAATAGCTGTGAGACTCTGCACAAAACCATCAAATCAGCAAGTAATACAACACAGTCAAAATTAATTTCTTTGCGCATTTGCAAATGTTTATCGACATATAGTCAATGAAGGGGTGTGTCAAGAATCGACATCAAATCGATAAGTCAAGTTATTAGAAACTGGCTATCAAATCAGAAAAGTAAACGTGAACGTCATGTTCAAAGTTGTACAAGAAGCATGGTATAAAGCATGGTACAAGACTACTCAAAAGATTAGTATATCAATCCATAAACTCTAGTGTCTAAAGTGAGAGTGTAACGTAATATTACTAATAAAAGCCGACTGTAACGGAAACAGAAGTGCTTGCTCTGGGACACACTTTTTGCTTAGGAAAACGCAAAGCACTTGGATAATTTTTCTAGAATAAGATAATATCATAGTTTCTGAACTAACTAAAATCATCGTAAAAACAACAAACTAGTCTGCCTATGCGAGTAGAAGGATATCCTAACTGTGACAATATTTTGTCACTTCAAGATACTGTAAGCAAATAAATACTTTTCGATCAAAAACTGTTCAAGAAAATATATACAGCGCAGAACGATAGTAAATTTTTGTATGGTAGTGTCGCCAGCAGTACTTTTCATCGGTTTAAGATAATCTGGCATCAATGACAAAATGCAATGAATCCGTTGATGAGATAGAACGCACACCATTGTATACGTCAATTTCATTCAAATTATTTAGTTTTACGATATCGCTCTACTTTCTTAAGAAGAGAATTTGATTTTGCCAATACAAGTTACACGCATAAACAACAACACTGCCTCTTACGTTTTTATGATAGAAAACAAAACCATATTAGTTTTAAAACCAGCGCGTCTCTTTACAGTTTTTACGACGTCAACATACTGTTATTTTACGGCCAGAAACACTGCAAACAAGTTATTAGGTTGTGTGTGTGTGTGTGTGTGTGTGTGTGTGTGTGTGTGTGTGTGAGAGAGAGAGAGAGAGAGAGAGAGAGAGAGAGGGAGGGAGGGAGGGAGAGAAAGAGAGAGAGAGGTTAAATAGTGGGGTGAGTGACTGGCTTTCTTGTGAGGGTTTAAAGGGCAGAGTCGTTGTTTGTATAGAATTGCAAGTGAATACGTGTGCTAATTTTTCAATGTGCAGTTGTAACAGAAAATAAACAAAATTTAAATCAACTTTCTTTATTTTGGTTTTTTGTGTACACAGTCCACTACTTAAAACATCACATAACATTATTTGGTCCTCCGGGCGAGTTTCTGTGAATTCAGTGCAAAAGTGGTGTTCACATAACGTACATGGTGTCTTAATTACAGTGATAAGTAAAAAAAAGAGTAACGACAACACAGTGTGTGACAATAGTGCTAAATCTCATGAATAAATATATAACGAGAAAATTGCAAAACATTGGTGTTTCAACAGTAACAATTAGTGATAATACAATACATAGAAAAAGTGTTCCTAACAAAGGAAGTCTACAATTATTTATGCATGTATCTGAGTGATCTTCAATTCACGTCAACGCAGGCAGCAGCTGGTGTTCATCAAAGTGCAGATAAGTGACCCATTCGTTCCTTATTACCAGTCCTTCTTATCAACAAAATTAATGTACCGTCATTATACTGCTTCCTTATCTCTCTCCTACTGATATGCGTGCATTCAAAATTACTCTGTGTACTTCTATAGCATTGTTTGTTTTATTAGTTACTGGTCAGAGAGTAAAATAACAATGTCTGACGTTAAACAATTCATTAAAGAACGTGCTATAATAAAGGCACGATTAACAAGATTTAAGAATTATTTTAATACCGTGAAATGTGAAAATGATTTACCTCAACTACAAAGTAATCTAAAAGTATCTGTAGAACTATACAAGGTGTTTATGTATTAAATTCAAGTATCATTTTTTTTGGTAGCACCGAAGCCAATAATCACAGATGGAAAAAGTGGGAGATCGCGCAGACCATGGAATCTCACCATGTCATGAAATCGGACGACCAGGAAAGCATTCTGCAGAATATCCACACACGTTCTAGCAAAACATCCTCATACAGTATTTTCGGGGGAGCCATCTTGGTGTAACAAAATTTTCTTATTTCCTGACTCGTTGAGTTTTGGTAGTAAGATCACGCAGCATCATGATGTACCACACCGTCTAAAAGTTACTGTTACCGTACGATTGTCCTCTCAATAAAATACAGTCCTGCGGTCTCCATTTTTGAAATTGCACACGACACAGTAACATATCTACTGTGAAATGATCACTGGTAAAGTTCCTTTAGGCTTTACGCAAAAAAATGGTTTATTTACGCACTTTATGTAAAAACATGCTTCGTCACTCGAAAGAATAATGGAGTCCTTACCAATATTTTCAAGAATGTTTTCAGATGATGTTTTGCGAGATTCACCTCCTCTACTAATATTTTCTTATATGTTCAGATTTCTTCTTACGCTCCGATATGCAAGAGTATTTACCCTTACCTAATGCAAGAGCATTTTTCTGCAGAATATTATGGAAACCTAGTTACGGCTAACTTGCCAGCTTCAATGTTTTCGGGTGTCATCAAACTAAGTTTTCGTCCAGTTGATTGGTTTTCTAAAGCAAAACCAGTGTTTATAAAATTAAACCCCACAAAAATATTGTATTCGTACTGGGCACAGACGTATTTTGAATTAAATTAAAATGTCTACGAGGTCGCGGTTTTGGAATTGATAATTGTGGAGACACTGAAACGCCTCTCCCGGAGTAGTTTAGCAAATGTTTGCAAAAATGTGAATGTAAAAATGTGAAGCTGGAAAATATCTGCGAAATAAACATTGCGTAGCTTGAACAGAATTATGAGTTTTAAATACGCTTTAACTACAAAAGCTTGTTGCTTGCCTAACCACCGCCATGGTAGCAATCAAAGTATGAGTAGCACTTATTTCAACTTATTCACAATCAAGAGCACCAACAGTATAACTGCTATAAAATCTTCAGATCATTTTGCCGGACCCTCTATTACACCGAAGTCAATGAAGTATTCCAGTTCATGTTACGATACAAACGAAAACACACTATGCTGATTAATATACATGTAAACTCATCATATAATATAATTCCAGTAAATAACAATATCAGAATAACAGTAAAACAAGTAAAAACGTCGAGTGAATAGACACTTTACTTAAGTAAATTTATTGAAATATCACAATGAAAATCTTAAATCCAGTGTTTTTCTTTAAATGACTGTAGTATAAATTTATATTCTACGTAGCTATGAATTTACTATGTCATGTCATAGAGTTACATGCAAACTGAATGTAATTCTTTTTTTGTAAAATAGTGCGCTTTCAATACGCGCATTAAGATGATTAGTGTTTATAACATTTAAAATATTTGAGAATTTTACAACTTGTTTATAACCACTAATTTTGTTGTAGTTGTCTGGGTGTAAGGAAATGACTGTCTATGTGTTTGATTGCTGGATCCTGTTGAATGTGATCAGGTAGTCATGTGTTGTCAGAAAAGAAACAACTAACGTACAAATAATGCGGCTTCTGTTGATAATATTGTTGTTGTTTGTTGTCACTAATACGTTTTCGATTTCTCTGTTTCTCCTCAACTCGGTTTATTACTTTGTTATTGTTTACCACTACTAGCTTGGTATAGTTTCTTAATAATTGTTTAGCGTAGTAGCGTATTCTGGTATTTCTCACTTTCATAGCCATAAAAGCGAATATAAAACGATATCGAAAAAGTCATAAACGATAAAGAATATCAAAAATTTATAAAGCAAGATGATTTTATATTTTTCATATGACATTGATTATTGTCTGAGAAAGATACGAGTTGCTGATGGTACAGAAAATGACAGTTTTATAATTTTGAAACGTTTTTTAGCGAAATTATTCGGGAACGTAAGGTACATGTATGAAACCCAAGCGTATACAAAACGATTCCGGACTGATGTTCTCCCACAGTATTCACTTACATACACACGCTCGCACAGAAAATGTTCAAAACACACACACACATTTTTTCTTAAAATTTCTCTAGAAATAAGCCTATTTGTAGAAAAATAAAATAGTGCCTAAATAATTAAGAAAGATTTCAGGCTTACGTTTATCAAATTAATCGTCTGAGATTGTTACATATTTAGATAATTATTAACTGACTATGTAACTAAGTAAATAAATACACATGTAAATGAAGCGTTTATTGAAGATAAAGCTGCAGAATTAAAAAAGTCTTCTCTTTAGAGGCAAATCTAACTCATCATCGTCTCTGGCTTTATCAATACTTTTGTTATTTGTTAATATACATAAATTTAGGTACTTAAGTATACACGAACACGCGCGCACACAAACATACACACACACACACACACACACACACACAGACGCATACACCCGCGACCGCACAGGAACATCATAAACCCTATTTTAATGTAATATACGTATGCTGCTTGAAGTAACAGAGTATTTATACAAAAGACTGTGTGTTTGTTATAGGAGTGTGTGATTTATGTCTGAAAACAAATTTAGCGATAGTTTCAATTTATTTTATATATGTCCATTTATGACTGTACGAACGAAGGGAGTTTGGTACTTCAACTGTTTGGGTACTTTGTCTGTCACTCTATGTGGGGAATAACTTAAGACAACTTCTGAATGCTTCAACCGATTTTCGTAAAACTTAGCATGCACTCCACATTTTTTACTTAGCATACTCTATTATTTTTGTGATTGGTCTCCAGAAAGTGAAGAGCAGGAGGCAAAAATGTAAGGGGTTATAGTTTGAACAAATTTGTTTACCTTTTAACACACTCTCCACTTAGCAATTGGAGAATACCTTTTCCAACAATGTTCTAGAGAGGTCATCCTAGACTAATAACGTCATGAACGGAGTTTTAGGTAAACAAGTATTTTTATAGGCCTATGTAATTAAATATTTTTTATGTTTACGTTAATAATTAAATACTTTTTATAAATGGGTTAACTCATATTTTATTATTTCAATGCAATGCGTAGATTTTTCACTTTATTGCGTTTAATTTTTGTGTGCACATTCGCAAGCCAAAGAAGGAAGATGGGAAAAGATTTTTCCGGAATAACCTTCACGTGCTACACGGAGTGTTTCATAATAATGGTGTAACTTTTTTGAGATTTACTTTTACAAGAGAAAGAGTCATTATGTTTTTGTTCATTTAGTCAAGTGCCTGTCTTACGTATGCAGAGCAGGCGTTTCCTAGTATTTTATACTTCTACCCCACGTAATTATGGTGTAAAAACTAAACACTTGATAGGTTACTCGCTATGGTCATTTAAAGTGACGTACTTCCATGCTTAAGTATAAACATACAAAGAATTTGTTTCCCTTTGACCACTGGAAAGATTACACAACACAACTGAGAACTAACTCAGTAATACCCTGGAACTTTTTGTAAACAGTACTGTAGTCACAATGCAGAGTGGGAGATCGTTGTTCATTTTCCAAGTGCTACACCAGCTAACTGCCTAATTTGTTGTTTTTGTACAGCGATTCCCGATTTACATTATACTGTTTTTGTCGCGTCGCGTTCAGTGCCCGGCAGAAAGTCGAAAGAAAAATGTAGTGAAAGCGCACGGTTACAGCAGTATGTTGAAGAATTTAAAGGTATATTCAGCTCAGTTGGAAAGATACTATATTGTCAAGCTTGTGGAAAGTCCATAAAAGCAGATAAATGATCGCAAGTTGTGTAGAGTTTATCAGGCAACTAAACATATCGCGGCGGCTTCGCGTTCTAGTTCAGAACAAAGTGTTGTGACCCACAAAGTGTTGTGAGTGTTATTCTGATTTGTGCAGAGCTTTCATTTTAGCAGAAATTCCTCTACGCAAAGTAAACAATCCATTGTTTAAAAATTTCTTGTGAGGTACACGAAATTTAAGATGAATCTACTTTAAGGAAACACTAATTTCCAAACTACGATGAAGAAATAATAGAAGTGCAAAAATGTAAAAATATGGGTAGGCCCTGATAAAACTACAGACCCAACAAAAAAAAAAGTGGGAATGTAGTTATTGGTGTGCTTAAAAACGATGAAATAGTTTCCTAATTTTCAGCTTTTCAATTTCTGAAGTTTGGTAGCTTTTACAAAAATGTCAGCACTGAATCACATTACAGTCTCTAGCTTGTTCAATGAAAGTATGCACTTGTTGTGGCCAAAGAGTATTAAAAATACCAGTGGTAAAAAACCATTAAAATAGGGTTTATGATGTTCCTGTGCGGTCGCGGGTGTATGCGTCTGTGTGTGTGTGTGTGTGTGTATGTTTGTGTGCGCGCGTGTTCGTGTATACTTAAGTACCTAAATTTATGTATATTAACAAATAACAAAAGTATTGATAAAGCCAGAGACGATGATGAGTTAGATTTGTCTCTAAAGAGAAGACTTTTTTAATTCTGCAGCTTTATCTTCAATAAACGCTTCATTTACATGTGTATTTATTTACTTAGTTACATAGTCAGTTAATAATTATCTAAATATGTAACAATCTCAGACGATTAATTTGATAAACGTAAGCCTGACATCTTTCTTAATTATTTAGGCACTATTTTATTTTTCTACAAATAGGCTTATTTCTAGAGAAATTTTAAGAAAAAATGTGTGTGTGTTTTGAACATTTTCTGTGCGAGCGTGTGTATGTAAGTGAATACTGTGGGAGAACATCAGTCCGGAATCGTTTTGTATACGCTTGGGTTTCATACATGTACCTTACGTTCCCGAATAATTTCGCTAAAAAACGTTTCAAAATTATAAAACTGTCATTTTCTGTACCATCAGCAACTCGTATCTTTCTCAGACAATAATCAATGTCATATGAAAAATATAAAATCATCTTGCTTTATAAATTTTTGATATTCTTTATCGTTTATGACTTTTTCGATATCGTTTTATATTCGCTTTTATGGCTATGAAAGTGAGAAATACCAGAATACGCTACTACGCTAAACAATTATTAAGAAACTATACCAAGCTAGTAGTGGTAAACAATAACAAAGTAATAAACCGAGTTGAGGAGAAACAGAGAAATCGAAAACGTATTAGTGACAACAAACAACAACAATATTATCAACAGAAGCCGCATTACTTGTACGTTAGTTGTTTCTTTTCTGACAACACATGACTACCTGATCACATTCAACAGGATCCAGCAATCAAACACATAGACAGTCATTTCCTTACACCCAGACAACTACAACAAAATTAGTGGTTATAAACAAGTTGTAAAATTCTCAAATATTTTAAATGTTATAAACACTAATCATCTTAATGCGCGTATTGAAAGCGCACTATTTTACAAAAAAAGAATTACATTCAGTTTGCATGTAACTCTATGACATGTCATAGTAAATTCCAAACTTTTCGGCAGTGCCATCGACTGCCATCATCGGTGAAAATCGAGTGCGAAAACGTGAGGTGGTATACGTTAGTGACCACAGTACTGTGGTTAATGCTGAAGCAATAAGTAGAAAGACGTAGTTTCTATGGAAATATTTCATTTTGAATATGATTTTAAATATAAATCTTAGAACATGGAAGTCATGTATGGTTCTCCATACCGATATTTTTCTATAGTAAACGATAACAGCCGCAAATTCAAACAGAATCAAATGATGTTTTGCATACAGCCCTGTATTGTAGAGTTCTCAATACGTATTGGTGTTGGTGAAGATCGGTTAAGGGAAAGGGGTAGTTTACCAGCAACATTTTATGTTTTAACAAGGGTAATTTTTTATATGACGAACGATAACTGCCGTAAATTCAAACAGAATCAACTAGGTTTTTGCATACCTTTTTGAACTAAAGAGAACTCAAGGTCTGTTGATTTTGTTGAAGATTGGTTGAGGGAAGGGGTAGTTTATCAGCAACGTTTTATGTTTTAAAAAGGGTATTTTTTTTTATGACGAACGATAACTGCCGAAAATTCAATGAGAATCAAATAATTTTTTGCACCCCCTGAGTTGCAGAGAGCTCAAGGTATATTGATTTTGGTGAAGATCGGTTAAGGGAAAGGGGTAGTTTACCTGCAACATTTTATGTTGTAACAAGAGAAATGTTTCCATGACGAACGATAACTGCCGCACATTCAAACAGAATCAAATATTTTTTTGCATGCTTCGCTGAATTATAGAGGACGGAAGGTCTGTTGATTTTGGAGAAGATCGGTTAAGAGAAAGGGGTAGTTAACCTGAAACATTTTATGATTTAACAAGAGTAAAGTACTTAATTTTTATAAATAAAATATCCTGATAAGCTCATAGTAATCCACTGTAGAAACGTAGATGAAATATCTATAAATGAAGAAGTTAGGTGAACGGGGTGGGGGTAATTTTCTATTATTAAAATTATAGTTGAAGGTGGAGGGGAGAAATTTTTATATGTGTACTACGTTATCGGCAACAAAGAAGTAGTTTTTTGTTAAAATTGCTTCCCGGGCTCTTTAGCCGTAGTCCAATGTTTTCCTCAAAACCAGACTTTTCGGCAGTGACATCGACTGCCATCATCGGTGAAAATGGAGTGCGAAAACGTGAGGCGGTATACGTTAGTAACCACAGTACTGTGGTTAATGCTGAAGCAATAAGTAGAAAGACGTAGTTTCTATGGAAATATTTCATTTCGAATATGATTTTAAATATAAATCTTAGAACATGGAAGTCATGTATGGTTCTCCATACCGATATTTTAACAGATTTTTAAGGATTGTAGGGAATTTAACCAACAGTTATTCTGATTTGATACTATTCTCTCTACATTAGGGTACAAGGATCGGATAGTCTCACATACTCCGTGTAGAGTATGCAGAATCAAGGTAACATGTATCAAGTTCGGATATCTGACACAAAAGGCTTCCACTGCTTACTTTAATACTTCTTACTACCGATGCAGCATCGTATATGAAGTAAGCAGTGGAAGCCTTTTGTGTCAGATATCCGAACTTGATACATGTTACCTTGATTCTGCATACTCTACACGGAGTATGTGAGACTATCCGATCCTTGTACCCTAATGTAGAGAGAATAGTATCAAATCAGAATAACTGTTGGTTAAATTCCCTACAATCCTTAAAAATCTGTTAAAATATCGGTATGGAGAACCATACATGACTTCCATGTTCTAAGATTTATATTTAAAATCATATTCGAAATGAAATATTTCCATAGAAACTACGTCTTTCTACTTATTGCTTCAGCATTAACCACAGTACTGTGGTTACTAACGTATACCGCCTCACGTTTTCGCACTCCATTTTCACCGATGATGGCAGTCGATGTCACTGCCGAAAAGTCTGGTTTTGAGGAAAACATTGGACTACGGCTAAAGAGCCCGGGAAGCAATTTTAACAAAAAACTACTTCTTTGTTGCCGATAACGTAGTACACATATAAAAATTTCTCCCCTCCACCTTCAACTATAATTTTAATAATAGAAAATTACCCCCACCCCGTTCACCTAACTTCTTCATTTATAGATATTTCATCTACGTTTCTACAGTGGATTACTATGAGCTTATCAGGATACTTTATTTATAAAAATTAAGTACTTTACTCTTGTTAAATCATAAAATGTTTCAGGTTAACTACCCCTTTCTCTTAACCGATCTTCTCCAAAATCAACAGACCTTCCGTCCTCTATAATTCAGCGAAGCATGCAAAAAAATATTTGATTCTGTTTGAATGTGCGGCAGTTATCGTTCGTCATGGAAACATTTCTCTTGTTACAACATAAAATGTTGCAGGTAAACTACCCCTTTCCCTTAACCGATCTTCACCAAAATCAATATACCTTGAGCTCTCTGCAACTCAGGGGGTGCAAAAAATTATTTGATTCTCATTGAATTTTCGGCAGTTATCGTTCGTCATAAAAAAAAATACCCTTTTTAAAACATAAAACGTTGCTGATAAACTACCCCTTCCCTCAACCAATCTTCAACAAAATCAACAGACCTTGAGTTCTCTTTAGTTCAAAAAGGTATGCAAAAACCTAGTTGATTCTGTTTGAATTTACGGCAGTTATCGTTCGTCATATAAAAAATTACCTTTGTTAAAACATAAAATGTTGCTGGTAAACTACCCCTTTCCCTTAACCGATCTTCACCAACACCAATACGTATTGAGAACTCTACAATACAGGGCTGTATGCAAAACATCATTTGATTCTGTTTGAATTTGCGGCTGTTATCGTTTACTATAGAAAAATATCGGTATGGAGAACCATACATGACTTCCATGTTCTAAGATTTATATTTAAAATCATATTCAAAATGAAATATTTCCATAGAAACTACGTCTTTCTACTTATTGCTTCAGCATTAACCACAGTACTGTGGTCACTAACGTATACCACCTCACGTTTTCGCACTCGATTTTCACCGATGATGGCAGTCGATGGCACTGCCGAAAAGTTTGGTTTTGCAGAAAACATTGAACTACGGCTCAAGAGCCCGGGAAGCAATTTTAACAAAAAACTACTTCTTTGGTGCCGATAACGTAGTACACATATAAAAAATTCTCCCCTCCACCTTCAACTATAATTTTTAGTAATAGAAAATTACCCCCACCCCGTTCACATAACCTCTTCATTTATAGATATTTCATCTACGTTTCTACAGTGGATTACTATGAGCTTCTTATCAGGATACTTTATTTATAAAAATTAAGTACTTTACTCTTGTTAAATCATAAAATGTTTCTGGTAAACTACCCCTTTCTCTTAACCGATCTTCTCCAAAATCAACAGACCTTCCGTCCTCTACAATTCAGGGAAGCATGCAAAAAAATATTTGATTCTGTTTGAATGTGCGGCAGTTATCGTTCGTCATGGAAACATTTCTCTTGTTACAACATAAAATGTTGCAGGTAAACTACCCCTTTCCCTTAACTGATCTTCACCAACACCAATAGGTATTGAGAACTCTACAATACAAAGGTGTATGCAAAACATCATTTGATTCTGTTTGAATTTGCGGCTGTTATCGTCTACTATGGAAAAAAATTACCCTTGAAAAAAACCGTTGCTAGTAAACTACCCCTTTCCCTTAACCGATCTTCACCAAAAACGACAGGTCTTTGGTACTCTACAATTCAGGCTTGTATGCAAGCAATTATTTGATTCTGTTTGAATTTGCGGCTGTTATCGTTTGCCATAGAAAACACCCTTGACAAAACATAAAACGTTGCTGGTAAACTACCCCTTTCCCTTAACCGATCTTCACTAAAAACAATAGGTCTTGAGTACTCTACAAATCAGTGCTGTATGCAAAAACTTATTTGATTCTGTTTGAATTTGCGGCTGTTATCGTTTACCATAGAAAAAGTAAAAAATTACCCTTGATAAAAAACCGTTGCAGGTAAACTACCCCTTTCCCTTAACCGATCTTCACCAAAAACGATAGGTCTTGAGAAATCTGCAATTCAGGACTGTATGCAAAATATTATATGATTTTGTTTGAATTTGCGGCTGTTATCGTTTGCCATACAAAATACCCTTGATAAAACAAAAAACGTGGCTGGTAAACTACCCCTTTCCCTTAAACGATCTTCACCAAAAACAATAGGTCTTTAGTACTCAAGAAATCAGGGCTGTATGCAAAAACGTATTTGATTATGTTTGAATTTGCGGCTGTTATCGTTTGCCATATAAAATACCCTTGTTAAAACATAAAACGTTGCTGGTAAACTACCCCTTTCCCTTAACCGATCTTTACCAAAATCAACACATCTTGAGAACCCTACAATTCAGGGCTGTATGCGAAACATTATTTGATTCTGTTTGAATTTGCGGCTGTTATCGTTTGCCAAACAAACAAAATTACCCTTGATAAAAAAAAACCGTTGTAGGTAAACTACCCCTTTCCCTCAATCGATCTTCACCAAAAACAATAGGTCGCGAGTACTCTACAAATCAGTGCTGTATGCAAAAAATATTTGATTCTGTTTGAATTTGCAGCTGTTATCGTTTGCCATAGAAAAAAATTTACAGACAGACACACACACAGACAGACACACACACAGACAGACACAAGACAGACAGACACACAGACACACACACAGACACTTTTCGAAAAATGACTTTTTTCATGTTTTGAATGTAGTACAATCATATTCTGCAATAATCTCGAACACGATTTTTTTTTCTATCACCATACTTCCATTTCCTTAAGGAACATGGAAGTAAATATCGGTATGGAGAACCATACATGACTTCCATATTCTAAGATTTATATTTAAAATCATTTTCAGCGAAACAGCCAGGCTGTGTCTTACCTGCCTTTTTATTGCTGTATTAAATGAAAAATATTATATTACATTAAAATGAAAAAATTATAATTTTATTGCCTGGCAACAAAATTATTTTATTTTTAACAATTACCATTGTTTCAAAAAGTTTAAATAAATTTTCAAGTACTTTACTCTTGTTAAAACGTAAAAGGTTGCTGGTAAACTACCCCTTCCCCTTAACCGATCTTCACCAAAATCGAAAGTCATTGAGACCTCTACAATTCAGGGACGTATGCAAAAAATTATTTGATTCTGTTTGAATTTGCGGCTGTTATCGTTTGCCATAGAAAATACGCTTGATAAAAAAACGTTGCTGGCAAACTACCCCTTCCCCTTAACCGATCTTCACCAAAAACAACAGGTCTTGAGTACTCTACAAATTAGGGCTGTATGCAAAACATTATTTGATTCTGTTTGAATTTGCGGCTGTTATCGTTTGCCATAGAAAATACCCTTGTTAAAAAAACGTTGCAGGTAAACTACCCCTTTCCCTCAACCGATCTTCACCAAAAACAATAGGTCTTGAGAACTCTGAAATTTAGGGCTGTCTGCAAATAATCTTTTGATTCTGTTTGAATTTGCGGCTGTTATCGTTTGCCATAGGAAATACCCTTGTTAAAACATAAAACGTTACAGGTAAACTACCCCTTTCCCTTAACCGATCTTCACCAAAAACAATAGGTCTTGAGAACTCTACAATTTAGGGCTGTATGCAAATAATCTTTTGATTCTGTTTGAATTTGCGGCTGTTATCCTTTTCCATAGGAAATACCCTTGTTAAAACATAAAACGTTACAGGTAAACTACCCCTTTCCCTTAACCGATCTTCACCAAAATCAACAGATCTTGAGAACTCTACAATTCAGGGCTGTATGCGAAACATTATTTGATTCTGTTTGAATTTGCGGCTGTTATCGTTTGCCAAACAAACAAAATTACCCTTGCTAAAAAAAAACCGTTGCCGGTAAACTACCCCTTTCCCTCAACCGATCTTCACCAAAAACAATAGGTCGCGAGTACTCTGCAAATCAGAGCTGCATGCAAAAAATTATTTGATTCTGTTTGAATTTGCGGCAGTTATCGTTTGCCATAGAAAAAAAATCTACAGACAGACAGACAGACAGACAGACAGACAGACAGACAGATACACAGACAGACAGACACACACACAGACACTTTTCGGAAAACGACTTTTTTTCATGTTGAGTGTAGTAGAATCAGAATCTGCAATAATCTCGAACACCATTTTTTTTGCCATCACCATACTTCCATTCCTTAAGGAATATGGAAGTAAAAACAGTAGTGTAAAAAATTAATTGGTAGATATAGATTCGGTAAAAGAAAATTTGAATAGACAAACGACATTGAAATCGTAAGTGTAAGTGATGTACATCTATGTCAAACTCACTACGTGTGACGTAAAATGGTCTTTTACCCAATATTGGACTTTTTTCCTGACAATCGGGACGGGTTTCTAATAGGGAATGTAGAGCTGGCGTTTATTGTGCACTGCAACTAAAAAAAAATTAAAATAAGGTACTGACGAGTTGGAAACAAGTTTGGTGAGTAAGGGGCCTGCTTATAAAAATTTTCCCTGTTACAACCTGTTTGTAAACCAAAGAAAAATATTTTTAACTTTTTAATAAATAATTTTTAATATTTTAACCCATAAAACATTAACAATTTTTTTTAGCATCTAAAAATCCGTTCCCTACTGATAAACTAATTTTTGCAGGTCCTCAAAATAGCTATTTACAGCATCGCTGACTTGATTATCATCAAAAAATCTTTTTCCACCGAGCTATTTTTTTAATTTATAAAAGAAGCAGAAGTCACTCGGGGCTAAATCTGGCGAGTATGGTGGATGAGGAAACAGCTCAACCTTTAGTCCTTTGATTTTAGCGATCTAATCAATTGATGAGTGACCCGTTGCATTGTCTTGATGAAACAGCACTTTCTTTTTGCTACATGTGGCCATTTTTTCTCGATTTCTTTATTCAAATTCCGTAATAAATTTGTGTAATACTCTCCACTAATTGTTTTGCCTTTATTAAGATAGTCGAAGAAGATTACTCCACATGTGTCCCCAAAACAGTCGCCATAACTCAGATGCCTTCATTAGAGTTGGTTCGCTTTTCGTGGTCTACTGTTTTCACTGTAGTTTTGTCTCAGGACCGTTTTAGTTGTAGAGCAGTCTTATCAATTGTTAAAAATTGGCTCAAAAATTTGGGTGAATTGTACTGCTAACTCACTCACTTTCACTCATTGTAAGTTATGTAACTCGCTCATAGTTAAAACGCCTTTGTAAAGTTTTCCACTATTTCTGGCGTTTTCTCTTCAATGGTACATCCTCTGCATGGTTCACCAGTTGTGTTTTTCCCATTTACTTTAAATGCAGAGAGGCTACGCTTATCCGTTGCATTCGGTGAAGTTGAGTCCCTCAACGTTGAATCAATCTGCTTTTCATATATCAGTGCAGTCAGGCAATTCAAGAAAAAACTAGTTATTCACAGCACAAATTTCTAATCTATCCACTGTTGAAACAATGCTTGAGGCACTTACTGTGGTGGTCTGTAAAAGGAATATTAAACAACTCCTTCGCAAGAAATATTAAACTTCAGTTTACGAAGGATGAAATCATACAATAGGCCTACGATCAAAATAATAGCGCCACGTATATGCGGTTCGGGGCTTTTCATCCTACCCACGTATATGAAACTTAATTTTGTTCTATTTTCTACTTGATATGATGCTTCTCAAAAACATATTTAATACGTATAAATAGTTTTTCAAATATTAAATACTTCTACAAATACAATTTTATTATTGTATTATCACCTGACGTACGTATCACTGATTATATCTGTACCGTCAAAGGTTTATAAATGAATTCAAATGAAAATTTATTGAAGAATTTAGTAAAAATAAGAATATTTACTATGCAAACGAATTAAATATAAACAAACTCTAAAAATTTGCGTAATAAAAAATATATATTTAATAATGTTTCATACACTTTGCCAATAGAGACTATATCTAAAGAACTTTAATAAGCACTGAACTGTTTATGTACATTAAACAGTAGTGAGCTATGATAAAATTACTTTTTTCAGTCAAAAATTCATTTTTTTCATTTTATAATTTGTAAATTAAGGCTTGTACGTCTTACGTCGTACTCAATAGACGCCAACCTTTTAACTTACGCAAGCTGATACCATTATAGGCTTATACAAGATACCGTAATTTGCCCTCAGCTATTCTCATAATATGGTAAGTAGCATTCTGTCAGGCTCAATATAAGTACAAAATATTCCACATCGTGTTCTCTCATCCTATAACATTAAACACATTTAGATATTACCTGGTATATATTTTAATACTCCTTCTTAAGAAAGCAGAATCTACTACTACAGTAGAGAATTTATTTCTGTTATTTCCATTTTAGTTAATTATAACTAACTTACTTGTTCTCCAATCCTTATGTGTTCATGTCAGAAGAAACATTAAATTTTAAGTTTGAATACCCTAGGAACACTTGTCTGGTAATCGACAGTTACTCATGTCAGTATAATTTAATCAAAACTTTATAGCAAGATTCATCAAAAAAATTAATCTCTGGAAATTAAAAAAATCAACAAATTATTTTATACTTTTTATGTTTTATTAGAAAATAAATTTCATTTATTTTTTGAAATATAGATTAATTAGAAATGAGTGGTACCTTAGTTGCAAAAATGTACTGCACAGATATTGCTGTAACATTTATTAACGACTATAGCATCAGGTTGAAGTAACAAAGTCAGTAAAGGCGACATTTCTAGCGTACGTTCTTCTTACGGTTATTTGTTACATTTTACGATAGCCAATGTCGTAAAAGTGTATTTTCACATCGACGTCGATCAATCTCTTTACTAGTTGCTCGTTGTCATTTATTACGATATTAAACCAGCGTCGTATTGATACTTATTGTTATCTTCAGGGTTTTCAATTAATTAACATTTTATGTTGACATAGATACTGGAATTAATTCATTGTTTCACAAGATCACAAATTAAATCTGTTTTTTTAATAAGATAAATTAAATGAACGTAACTCAATTAAAAAAACAAACTGATGTTATGTAAAATACATGTTATTTCATCCGCTTTTACTTAATTTTAATGTTATAATATAAAAATGAAAAGTGTGCCTCCATTTTGGGTTTATTATTTTCTAATAGTTGTACAGTGCTAATACGGCAAGTGGATGTATTTTTAGCTCGAATTTTACAGCGAATTTAGATTCACCTTAACCCCAACACTATATTAATAATAAAATAAATTATTTTTCATCGCCACCACCACCACCACCATCATCATCATCACTGAAGCATTAAGTCCATGGCTTTTCTCCCTCCAGGCGTGGAACATCGTACACCACACCACTAGCAGATGGAAGCCAGCAGCATTTAGCCATGTGAATTGACAGTAAGGAGGAATGTTGAGTTATGTATGTTCACATTGTTAGTTCTAGGTTGTTACTGACTGAGATACGTCTATCTATTCAGACCTCTATTATTGCCCTTGCGGTAAGTTGACGGGGTTAGATTGGCTCACCTCTAAGCAAAACCCACAGAATAGCTCGACGAACGAATGTCATGCAAAGCAAGAAAGCGAGTTCTCTTTTACTGCCCTACACGTCGTCAAAATTACTTTTGTACAAAATTAAAGTAATATTATTCGTGGATAACTGCGGCGCTGCAGCTCACCGAAGTAGTACTAGACTACAGTAGAATTGACATGGCATGGTAGTAATTAGGAGGATATGATATCGTGTGGATTTCATTATGGAAATATTTACTTCATTTAATATTATTGTATACTTATATCCCAGGATATTAATATTTATTATTAATAAATATTAATCGTGTATTGCACGATAATTACACGATATTAATTGTGAATAAGGTGCGTAAAAATTAATTGGAACTTGTTTTCTTACACAATACTTTCCCTCGTATCGTAGGGTACAGTTTGAAAAGTATAATTTAGTATATTACTTGTTTTGCAGTGGGTCGTAGCCTATAAGCGCGCACTTGTTCTCTATGCTCGCATTATGTCTTCAGTATAGAAATTTAAAAAAGTGAAATCAAATAAAAATGCATTGGGAAATTTTTTTAACTTTAGCTTTAGATGTAATAAAAATACAGATAAATCTACATTAATGCAATGTTGTTGTGATTTATAGCAGAGAGAGAGAGAGAGAGAGAGAGAGAGAGAGAGAGAGAGAGAGAGAGAGAGAGAGAGAGAGAGAGAGAGAGAGAGAGAGAGAGAGAGAGAGAGAGAGAATGAGCGAGGGGAGACAGTAAGACTGAGATAGTGGTGTTGAGACAAAAGTTAAGAAACCTATGTTATCAGCGTGGTCATAAAATAACTACACTATTTGCTGTTGGCAACCACGTTTTATTGGTATCGTTATTAATACCAAACGTTTTATGATGTGATGTGGCGAACGTTGAGTGGCATCTTACTTCGGAATAGACGAAACGTTTGATGTTAACCATAATGTCAATTAAACGTGGTTGTCAACCAGCAAATGTGATATTAATGTTCCGACCACGCACGTCTGCGAGTGACAGGAGACGTGTTTCGTATCATCCTGGGACGTTAGGCGTGCAACATCAGAATTGAATTGTGTAACAAAAAAGGGAGAAAATTAGTTAATTTCACATAGGATCATAAGATGTTTTACAAAGCTTTTGAGACCATGGCGTATGTAAAATATATGGTCAATTTTTAGATCATTTATAACCGTGTAGTAAGGGATTATCTTGATATTTGTTTTAATAATGAGAATTTATTACTTTATTAATAATGTAGTGAAGGGCCTAAAATGAACATGGCTAGAGTACTTTATAAAATAATGAACAGAGTTGTTCCACTAAGGCCAAAAAAATTTAGAAATATTAAAAGTTTAGATACACTTATGGAGACGGTGGGTAAATTTCAGAATTAATAAGCCACCGTGTGGGTAAACTGTGTCATGAGTATGAGCGCTGGCGTATTGACTCACTTTCCCCACCGCTTACACTGTTTATGATTGCGTAGGCCCGAATGTCGGCTACTAAGTCTGAAAAGAAACCAGAGTCTCTCCGTAAAGACCGGGGGGCGCACCCACGCGCGCGCGCACACACACACACACACACACACACACACACAAACACACACGTCCTATATGATGCTGAGACTACAGAATATTACTTTTATTGTATTTCAGCAATTTACAATATGTTTATTTCAAGAAGATTACAAAGTACGTACACTATTTATTCCAGAACTTAAATGCTGTTTTGATGTGTTGCAGGTACGGGTGCAACTTTGATACCCGTTGTACTGTAGTTGTTTCGACAAAACAGTAAAGATTCTACGTTTACTTGTGTGTGTGTGTGTGTGTGTGTGTGTGTGTGTGTGTGTGATATTGATTATTCAGATTCGTCACAATTTTCTAAACTTATGATGTTATGTGTAAACAAAGCAATAACCCTATATACAGTTTTGAGATATACGCTATGTACAGTATCAAAGTTTTGACGGAAAGTTCTTTAGATTTTAAAATGTTTAGCAATGTTATAGAAGTGTCAGATTAAATACCTGTTTCTGTGTCATGACTGTATGCTTGTGACAAACACAGGTGAATTGCACAGTTTACATTTGATAGCTAACTGAGTAAGTTATAGTTTCATGTATTGGGCAATTTTTTAATAAATGGTATAAAGACTTCAAAACCACTTGTCGATCAATTAAAGATCGTAATAGTAAGACGAAGACAAGATTGTGTTCCACGAATTTTTTATCACTAAGTTGCTAAGGAATAAAGAGTAGTATTTTCGCATTTTCTGTTGTTTACTTGAAGGTATTTGTAGGCCTGATTTATGGAAGGATGATTTATTTCTGTCGCACTCTAGCAATGTACGAGCATACGTTTCATTATTTGTTTAAGAAAGTTTGACAAAAAGAAAGAATAATTTCGACGAATCCGAAACATCGAAGCATGATAATGTTTTTAAGAAAGGTTACACAGTGTTTTGAAATGCGCGAATTTTCTCATCTTCAGTTGTATTTGATGAGAACGGAGTATTCATCAAGAATTCATTTAATTCTTCACGATCCCTGTCTTCGCGTTGTCGTTGACACAGGCGTCTCACACGTTCAGTGGAAGACATCACGACTAACACTGAACAATATACACTGATATGCATCTTATTTCACTGTAACCAAATTTATTTATTACTAACATCACCTGGAGCGTTACATTTTGCGATGGCGTTACACATTTTGCGTCACGAATTTTGTGGAAAATATTATCAAGTTTTCTGTATAACTATATAACAAATATTTACTATATAACAAATATATTTACTATTATAACAAACATTATCATGTTAAAACGACAGAGACCGAAGATTTCTAGACTGTGAGCAATCGAAAGTGTGGAAAAAATATAGTGTTAACATCACCTGGAGCCTTACATTTTTCGATGACGTTACACATTTTGCGTCACGAATTTTGTGGAAAATATTATCAAGTTTTCTGTATAACTATATAACAAATATTTACTATATAACAAATATATTTACTATTATAACAAACATTATCATGTTAAAACGACAGAGACCGAAGATTTCTAGACTGTGAGCAATCGAAAGTGTGGAAAAAATATAGTGTTAACATCACCTGGAGCCTTACATTTTTCGATGACGTTACACATTTTGCATCACGCATTTTGTGGAATGACCCCCAGCCTAAAAACATTATCATGTTAAAATGTCAATATTACTAAAGCCGAACTGTTTCTCAGACATATCCCCATTCAAACTATTCCTCTTAACTTCGACCCATGAAAGGATAACGTTTCACAACTCTTGACGACAAAAAACAAAAATCGTTTAGCGAGCTCAAGCCCACGCCAAAAAGTTAATTCCGGAAATGCTTTAAAGATTGAAAAAACGTTGTCATAATTGCACAGTATCCAATTGTATATCCAACTGAATTGTATATATTGTATTATATCCAATAGAGTATACACTGCTGGGGGAAATATAAATATAGGTAGTCTGGTTGGGCACCAGATACAAAGAGAACGTTTGACCTTTTAGATATCTGTGTAACAAAAGGGTTAAATGTTACTCTAATTACGTCATGCTTGTCATCAGATCATATCCCAAAGCGAAAAATAACGTAGTCATTTTAGCATGAAAACGAACTATTATATATTTAAAAGTTATCTGCACAAACATCTAACGTTAAAAATATCACTCAAATCTGAATTAGTGATAGAACAAGCAGTTGGAAATTTTTAAAATCAATATAAACTGCTGCATGGCTGGCCACACCAAATTGTTTTACTACCTAGATAGATACACTGTGAAGTAGTAATAGTCAAAGAAAAAATAGCTCAAAAATATAGATCACAAAACGGTAGCAGGAATCTCAAGGAACAAAATCAAAAGGGACTGAAGGATCAACTCTACCAACTACAATCAAAGGTTTCAAGAATATCTAATATATTTCTCGGCTACAGAAGCTAACAAGCATTCATTATGGAAAGCAACAAAATAACAAAATGCATAAAACTTCAACAGAGATGAATACTATCACTGAAGGATACCGGCGATAACTAGGCCAGAAACAATACAGATGTGCTGAGTCAAAAGATTCAGCGCTAAGTTCAGTCATTTTATTGGCAGTTTTGACGGTAAGGACAGTAAAAAAATTAAAGTAATAATGAGTGCTGCTCTCTACCCGCGGATAGGAGAGGCTACTGTTTTCGATTTTACACTGTTTGATCGGTGTTGCCGTCTGCTGAGTTTTTCCAGCAGTTTTAAACAACAGTGCTGCAGCCTGGTGAGATTTTCGTTACCCAAACGAGTACGGCGTTCCTTTTTTTTTTGTCTCTACAGGAAAGCCTAGCTGATTGCCTCGTGGTAAATCTCTTCGGTGGAGAGAAGTGTGAATTACAGCATCTTCTTCTTATAACTATGAGATAAGTTTCTTAAACGACTGCGGTGAGTTTTGATTTCATTATATTATTTATATACTAAATTTCACGGGAGAAAACGTTTTTTTTAGTAAGCTTGAGTAAGCACCCACTTGTCGAAGCATGCATTGTGAGATACGTAATTGTTCGTAAAGTTTTTATAAACCAATAAAACTCGATTATTGGAGTGTCAGAATCTCGGCCTTAATACCTAAAGTACAATAACCACAATATAATTAACTTTGAACTTTCATTAACGCTGATGTAACGAGATTCGGTTGAGCACTTAACCTATTACACAATGTGCCGTCATTAAGTGGTATAAAGTTTTGCTACAATGACAGTAAAACTTTATACAGATATAATTGGGAACTTACTCAGGCACGTTTTAAACGTAAATCATGTCTCATTCAAAGTAATAGTATTCTCAGATTCTATGGAGTAAAAAACTATGTGTTTTAAATAAATTCCGTACCACGTGGTAACCTCAATTTCACTCAAAGTAATAAGTTCATAAGATGTTACATAGCCAAGATAAATTATTATATTGCAAAAGCAACTCACATTCAGTGAGGTTCAGGTTATAAAGGGTTATAAAGAATCATTGTTAGAGAGTTTTTTTTAAGTAAGGCATGTTGGCCAAAATAATGTTACCAAGTTTTATTATGTACAACATAACTAGATGTTGTTTTTATTTATGTATTTTGGAGGGTGTCCAAACTGTGGGGGCATTTGTGTGTGGTCTCTCACTAAAAATGTAATGTGTGAGCAGGGTTCACCGAACAGAGACAAGTCCTGCTACATGACTGAAGGAATGACATCTTAAAAGCTCCACACTCGACACCGAAGAGAATAAGACCACAACAACATGCCAGTCATAAGATCGCCACGTTACAAATAAGAGATCATCCTTCTGGGCACATTAAGCAGGTGAAAAATAACCATTTATAATTCACACGTAGAATCAACATGGCACCAGTTATACATAATCATCAGTTTTTACCGTTCAAGTATACATTCAGTTGGATCCCCAATTGATGGGACAGTTTAGTGTGAACACTAAGAATTAATTGTAAAATTTCAATATATGTATAGTAAATTGTCAGTTCAGAGACTGACATGTCTACAACACAGCATCCAACTTAGATTTCCACTCATTTCTTTATAGGGCTTTCGCTACAGATTTAAAGTCAGTTTTGTTATTAGTAATTTTCTCAAGTTTAATTTACTATGCATAAAAACATATATTTTCTCTTATTTTTAAAATCAGGTTATGTCATTTGTATAAAAGATTACTGGGGAGGTAGGCGTTTTTTTTTAATTAGTTTCAACCAAGCTGTGCATGTCGAAACACTTTTCAACTTGTTTGTCGAAACAAGGTTGTTGAGACAAATTTGTTGAGACTGGTCATAAGTTGAAAGAACATGTCCGTCTCTGACACACAAATGTATTTTTTTTTTTATATAAGGTGCTAATATTGTGCAATTTTCTCTTTTCATTAATTGGCCCTATTTTAGTCTATATAAATTCTTTATATTAATCATGGTAACTGGGGGGCGTTAATTATTTTAAACAATTTTTATTTCTCACCTTACTTAAGTATTTTAGCACTTAGCCACTTAGGCACTTCTTTTGAATTTGTATTAGGTCCTGGGGACATTTGTATGCAATACATTATGATACACATGACGTGCAATTAACCCACACCATGGGGGTACATTTATAGAAATAAATCTTTAATCCTAATTGGGATTCCTATAAAGAAGAAGTTAGTTTTATATACCCCAGAAGGGTAATATAAAAAAGGGCGTGGCAAGAGACCTTTATGTATTTGTATACTATTGTATAATGTAATTCGTCTTGTGGAACATGTTATGTCTGTATATTTCTGTGTACATTTTGGGGGATATATATATATATATATATATATATATATATATAAATATTATGCATTACTGTACTTTTGGTGGGATATAGGGATTTATTATTAGAATTTATATACACCAGTAGACGAGTATTCTATCTCAATAATCGTGGCTGATCATTTCTTTAAGAAATTAATTATTTTATTTAACAAGTATAGTAAGTGTCACCTTTAAAGTTCATTTAATTGGATGAGTAATTATTTTAATTATTAATAGTAACTGGGAATGAAATCACTTATCTTCATTAATTTATATACTGCATTTTATAAAAGGAACACATGATATAAATTTTATATTTTAATAAATAGTTTAATGGGAGTTTTATTTTGAGGTTAATGATTATTTTGAATTTTCAATTCATTGATGGTGACATAGCAATTATTTTCTTGGTTTCAGTTAATATTTTTCAGGGGGCCTTGTTGAGAGGGTATACTTCTTTATTTAACCATTTAAAGGGAAATTATAAATGACTGTTGTATTTATTTGTTCATTATATTTTTATTATGAGATAGAATAATAAAATGGGATTGTTAATTATTTAATTCTTGAGTTTTTATTGCAAGTCCCGTCTTACTGGATCCAGCGCAATTTTTAGCTTCTCTAGGCCTTAGCCTAGTTTTAATTAACTTGTAACCCCTCTTTACAAAAAGAAATATTCTTTTTGTTTTAACTACTCAAAATGAAGTAGGGGTTTCACAGATAATGTCACAGCTTTTACCAATCATCTAGACAGTGTACTCCAACCGTTTCCCTACCAAAATTCTGAACATTACATTAAAGTAGGTTATTTAAATAACTAAACATTCCTTTCCAAATTTCGTTACCAACACCAAAGTTTACCTTAAAAGAAGTACAAACAGTCATAATGAAACAAATAAACAATAAGACATCGCCACAAGGCGTCGACCTAATATTACAAAAGTGCTACAAAAACATCAATAAACATAATATTTGTCTGAAATTTCAATATTAAAAATCGTATTACATCCATGCCAGTATTCGAAAGTTGCTACTCAGAAAGACTTCAACCATTAATAAATAATCGAAACAGCGGAAATCCAAGAGTATGGAATCCTTTTTTACCAGTTTGGATTTTGAAAATACGTAACACTATGAAAGAAGTAACACGTAATAAGTGATACGTACGTGGCACATAATCAACAAAATTCAAAGATAAATCGAAGAGAAAAGATACGCTCTGCAGTATAAGTCCTTTGGTAAGGTTTAGCATATAAACTGAAGAAATATCTCCCGCTGCCCTGTTATACTATTTTAAAATCATAACTTCAAGAAAGATATTCTTTATTAAATATCAAAGTGACCATAGAAATCTTTATACTATAAAGTCAGGAGTCACGCATGGAAGCATATTGAGGCTAATACTCTGCATGCTATACACTGCGGACACGCCAACATCCAGACCAACTATCGAGATAACACAGCCATCCTGGCCTCACATACAATTGCGAAATAAAACAAAGAAAGGAAACTGTCACCTATATAGCTTCAACTAAAGACGCTACTCGTCTTAACCCGTTTTCCTCGGATTTGTTCACACTAAATCTGTCTAACAAGTAATCCGTTGCAGTTCATTTTTTAAGCTGTAGTTCAGCTACTGAAGTAGAGAAAATATAGGCCTATTAATAAATGTCAAACATGATGATATTGGCAGATCTAATGAAAAATTCCTTATACTAATGAAATATATTATTGTTGCATCGTATTAGTAAAGTAATAAACTTTTTCTGCAAGTAAATATTTCATACCATTGAACACCTTACATCGCGTAGATCATCTCTGCATCGACAGACGGTAAATATATTAATATGTAATTTTATTTTGTACGTAATTTTTTTATCTTCCTGTACCTAAAATAAAACATTAAATTGATAACAAAAGAGTTGAAATAGCTTTAATATAATAGCTAATACAGTTAACGTAAAGTGTCCTTTGAAGAGAGTTTAAAGGGAAGGAGTTTTAAAGGGACGAGGTGAAGACTGAACACATTCAAATCAAGACACATTACTTCAATTGACCAGCGGCTTGTTTGCTGTGAGAAACGTTAACACGCAATTTTGTAGTTTTTCGGAGCCTATGCAGACAGAGTTGTTGGGAACTTCAATGTTAAACCCACGGGCATTGTAACGTTGAAACTTCTAATGGACTTTCGTCGGTAGAATAAATTGTTTAAACCTTTTAGTTTTATTATCTTGGTGCTACGTAACACAGCTTTCCACTTGTTTTAATTAAATTTAAATCTTTTGTATTTAAAACATAAGATAATATTTTAAAAGTTAATTTCATTTTGTTTGCTAAAATAAAAAGCTTTAAAAGATTAGAAACAAATGCTTGAAATAAAAATAAATCTTAATAAGTAAACTATCAAGTATAGAACCGTTATGGTATTTCACAAATCTAATTTCATCGAAACATTATTTCACTTGTGTTTTTTTGCAGTTAAGCTCCTAAATTATACCTAATTGTAAAGAGACATAATACATTACTCTTTATAAGTGCGAATTTTACTAACATACAAGGCTTTGTCTTTTGTAACTCATTCACATGTCTCTGTAAATTTCAGTCTACCGTAACTCTAGGAACTTCTAACTTTCAAATTTTGAGAATTGTTGGCATTTACTTTAGACAAAATTAACTTTATGTCTCACCAAAAAAAAGTGAATAAAGCATTAAAACGAATTACCTTGGCAATTAGTATTAATTACATACTGACATTGTATAGATTGTGGTTATTTAACAGCCGCCAAAAGTCATTAAAAGCAGGGATATCGATCGATAGTCCAAAGTTTCATTAATATGTGTACAAAAATTATCAGACTCATTACATTAATTTACTGTTATCCAATGTGAGCTATACACAATAGATATTAACAACCATTATCCGTTTCCATTAGGAGCAAAAAAATACTTAAGACAATTAATTCAATATGTGTTTTTCTTATACCTTCAAAGATGCACATTTACATGATAATATAGGACATACTTTTCAGGACACAATCACTCCACGTTTTCCTATTCTAGGTTAGTCTCGTCATTTTCCGATACCGTATCCGTATATCCTATGTTATCTGGCCCTCCCGTTTTCTATTTCACTGTATTGTTCATTGTTCATTTGTTCATTTTTAGCAACTTTTAACTCTCCTTCTTCTCTTTCAGAAAAAGTATGTGTTTTCATCTACCTCATATAGTTTTTTAATCTAATTCTTCCATATTCTTAAAATATCATTAATTTCCGTGACAAATTTATCTTCTTTGTCTTCAATGTCTGTTCGTGATTTTCCCTGCTTTCGTTAAAACATTATCTCAATGTTTATTGTATACGTGACGTCATACTTCTTTTACTTCTCAAGCTCTTTAATTTTCTTTAATTTCTCACAAATATCCAAAACCGAATCCTAAGTCTTAAACATAAGATGATATTTCGCCAAAAACGACAAACATGGTACTTCCATGTAGGAAAAGCATATTGTGGTTGATTGACAACGAAGATAATATAGACTGGAGTCTAGTAAGCAGAGAAAGAAAAGAAGTCTTGGAAGATATTTGAGAAATGAAGAAAATGAAGAGACAGAAAGAAGTGACACTGGAAGTTGCAGAGAGGTGGGTGGTAGAACAGATGAGTGGAACTTGAGAGCTAGAATCTCACTACTACAGCGGCAACTGTAGACATTATTTTATAAGCTATACTATAACCACCAATATTTTTTTCACTACTCAACCTAGACTTACTGTTTATTTTAATTAAATAATGAAAATTAATACAAACAAATGTTTTATATTTTACTCAGTAGAAAAACACAATTAGTTATTCAGAATTTTTGTTTAAATTTAGAATTAAAATTAAGAAAGAATAGAAATTGAAAATTTAATAAAGAATATTGTCGTATTAAATAGGTACAAACGGGAAAATCGTACAGTAGCAGTATAATTTATAACAGAGAGATAAATTTATTGTAGTGTGTGGAAGTTAAAACGTTTAATAGTCACACCGCGCCGTGTTTGTCGGTATGATTTATCGTTGTATTATAGTGACAGTGCTGCCATCTGTTGGGTTGGAAACAAGTAAAATGACTGTATTTGTTTTCTGTTCCTTATATTTCTGACTGGGGTAACGAAATATTTAACAAACGAGGTGTTGTAAGCTGCTCGCGCATTTTAAGGGAAATTCCACAGACATAATTTTACTATTTTATAAACGTATTTGCTAGAGTTGTCACGTTAATAATTGAATAAATAAATCCACAGCTTTTCAGCAAATTGTATTTTATGTTTGTTTTATGTTTTATCTTAGACTGTCACCAAAATCTATCTCACTCTTCAGTATATGACTGAAAAGGATTATAATACTTTTCCACCGTGGAGTGGAAAAAATAACAGTGGATTAAACTTTCCTTGCATTGTTTACTTCAAATAAAACGTTGTTGAAAGAATTTTTAATAAGTTTTAGTATTCATTCATTTCCAGACATAACGTTTGTGGTTTAGATCGTGTAGTTAAATTGCCATGTGTAAACTTCAAAGTCCCTTTTCAATAGTTAATAAAAGTCACAGTCCTATATTTAAATTTATTAAGGTACAGAGTAATACTTTGTCGCAGTACAGAGAATTGCTAACAGCTGTAAAAGGTTCGCTTCAAAAAAACCGTTATTTCTCATAATTTAATTTGTTACTCTTAACTTCTAAGAAAAAATAATTACTAAGTTCCAGAGTACTCAACAAATTATATTCAATTAGTTGAATTCGACAAACATAAAAACAAGTTATAAATGTATTCTAAATTTAGAATTTTATAAATAAAATATTATGACTGTCCCAGAGAATACCCATTAATCCAGAACTCTACATTATTTGAAAGAGTAAAATTCTAATTCATATCGTAAACTGTCGTTGTCTTTGCGATATAACACCAAACTGAAAAACATACACAATATCTGTACGAGGTTTTACAAGGTTATAAAATTTAGAGTTTGGCGGTAAGTAATGTATTATGTATGTAAATATTTAATTGTATATGTAATATAATTTGTTATAATTTAATTGTAATTATAATTTAATGTATTAAATTTAATGTATGGTAAAATATAAACCGTAACAGTGTTTTGTTATTGATTGGGAAATATGACGAATTATCAAATAACGATGTGAAAAATAAACTACAATTATAGAGCACAATCAAGGACTTTGTATAAATACCATCAATTTAAGTACCTTGGAAAACATAAGAATCTATAGCCTTGTCGACAGATATATTTTTTCCAATTTCCAGACAACTACAATGCCTTCTTGGCTGTTATGGTATTGGTTACCTTGACAACGATTTTGTCGATGCGGCGAGATGTGTAAACGGAACGTTTACTCAAATGCTCTTTAAAGCTAACACATGCTGCTGACATTAATCCCGTGGCTGTTCAAACTCTATTTACTCTGCCAGACATATGTTCTCATTAACATGTGTTCTCATCTGTAAGTGTTACACTACTAGAGCAGGTTTATCAATACGTTTCAGTGAACATACGTTAATGTTAGTCATTACGGTTCTTTTAAATCCTTTAGACAGTTACATTTCAGGCTTATTTTAAAATTGCTGTATTTTATTTAACGCTTATATTATATTAAGAAAATTATGAATTTAATAAATAAAAAAGCTACAATTTTGTGGGCAGCGTAGAATGCAAAAGAAAACAACAAAGCTCTGATTGTACATCTAAATATAACAATAAACAGTGGTTATGTAGCCCTTTCATTACGAAGAATTTTCTGGAACATGTTACAGGTATTGGACGTGGAGAGGTAAAGATGTAAAGAAACTATAATACGTTAAACATATTGACACGCCCGTTGAAATCAGTCAACAGGTTGACGAATAAAGACAAAGAAAAATTACTACGGAAGATTGTGTTATTATTATTTTATTATTTTTGGTTAGATATCAATAAGCCATATAATCACATTTTACGATCTGGTACCGTTATGTCAATGCATTAAACTTTTTATAATCTATTTATCTTTAAATTGATTCCTCTTCCCATTTTCATCTTGTCTTCCTCTGTATCTGTTTGGAATGGATCTTTTTACTAATACACTTAACATTTCTAAGTCACCTGTAATTGGTACAATTTAATAAAGAATTTGTCATTCTAAAAGTATGATTAATCAACAACTTTTGTCAAGGTTTGTTTTTAAGTTAATTTACAGCTAGCGTCGAATTTTACAGCAAATAATTGACATTAATTGGTATGCATGAAGCATCACACATCAAGTCGTGCATCTATTTAGACCAAATTCAAGAATTATTGTTTTATATGTTATAATTTTCATTTTTCTGAAGATTAAGCGAGTGTCTACTGCGTTATGGGAAGAGAATTATCAGATACTTGGCAGCCTGATCTTTATTGTGTCTTTAAAGTGCAATTTTCCCTTACATTTTGTTAAGCCTCTCTCACTATCTAAACAATATTATTAATCTCAGTTCTAACAAACGTTTTTGTGCCTACTTGATTTTCGTCGACATTTCTTTACAAACCTATTAGTCAACTTTTATGCAATACTGTGATGGCCAAAGAATTACTCAAAGCATACAAAGATAACACTCTGCAACAAACGGAATGTACATTTTCAACCCAATGCTCCTCAAATGGTAGAACTGTTTCTTCAGTAGTGGAAATTGTTCAACGGGTTTTCCGTAATCAAGCTGGAGCAGATATTATTGTCCTGTGATGGCGGAATAGCGAGATTACTGATGTACTAATCTCAAAAGACATTTTAGTTTTTGAATTTTTTTATTACTTGTAATGGTGAATACATATTAATGGCTGCATTATTGATAAAATATTTACCGATCGATGTGACTTTATGATTGATAATGTTACAAATCATGGTCTAACATAGAAGCCATATCGGATACTACAACATTATTCTCCATTGTCGTAGATTTTAACAGAAAAGACTATGATTGTACTTCTTTGCCAAAAATATTGCGTACATATTAGTAAGTTTGGATTTATGGACCCTACACAGAGACGAAATATGTCACTTTTTGACATGGAATCCATAGGTATGTAATGTCTTACTCGCACGTTTCGCGAAAATCGACCGTTATGTTTCAAATGTACTTTCGGCATACCACTATCTCACGAACCGCTCAACCAATCCCAGCAAACCAGGTGTCAGGTGATCGAGCCACTCGGCCCCCTTCCACCAATAGTACTGAGAATTTTGACTTCAGTCGCCTCTAGGCTTTGCCTGCGTGAGGGTGTTTTTGCGCCGAAAATTTCTAAATTGCTCCACTAAAAATTAAATATCTCGGGAACTACAAGTCCGATCGCAAAAAAACAAAGTGCGTTGTGATCCTCAAAACTAAGTCTCTCCAATAACACCAATTTCGAGTACCAGAAGCACTCACAAAAAATAATAACAACATTTAAACTCAAATATTTGAAATGCCTCGACATAAAAATCGCGATAAAACTCGAACCAAAATTTTCAAACCGAAAACCGGCAAATCCTATGCAGAGCGTCAACAGGCCTATCATTTGAGACTAAAATCAAAGAAACCGGCCGGGAACTTAGAAAATGGCAACTATTTGAAGATTGACGAAACCCCGTCAGCGCCCAAGCGGCCCGCATCTCCGATACCTGGGTCATCCGGCGTGCACCAAAGCGACTCAGATCGAGCGTACGGCTAGCTAGCAAGAATACAGACGATGAGAACATTAAGACGATGAGAGCTGTTTATTTAGCCAACCCTTCATTTCTTCCGAAAGCACAAGTCTCCCTATGATTCCATGTCTACCGGTAGTCCCACGACTACCAGGTTTAAAATTTTAATCTGGACGCCAAACCTCAGAATACTATGAAACGTTACTGTGCGTACTTTTCGTACTGTATGGAAATGAAGAAAATTGTAACTGGAAACTAATAAGCGAATGGTAGGCATTGTGTACTGAATAAACTGAATTAGGGAGATCACTGTAAAAGAATGTCTCGGTTCCACCTGATATTATGTTCAGATGAAAAGCATGCTAGAAGTTAATAAAAAAAAGTATTCCTGATTGCTTAATATTATGAGAACAATTAGAAAGTAAAGGCATTTTACCAGGAGACCTTTTTTGAGAAAGTAAGTGTAACATTGGATCACGACGTGACAAGGAAGAAATGTAACATCTGGGAGGAAAATAATATGTTAAAGCCGTAGAAAAATATTAACACAGCCGTAGAGCCGGGAAAGAATAGACCAGACGAGGACTATGTAGACGAGGAATAGACCGGACAGGACTATGTAGACGAGGAAGAAGATCTGAGAGGTGAGCGCTCCTGGCTTCTGCACAGCAAGAATACTAACACTAAAAGAAGTAATATTATAAATTAAGAAGGAACCTTTAAGCGGTCCATATTGACTTATAAATTTCTAAGTCTGTCACACACACACTTAAAACATTCTCGCGCGCGCGAGAAACATAATAGTAAGCGTTAAGGTTTGTTATCTCTAGTTCAGCAAATTTCTGATTAGGCTACTCTCTTTGTTTTGAAAGTTTTACATATTTGAGGTTTCGCGTTTACATTTTATTACTGACTGTTTTATACAATCTATAGCTTTTTATATAGAGTATGTTTAACTTCTAGTTTTCGTGTTTACATGATTTCGGTTTCTTCTTTAAATTGTTTACATTGTGTAAACAAACGTTAAAATATTTACTTTGCTCTTATTTAATTGAGCATTTACAATACTGAGTTAAGTAATTTAAGATACCGGCAAGAGACTTCACCCTAACATTCCATGCTAATTTATAGGTACAAGTGTCACATTTTATCCGGTTTAATGAAAGCTTCCTAGACAAACTAACTAAACTTTTCCATAGATATAGTGTATTATATGTCATATGAATTTGCTTCTGCCTTCTGGTTAATGATAATTTTTCATAATTTTGAAAAGAAACTATTTTCATATTCTTCATATAGCCTACAGTAATTGTTATTTATTGATTTGAGAAGATATAAAAAATTACATTGGAAATGATTGGTTGACGACGTAAACTATTAGCAAATTTGAACTAAAGTTAGCCTCAGTGGACAATAAAATGTTGCTTCTTAGACCATTGGGCTAAAATCTGAGTTTTGAACTACAGCCTCATACGCTCCATGAACAACCATATACAATGCGGTTGAAGTAGTCTGATTTCTTAAAAAGAAATACATTTATTAATGCACATTTAAATATGTGCCATATTTATAAACTCATTAAGTTATATATTATTTACATTTGCATTTTACTAAATATATACACACAGTATGTATTACAATATAAGCAAAATAAGATTGTATCAACCTGTGTTACTAAATTTTTCAAAACCATAACTTTTAAAGTAAACTTGTTTTAATAATTTTTAAGTTTGATTATAATTGATATTCTTTCAATAATTTTAAAATAGAAATTTGATAAAAATAAAATTACTGTAATAATGCTTGCTCAACATTTCTGTATCAAACTTAGGGTACTGTAACAAGTAACCGTTTGTTCTTTTCACTACTGTCTATAAATTTTACGATACCCGTTGCCGTAAAAGTTCATTTTTATATCAACGTCAATGAACCTATTTTTACTTGTGTATTTTTTTATTTATTTAAAAATAAAACGTCATTATTTTGTTTATTACACTTATTTTGATATGTTAGTAAATCATTAAATTTATTTTTATACATTTATAAAACTCTTCGTAATGACGTATTTAATGAAGGTTTTAAATATTTTAATAGCAAAAAATTTAATCTCGTATGAAACTGAAATGTGAGGTGATAATTGTACACAACATTTCAAATAAAAGTAAAGTAATTTTTAATTTTGAAGAGTATGTAGTTAGGGAAAGAATCGCTGCAGTATTAGTCATGTGGTTTACCGTCAGGACGCCTACACAATCTTAAAACGAGTTAAGTATTATGGTTCGTCTAAAACGAACAAAACGAGTAACAATATTATGGTTTTACGTTCTTTCCAATATCAATGTTAAATAAAAACGAGTAAGTAGCATAAGGTGAGAGGATGTAAAAACAATGGAAGTAAATTAATAAAGAAAAATTTGTGTGTTACGGCAAAAATTCAAGCATTTTACTTCTTTTTATAAAATCTATTTACTGTTCACTAAAATTGTTATACAAAGTTTATTAACAGGTGAGTGACTTTAAGTTTACTATTAGCACTTAAATAAAACAAAATGTAAAGTTATTTACTTGTTTAATATATGTAAGAGTTTAAGATGAAAGTGAAAATTCGAATTTTCATTTAGGTTGATTATAATTAATTGACTCTGTATCTATAAATCATTTATTGCAGAGTTTGCTTATCATAGCATATAATGTTAGTTTCCTAGTTTATTAGGACTTAAAAATTATAAATAGCCTACAAATTTAAAGATATATCCTATAAAGTGGAACACGATTAAGAATAATTGTGAGTAATCGAATATGATTTGTAATGATTAGGGACGTAATTGTATGTAAAACTTCGAAACTTTGTTCATCGGGCAAAATTTTCTTATTTATATTTCAAATATTGTTTTTAATTAACAAACATTGCGCTAAGCCTTAAATAAAAAACTACGGCAAGCGACTTGTCCAGTAATTAATGGTACGACACAGAATAACTGCGATCGTGACAAACAGTCATTTATATTCCGCTATAACTTAATGTTTTACGTTCAGGTCACAAGTAGCATTGCGGGCGAGATTGTAGCTTTCGAACAAACTGTAATAAATTATTTGATGGTAGGCCTATTAATGTATTCGATCGTGGTACACATCAAAGTCTAAACACCACGGTGGGCCTATGTACAACATTATAAAATTATAATTTATGAAACTGTTTACATTTTACGATGTTTCTTGACATTAATTTTTGTCGTAACATTCATAATCCCATACTTTTAAATTAAATATAAAAACCAATTATTTTGCTTGAGTTTTAAATATCCTTTTACGAAACGTTGGTAGCAACGCCTAAAAAATTTAATTTTTTATCGTAAAATTCTTGTAATTTATATTGATTTGTATATTGCACGACAGTATTGAAAATTGCATTTCTGAGCGTAAATATCAACTTAGTTACTTTATTTTCTAAGTTACTTTTATTTTAAAAGTAAATTAAGAGCATATCTTACTTTAATTTCTTCTTATCTCCTAATTTTACTTAATTTATACATACCGTTACGAGGGTCACGAATGGTTTACACGAATAGTAAAGCATCTTAAAACAGTGCTATAAACTATTCGACGCCAGAAAAATCGATTTTCGCATTATTCATTAACGTGCACATAAATACGCTGTATTACATCTGTTCTGGAAGGCTTTACAGATTTATAAAATTAACAATAAAGAACTCATAATAAGAGTCACTAATTCTGTCTGAGGCTTTCACGGGCGGCTTAAATGACATGAGTATTTCGGCTTGTCAGGCTGTAAGTCCCTGGTCCATAGTTCATAGCTATTTTGAGCAAACGTTTCAGCCGTGTCTTCGACTACCATCTTCAGTGCAGAAGCCTGCAACACGCTGACCAATGTTGCAGTCAGTGACCACTGAACTGTGGTTAAGACTAATGACCGTGAGTGGAACACCTATATTTATAAACTTTTGGTGTCCCCACGGAGTTGTCTGACACCACCAGCTAATCAGAAGAAAGGCAAATTCGTATTGGTTCGCCACAAATCGCGTCCAAAGAGCACTCAATGAGAGGGACTCACCCCACCGGTTCATGGTAGCAGATGTATGTTTATGCATCTAGACACCCATATGCAGGCGAGGGAAATATGAACTTTCCGACGAAAGTCATAAAACTTAATTCATACGAAAGGAATTTCTATACCAACAGAGTTTTTTTTGGAGAATGGTGTCTCCAATACTTCTACTTCTAAAGGATAGTCCAAATAACTATGATAGTTATTTATAAATGTGCTATTATTATTATTTAGCGCCATTTTTTACAATACATCGTATCAAAAGAATTCCTTATACCGTGAAACTTACTATCGCATGAAACTATTTCATAATGAAAAGCTTTTTTTTTGTTAGTAACTGTATAGTTCCCCGCACAAATAACTTTTTAAATTAACTATGTCCACTTAACTTTTAATATTAGTTAAACTTGATTGTTAGATACGTTCAGTATTTCGATTGTAAAGCTAGCTGATTTGTATTTAAACGAATGTCGAGTCAGTTTTTAACAGTTTTGATGATAATAGAAGACATTATTTTTAAAATATCATAGATAAGTTTCATATATTTTGACCATTATTTATGGTTGGGTATTATCAGTGAATCGACATTAAGGGACAACCAAACTTTAAATTAGCTATATTATTCACTGCACTGCACAGTTTTTGAAAAGATTATACATTAAATACTGCACTTTTGTATTTAAGGAAAGTCAAGGTTTTATAATGTTGGTAACCCTGTAACTTACAGGTCACACAGAGATCTGAGCAAGTATATTTAAAATAAACATAACCATAGCGGTAATGAACCTCATACGAAATGATAAATCGGAATGCAACAGGTAAACTGCAATTTTTGAGAAGAAATATTAATTGGCGATATAAGTTAAGAAAGCGGTACAATATAAAAAAACAAGACCAATTAGATATTATAAGGATGTTGGGAACACACTGCTTAGTGTCGGGAACAAGAAGATTTCTTCATAACGCGAAGTATACAAAAATATCATATTCAAGTGGAAACGCCATACATTTCTTAGTATTTTTAAACATTTTTTAACTACGTTTCGATCTGTGAGTGAAATATACGTAGAATACCGTATTATTGATTTTTACTTCAAATAAAATCAAATTCAACAAAAAAAGCAATCTTAATATTCATATGAAACAAACGAATATATTTTTTATGTCCTGAAAATGAAATGAATAATGGTATTAACGTTTACATCTAAATCTTAATTAGTAATTTTCTAACGTAAAAAATATTATGTTCTTAAAAGTACCCGTAAGCTATAAAGACAATTTAATTTTGCATTAAAAAATTATTGTTATGGCAATAAAAATTTGCAAACAGCAAAATAGTGTTATTTTAATGAACTAGCAAATCGAGTTCTCAGTTTTAACTGGACCGTTTAGCATTCGATTTGTGTTCATATGTGTGTTTTTACGGTTGTTGTTTATATATTCTTCAAGTGTGATTTATAATGTGTTTAATACTTCGTTTTCCTTTGTAAACAGCTTCTTAAAAAAGGGGATATTTTAAATTTGTATTTTCAGTATTTATATATATATTTTTTTTAATTTCAATAATTCAATGTTTTTTATCAAATATTTATGTAGTTATTTCGTGCCACTAAAATCTTTCTCTCTCAACTAACAGTAACATTTATTGTAACTAGCACTAATATTGAACGTAAAGGACACACAACGCCTACGAGCCGGTAATTAAGTAATTAATACAGTACAGTTGCGTTCAGTATTACCACTGAAAAGACACACACACACACACACACACACACACACACTTACTGTATTTTTTGAAACCAAATTTTTATAGTAAAAGTTAATATTGAATATTAATGTAGTAATTCAAAGGATGACTGAGAAAAGAACTCAAAAAATTAAAACCATCTTACGGGGGACCAATCATTTAAACAGACTAACCACTCGTTTATATTGATAAAGTTTTGCAGTACGATTGCGTAGTTGTGCGGTGCTGTCAAACCGGCCTGTACGTTCACAGTAGTTGGGAACGAGAGTTTACTGCATAGTTGAGCCCCATTGGGGTTGTTTGATTATTGAAACTTTTGTCGGACTTTGCTTATTAGACTAAATTGATTAAACCTTTTAGTTAAATTATACTGCCCCTGTCTTACACGACTTTCCATTTGTGTTAATCAAAGTTTAGGATATTGTATTTACAGTATTGCGTTTGCTATTTATAAAAGTCAGTTAAAATAATTCGTAACTTGACGACACAAGTTTTAATTAATGTGAAAACGTATAGTATCGAAAATATGTTTCTTGAAATATTGACATATCCTGTAAGTGTAGCTATGTAGTTATATATCTAACTCACGTCTTGTATGTATTGAGAGATCGAAAAAGATAATAATTATGTGGTCCATAATAATCTATAATTTAAGCTATTATAATTAAATTTTATAGTGTAGATATGCTAGTTTATAAATTTTAGTTTAAAAAGTGCACCTTTAAACTTTAAATATAAGTTATAAAATCAATTTTCCTCTTCATAATATAATGTTGTCCACACTCGATTGACTTTCATGAATCTTTTAAAGTTTCAGTTTCATTTAGCAGATGGCCCTTCGTTTGGTGTATACATAATAACACTATGGACCAAATTAAAACTGCTTTAAACTGTAACCACAATTCGAATATAACATTATAATCCTCAGTTTAACTTACATAACTCGTTTGTTCTAAGTAGGTAGCGCTCTGAGTGTGAGTAGAATAGTACCTAGTTAGTTTATCTTAGTTTTATGTGTACTGTCCAAAGTTTTTAAGATTCCATGTTATTTAAATTTAACTTAACATCATATTCTATTATTTAAATTTATTTTAGTTAGCAAAGTAATTAGTTTGTGTTTATACATTGTAACTAACAGTAAGGGATGTAAATCAACAGCGCGAGGTTCAAGGTTTAGAAAATAGAAGGACAGTGCTGATATCATAGTCGATGAAACATCAAAACAACGTCAATGTGACTGTGCGAAAATGACAGAAGCAGTGTTGAATTAGAGTTTTAAGAACAGGAAAATAACGTGACAATAGGTTGCGAGGAAACAGGTTAAGAACTGTTACAATTATACCTGCAGAATCGGAAGAACAACGTAAAGATAGGCTTTAGGAAAACAGCTTGAGAAATGCTGAAAATAAAGCTTTAAAATTAGTCTTAATGGAAACTTCATAAACAACAGGGAATCTACAGCAGCAGAAAAATGTTAAAGAATTAAATGAGTTAAAAAATGTTTGTGTCCAAAGAAGTCAATGACGACAAAATCCTAAGTTTTCAGCACTTAATTGGCAGCCAAATATTTGTTATCGATTTCACAAACAAATTTTTTTAAAAAGTGAATATAATTTGTAGTTATTGTTAAACAATGAAAATTGAAACATTAATAATGTGTAATGTGTGGTATAAGTTGCAGTGTCGAACGACCGCCACAGAATCGACAACTAGACGAATTATTAGTTGTCAGAAAAACTCAGAAATCGGAAAATTTTATTCAGAATGTTAGAAGATTTCATTCTAATATGGAAATTAAATTTACATGTGTTAACATGTAATAGACGAGCTTATTGCGTTGAATGTGTAAATAATAGTATCTCCGACAAAACAAAAGTACTAAGGTAAGATTTCAAAATTTAAATTAATTTAGTGCAGCAAATATAGGTTATTACTTTTTCTACACTATTTGTAACGAGTAGATATAAAATTTTCTGTAAAAGTAAAATTAAAATAAAAAAAAATACTTTTAGTCCAGAAATTCTGTCACGTACGGGCTACAGAAGTATTGTAATAAAAGTCACAAGTAAATCTATAGTGTATGAAACTAGTGAAAAAAACAGAAATACGTGTTAATCATTTCATAATATATTGGAACTGGAAACAAAGCCACTGTGTGTTATTTTTTATAAGAAAATAAATTACTATGCAAATTGAAGGTAATCTCTCTGGCTGACTAAGTAGACTAATTAGAAACGCTGTGGCAATTCTAATTAGCTTTCTTAATTGTGAAACTGTCTAGTGCATACATTATGATACTTTGAAGCTGCTTATTAGTAGTACTGCAATTGACAGAGTTTGAATTTTTCTTGTTTACTATATACTTAGTAAACCGGAACCATTTGATATACATTAAAATTACTTCATTGCAAAAAAGAGCAGGTTGTCACAATCATATATTAATTATGTTACGTACTATATATATATATATATATATATATATATATATATATAAAACTGGAATATAAATTATAGTCTTCAATGATAGTCAATAAGAGACAACAAACAGAATTTACAGCTTACGTTGTTGTTTTAGCTGTAGCCACAGGATGCCTTCGACGTGCTGTTCGTTGTCAGTAGAGGGAAAATACCGGTTCTGACCAACAAAGGATGCCGCCGTTCCCACGGTCTAGATCAAAGAGATGCCGCCGTTCCCACGGTCCAAGATTTTTTCCCACGCTCTCCCCACCACCGCTGGACCACAGCATCCCAAAGGACCGCGAATTTCCGCGAATAATTTTTTTTATTTTTTTTAATTTGATATTTTTATTTTTTTAATTAAATTGATTTGCATATCCGCGAATATTTGCCGCCTTTCGCGAGCCTAAATCACTTTCACTTTCTAATTTCCGCGAATATAATTTTTTATATGCCGCCTTTCGCGAGCCTAGATCACTTTCACTTTCTACTGGACCACAGCATCCGCGACTTTTTCGCTGATCTGTGTCAAGATCCGCGACTTTTTCGCGTATCTGGACCACAGCATCCGCGAATATAATTTTTTATTTTTTTATATTAAATCTATATGATCAGGTTTACCAACCTATGTATGGGTTCAAACTTGATATGTGTGTGTATTATAGTGTATATTAAAATATATGATCAGGGTTACCAACCTTGCATGAGTTCAAATTTGTTATAATGTATATTAAATCTATATGATCAGGTTTACCAACCTATGTATGGGTTCAAACTCGATATGTGTGTGTATTATAGTGTATATTAAAATATATGATCAGGGTTACCAATCCTGCATTATTGTGTGTGTGTATAGAACAGATCTACCAACATTTTTCTTCGGTGGGAAATTCAAACTATATTATAGTAAATTGTTGACGACGACTTCGATATCAACTCTCTCTCCCCTCCTCTCTCTTTGTCTCTAGACACAGTTGTCATCAGTTTTACATAAGCGTCGTGCTACTTATGGATTATTGTAATTAGCGATACTAAAATGTAATCACCAGGAAATACATAACGCTTCGTGTGAAGCGTTTTGTAGAGCAGATTCAACTGTGGAAGGTTTCATACCGTTTCTCCTTTCTCTCTCTCTCTCTCGCTCGCAGACGTCGGAAGCAATTCCTAGTTTATAATGTAATTACCTGTGCGTGTATGTCTCTCTTTACTCGACAAATATTAACGCCCTCTCTCTCTCGCAGACGTCGGAAGCAATTCCTAGTTTATAATGTAATTACCTATGCGTGTATGTCTCTCTTTAGCATAAAAAAAAATCTCCTTGAAATAAGGTATTTTCAAAAGTTTTGTGTACTCTCTAGACACAGTTGTTATCAGTTTTACATAAGCGTCGTGCTACTTATGGATTATTGTAATTAGCGATACTAAAATGTAATCACCAGGAAATATATATTTATCACCTATCTCGTGGCGTCCTTTTTTGACACATGACAGTCATTGACTACGATTTAGAAATTAATATACTGCCAAGTCTGTGTGTGTGTGTGGTAAAGTGTTACGCATAAAAAAATCTCCTTGAAATAAGGTATTTTCAAAAGTTTTGTGTACACACACATTGTATAATAATTTTCGTAATTGTAAGATACAACCTGCAAATTATTAAAATGTCTCTCTCACACATTTCTGATTACTATACAAATAATTGGATGCATATTCGAAGGTTTATAACGAAATAAATTAAAATAAACCATAATTTGTTTTAAATAATTAAATATATATATTTACAACACTGTACACAAACATAAAATATATAGTTTACAAACCGCTATAATACAATTATTGATTAAATATATATATATCACAAACATTGTTATATATATATATAAAATATTAGTAATAATATTGTTTTAAATGATTAAATATATATTTACAGCACTGTACACAAACTTAAAATATAGTTTACAAACCGTTATAATACAATTATTCAAAATACATTTTACATTGATTAAATATACATATATCACAAACAAACATTGTTATATAAAATAAATATTAATAATTTTTGACATTGTAAGATTTTAAAATAATAATTTCACGGTTGTAGATACAGTTCACAAGGAAGTTTATCTGTAACATAACAATACAGTTGATATTAGAATCACTGATACGATAATATTCAATTATCACATGCACACACACACACACACACACAGTTAGTGGAAAGAATCAAATGCGTTAAGTAAGTAAACTTTTTCAAGTATATGTCATTTTTCATAAGTTAATGTACTTTCAAATAATTTCTAATCAAACCAAACCAAATATTATTCACTGGAAATTTTATTATTCACTGGAAATATTATGGATAACACTGCGGTTATAATCGACTTCCAGTGCTTTTTCGACGACAACGGAAAATATATTATGAAGGAACTGTCAATCATGGACGTTCTGCGATTTGCTGGTAGACATTGGATTTTGACACCGCCTGCTACATCCGTTACGAATCCCAAATACGTTAGGACAAACCACTGGTTAACGTCAAATTATCATAGACTTAGATGGAGCGAAGGAGAGACACCATACGACAATCTTGTTTCATTGTTAACATCACATACACGTATATATAAATATGTGTTTGTGAAGGGTTTTGAGAAAAAACGTTTTTTGCAATCAAAGATAATACACAATAATATTATCAATCTCGATGACTTTGGTTGTCCTAAAAACATACCGTATATAATTCATGGAACAGAATGTCTTAGACATTTCAATTCTTCTGACCGTTGTGCCAACTATAAGGTGCATGCTATTCGGGAATGGATGATTCATGATTTTTGCTTTAAACAAACATTTTTAATGTAACAAATATAGAAAGTAGGTCACAGCGAATGATGACATTTATATCTCTCTCTCTCATTCTGTTGTGGACATGTACATACATCCATAGCTGTAAGCAGTGACTATTTTCTTATGAAAATGGACTTTCCTAATGACATTGTTATATTTTTGGTGTCTCTAATTTCGTCTGTGGGACATGTTCATACATGCAAAGTGGGACACCGACGTTACCACCACCACTATCATATTGTACTGTCCTTTTTTGTTGAATATTCTGTCATTGTTTGGTTCTCTCTGGTTTGATACAGACGTGTTCACTAGTGTCTTCTAATAATGTCGTTTCTTGTAAAGTTTAATGCTGTAAGTGCTATCGAGTACAGACGATGTTCAGAATTGACAGTGAATAAAAAATATCCCATCATGGTCTTAACAAATGTGGACACAAAATATGGGAACTCTGTGCTTGCTACGTTGGAGGATGGCGACCGTCAGTATCGTGTCTATCTTCCCAAGAGGTATGCAGGTGTCTTCACGAATGAGGAGCTCAGACATATCAAACCTAAAGAACTACATTTAGTGTATCGAGGGGCGAGAAATCAAACAACACAAGTAGAGATTGAGTCCTAACGTCGTAAGTAGCAATCGTGTTAACAAACAATTTATTGATGTGTGTGTGTGTGTGTGTGTGTGTGTGTGTGTGTGTGTGTGTAGTTTCAACTCACTGTACTTAACACTTTAATAATTGAATTTGTATGTACATGATAAATGTATCATTGATTCTATTTAGTTTCGTTGAATAGTAGTTGGTTCGATTAGAAATTATTTGAAAGTACATTACCTTTATGCGATAAATGTATCATTGATTCTAAGTAGTATTTACAAATTTCCAGTGAATAATATTTGGTTTGGTTTGATTAGAAATTATTTGAAAGTACATTAACTTATGAAAAATGACATATACTTGAAAAAGTTTACTTACTTAACGCATTTGATTCTTTCCACTAACTGTGTGTGTGTGTGTGTGTGTGTGCATGTGATAATTGAATATTATCGTATCAGTGATTCTAATATCAACTGTATTGTTATGTTACAGATAAACTTCCTTGTGAACTGTATCTACAACCGTGAAATTATTATTTTAAAATCTTACAATGTCAAAAATTATTAATATTTATTTTATATAACAATGTTTGTTTGTGATATATGTATATTTAATCAATGTAAAATGTATTTTGAATAATTGTATTATAACGGTTTGTAAACTATATTTTAAGTTTGTGTACAGTGCTGTAAATATATATTTAATCATTTAAAACAATATTATTACTAATATTTTATATATATATAACAATGTTTGTGATATATATATATTTAATCAATAATTGTATTATAGCGGTTTGTAAACTATATATTTTATGTTTGTGTACAGTGTTGTAAATATATATATTTAATTATTTAAAACAAATTATGGTTTATTTTAATTTATTTCGTTATAAACCTTCGAATATGCATCCAATTATTTGTATAGTAATCAGAAATGTGTGAGAGAGACATTTTAATAATTTGCAGGTTGTATCTTACAATTACGAAAATTATTATACAATGTGTGTGTACACAAAACTTTTGAAAATACCTTATTTCAAGGAGATTTTTTTATGCGTAACACTTTACCACACACACACACAGACTTGGCAGTATATTAATTTCTAAATCGTAGTCAATGACTGTCATGTGTCAAAAAAGGACGCCACGAGATAGGTGATAAATATATATTTCCTGGTGATTACATTTTAGTATCGCTAATTACAATAATCCATAAGTAGCACGACGCTTATGTAAAACTGATGACAACTGTGTCTAGAGAGTACACAAAACTTTTGAAAATACCTTATTTCAAGGAGATTTTTTTTTATGCTAAAGAGAGACATACACGCATAGGTAATTACATTATAAACTAGGAATTGCTTCCGACGTCTGCGAGAGAGAGAGGGCGTTAATATTTGTCGAGTAAAGAGAGACATACACGCACAGGTAATTACATTATAAACTAGGAATTGCTTCCGACGTCTGCGAGCGAGAGAGAGAGAGAGAAAGGAGAAACGGTATGAAACCTTCCACAGTTGAATCTGCTCTACAAAACGCTTCACACGAAGCGTTATGTATTTCCTGGTGATTACATTTTAGTATCGCTAATTACAATAATCCATAAGTAGCACGACGCTTATGTAAAACTGATGACAACTGTGTCTAGAGACAAAGAGAGAGGAGGGGAGAGAGAGTTGATATCGAAGTCGTCGTCAACAATTTACTATAATATAGTTTGAATTTCCCACCGAAGAAAAATGTTGGTAGATCTGTTCTATACACACACACAATAATGCAGGATTGGTAACCCTGATCATATATTTTAATATACACTATAATACACACACATATCGAGTTTGAACCCATACATAGGTTGGTAAACCTGATCATATAGATTTAATATACATTATAACAAATTTGAACTCATGCAAGGTTGGTAACCCTGATCATATATTTTAATATACACTATAATACACACACATATCAAGTTTGAACCCATACATAGGTTGGTAAACCTGATCATATAGATTTAATATAAAAAAATAAAAAATTATATTCGCGGATGCTGTGGTCCAGATACGCGAAAAAGTCGCGGATCTTGACACAGATCAGCGAAAAAGTCGCGGATGCTGTGGTCCAGTAGAAAGTGAAAGTGATCTAGGCTCGCGAAAGGCGGCATATAAAAAATTATATTCGCGGAAATTAGAAAGTGAAAGTGATTTAGGCTCGCGAAAGGCGGCATATATTCGCGGATATGCAAATCAATTTAATTAAAAAAATAAAAATATCAAATTAAAAAAAATAAAAAAAATTATTCGCGGAAATTCGCGGTCCTTTGGGATGCTGTGGTCCAGCGGTGGTGGGGAGAGCGTGGGAAAAAATCTTGGACCGTGGGAACGGCGGCATCTCTTTGATCTAGACCGTGGGAACGGCGGCATCCTTTGTTGGTCAGAACCGGTATTTTCCCTCTACTGTTGTCTTTGTGTGTGTGTAAATTATGCTGAGTAAACGTGATTGATCTTAATGACCAATGGTGCTTCTACCATTCTACGAACGATGCAAGCCTCCGGTGTTTATTGTTACGTGCAAATCTGCTGGCTGTCATTGTTAACTATTGTTGTTTTAAGTTACAGTACATGACAGTCGTGGTTACCGATACACAACTATACGAAGGAGATGTCTGTGGTTTGAACTTTTAGAGCAGCGACAAACACACGCGGTTCTTAATTTGATGAAGGAAATAGGGCATTACGCACATCAATGGTTGTTCCGTATTGTAATCCATTCTGAATGATTTCGGACGACGTGTGAAACCCGTTTTCGTTTGTATATACGAAATTCTGAGATTTTGAAGAGGCATGTAAGGAAAGTACGCGTAGTTAATTACACTAACCACTTGATTACTGAAAACGTGTCAAAATCAAATAACGGTTACTCATAAAGAACTAGGGTATTAGAATTAGACTTTCTGTAAAACACACTATAGCTATGCTTAGTATGGTTGTAGGACTCTGTAGTTGATATTCGTATCTGCACACAAGCAGAGGTTATGTAATTAAGCAAACATTTTCGACGGTATGTAATAATAATAATAATAACGGTACAAAATATAACATGTAATATAATAAATATAACATATATTATAATAAAATAATAACGATGCAGCTGAGTGTCTGACTCTGAACAAGAAAATGATCATGGAATAACTGAGAGTCACAGAAAGGAAAATATTAAGAAAAATCATGGGATCAATAAACGGTGGAGAACAGTACAGAAGACGCAAAAATAATGCGCTGTACACACATGTTGAGAAAATCACAGACGTAATTAGAAAAAGAAAAATTACTTTCTACAGACATTTTAAAAGAATTAATCCTGACAGATTAAGAGGGAAGCTTTTTAACTATTTCAGAAAGTTCAAAATGTCCAATACGTGGTTAAAAGAAACAGAAAAGACATAAAAGAATTACAAATTACTCAAGAAGACATTGAAGAATGCTTGGCATTCAAAAAGGAATTAAAAAATGCTCAGAGTTTTCAGGACAACCGAAGAAGAGGACAGATGCCATCTGGACTGACAAAAGGAGGGAGATACATCGATCAAAAACGAAGGAGGTATGGGAGAGGAGGAAGAGAGAGGAGAGGGGGTGAACCTGTTCAACCAAACGTAGTCCACAGTGGCTCATAAGAAATATAATATAATAACAATATATATACAATATTCATGCGAAAGTTCTAGAAAGATTGAACAAACAGGTCTAATGCTTTGTGGACACCATGAACTGTTGATGCCGCCTCTGTTCTTTATAAATGCACTTCGTCTGTTAATAAGTCCTGCAAAGTTGTTTATATAGGTGATTGCAGCCAAATGAATTTTCATAATTTCATGAGTTTTGTTATTTGTCGTGTACAGTGTCGTGTATCTGTATAACAGATATATGCATATTCGAATATATGCTTAGGTATCTGCATACTACAGTAAAATAAAGCATTCCGAATATACGTCTTATTCAACACGAATTTATTTCTAAGGATTTTGTACGTTTATTTCACTGTTCTAAAATTAAAAATCCACGTTACACCCGAAAGATATTAAATTATCATTTGCGACTCTGTGATCACCGATCAACATTTCCAAGACTACGTAGCTAAATTACGTTGGCGAAACCATTCGACTTTGATTATTTTCACGAAAACGTTCGGCGTTATCGGCAACCCAATTTCTTGCAGGATTTGATGTCATTCTTATTATGTAACTACAAGAGCATACGCTTCTGTAATATCATTGTTAAATAACAGCAGGAGAATTAATGTCTTAATACTTCAGATTATTGCCACTGTTAAAACTATATTATCTAAACAAAAGTTAACACCATTTCACAGTTTAGGTTAGGTTAGGTTAACAATATTAGACGCTGGTCCGCTTTAAAGAACGGTAATAAATTTTACTGTAATCTACGGAATGTGTTTGGATTCAGTAGGCAAAAGGCAATGTGATTTACATTTGCGTGTTTACCCGTGCAGGTACCTGTTTAGTTCGAAATAACTAAAATATCAATTCTCTTGTTTTATGTTCTTTGTATTTTTGAGTGGTATAATAAAATATTTAATAAATATTATTGTGTTCTGATTACCTTTGATTAATATACCACATCAGTAGCATTTACAAATTTGTATGTTTTGCATGAATTTGCTCTAGTAAAACAAATAGCACTGTTATGCAAAAATATTTTACAATAATTTTTAATATTCAATGCTTTTATTTATCATTAATGAAACTTACGTTCTAAACAAAAGGTTTACAAATTGTTATAGATGAAGGAGTCACTGACAATATTTAGTTATATGTGAACTCAAATTTTAAACATTAAAACTCACAAAGTAAATGCATAAATGCAACACAAATGTAGAATTTAATTTTATAAATATACTTATTGTTTGATGGATTGGTGAAATGTAAGCTGTCTATTTATTTTAATAACTTGGTGACTTAAATATTTTTTTATTGGTGACTTAACTCGGTGATTTATTTTAATCACCGAGTTAAGTTACAAAGAATTATATATTTTATATTGAAAGTTTGTTTAATTTAAGCGTGGAAAGACTGAAAAATAATTGAAATACGATTGAAAGGTTTCTGTCTGTACTAATTGTCAGTTTTCTATTTTATGAAAAGTAATCACAAAAATCGTAGATATGTGATTGAACGTAATAACAAACTAAGACAACTATACAAAAAAACAGCATCTGAGATGATATTATGTCACAACAATTTAGCGTCCAAGACAAATCACACACTGTCACAAATCCAATACGTTAAAACCAAAATGCGTCCCCTCAAGCTAACACCTGATAATAAACAAAAAGTACTAAATATACAAACACAAGGTAATGTTTAGAACTGACTAGTACAACTAAACCAATGTCCTTAAAATCTGTTTTCAAAAAGTGATCCTACAAACAGAGAGCACTGATTGCATTTACTCTTTGAACCTAATGTTATTGTTTAATAGATCTCCATCTTGTTTAAGCCAATTTCATTATTTCAGTTTGTTTTAAAAATCTAAGTAAAAACCAAGAAAATTAAAGTAAATATGTTCCAACTTTGCCTTAGAAAATCTAGGTAAATCTAAGTTAAAACTTTTATCTTCAATTCAAATCTAAGTTAATTATTCTTTTACCTTCAGGTACTCTAGCCACTTTCTATGTGCTTTTCTCTTTTCTGAAACAAGTTTTTTTATTTATTTAGAGGAATTAAATCCTGGCTTTCTTTTAACCATCAAGGAGTGTTGTTCCACGCAGCTTGCTGGATATCATATGCGCACTCTTCTACGTCCATGTCAAGTTGTACTATTGTTAATCTCTAAATCCATTTTAAGTCTGACCACTTAATGCAAGTGACGGCGGAAGTAATTTCTGTAATACTGTTGTACTTAGTGTTAATACTGTAGGTGAATGATTAGATAGATGACAAAACATAGTACTCTTCAATAATAAAATATTGGTCTGCTGTTCCCTTCAGAACAAATAAATCAATCTGACCAAGAACATTATTTGAATCCCTAGACCAATAAGTTGGTTTTCCAGTAAATTGGCACTCACATTTTGCTAGTTTAATTGCTTCATACAAATTATTGCCTTTAACATGATTTATAGTTCTTCAAAATACTTTAAAGGTTTCTCAATTATCACAGATGATACACTGTGTTGTGTGTTGACATGGTAATTTGTGTAGTATATTTTATATTCATTTATTTAAAAATGGTTTCAGTAGTAAAATGTGATTAGAAATCAGACATACTTCTAATTGCTGGTCCCACAAAAACATTCTTGTAACTCATTAACATGCTAAAGTAACCCATTGTCATTCTAAGCTGCAATTGTAATAGGTAATATATTTTTGTTTCTTTTTGTTGGCAGTACTCTTTCCCATGTTTTGTAGTCCGTTTTAAAATTTTTGTATAATTTCATCCCACTTAGTATGTTTTCTGATATTGTCTATAATAATACCTGACTAATTTTAACCAGTTTAAGTTCCTTTGTTTGTTTTTCATTGTTGAATGCTGTTGTTGCTGATTTTGGATACGAATCCCCACTTGTACATTTTTCAGAAGGTAACCCATTATTAGATAATGCAGGAACGTTCAGCTATTTTTTTCTAACTCTGTAAGTTTCTCCGCAAGGATTGAGGTTTAGAAGCTTCTTTGTTTATCACACAGACTATCTCTCATCTTTTCTAGAGGCCTCTAGCATCGTCACAACCTAAGTAATTATCTGGGTGTCTTTCACCGCAGTTTAGACATTTAGCTTTGTCGAGTTTCTTATGTACTCCCACAAGATAAATGGCGCCAATCGTACATCGTATCATTTATGTAGCCCTTAAAAGAGCTGTTGGGCGAAGATGCTGGTTACTGCTGCGGCGGCTGCTCTCGCTGTAGGTTGTGCGCCGCAATCTTTTTCGCTCGGCTGTGGAATGTAAAGATCGCTGCTGTCCCAGGATTTCGAAAATCGCCGTAAGGCGTTTGACCAAGATTCGGGGTGGAGGTTCAGACCTACTGATTGTTCTTAGATAAGGGAAGGAAGACGTCGCTACCAAGGCAAAGAGTGTTTCGGTGAGCGACAGGACAAAGGCAGCAAGAGTAGGAATTCGAAGACCTCCACAAATTACATCCTTTTTAACGAACCATGGAGATCCCGACAACGGTCGTAGGGTTTTGGATTGGAACCGTTCCAACTTACACTTGTTGGTGGTCGATAAGAGTGACCACCAGGAGAGTGCACCATAGCTCAGTACTGAGAGAGAAAACAAATAATAGATAGTAACTTTAGTACGCAGAGACAGGCAGTTGCAAAGCGAAAGCATAGGAAACAGTTTGGCTAGGACGCGCGAGCTTTGTTGAGAGTGTCGGTCACGTGAGCGTTAAACCTAAGACCCCGATCAAGCCGGAAAGCCGGAAGCCTAAATACTTAACCAGGCGACAGGGTTTCCATCTAGGTAGAGGGCCTGGCATCAAGATATGGACTTACGAGTAAAGCAGATTGTCTTGGATTTCTCCGTATTGATCGCCACCCACCACTTCCTTACCTAGTCCGGAAGCAGGCCCAACTGACGCTTCAGCTTTGAACTCGCAAATCGCGAGGACCACTAGGCGGGAGTAGCAGTGATACGTCGTTGCCGAAGAGGGACCAGTGACTCCGGGTGAAACCGGCAGGTCGTTTGTGTACACGAAGTATAGAACGGGGCCAAGGACATTACCACAGCAGCGTCAGTTCGAACTGAAGAACAGGACCCGTCGAAGCTAACCCCAAAGGTGTGATCACTGAGGTCGGACCGCTGAAAATCGGAGGAATGTGGGAAAAGCTCATATGAACAGAAGGCCTTCGTGCCAGACTCCGTTCAAAGCATTGGCCATATCCAACAAGACAGCATCCGTAGACTCTTTCTTCTTGGCGGCGTCAGGAAAATGCATAACATCGCGTACAAGGTACAGTGTTGTAGAGTGCTCGAAACCCGAGCTGTTCGCTGAGAATACAATTATCCAACCTTGGTGAGATACGGGCCAGCAGAAGACGCTCAGACACTTTTGAGAAGACTAGCAAGTACGAAATAGGACGATAGCTGTCTACAAGGATTCGAGGTTTGCGGGGTTTTGGAATCGTACAGATATTGGCAGTATTCCACAGGCCGGGAAAGTATTGTACTCAGAGACAAGAGTTAAACACCTGAAACCTGGGAGATATTGCAAGGAGCAGCCCCAATCCTTTCAGAACCGTTTCCATCAACAGATCGACGGAACGAGTTCGTCCCTGTCAAACGGAGCAGGGGGTTTTGAGAGGGGGAAAAATAAACACTTAGAATGTCCTGGACGACTACAGGGTAGGTAGGGTCAGAGACACCTTGATAAACGGTAAATTGCGTCTCCATGCAGTCGACAAAAACCTCGGCCTTGCATTCTGTGAAGACAACGCCGTTCGGAGTTTCCAAAGGGTTGTGAGTCCTCTTCTCAGTTTAATTGCCGCTCTACAGGGCGTGGTGTGGTCGCCAAGATATGAGTCCCAGATATCAGAATTTACGTCCTGCAAAAGTTGCTGGACGTAAAGGAACAGGACGTCAAAACGCTGCTTAACGGCTGGATCTCTTGTTCTTTGCCATATGCGGCGGAGCTTGCACTGAAGCAAAATGGAGGAAGAGCCGATTTGTGAGGGTTCACCTCAAGAGTGTAGCCTGTGTGTGCCGATCCTTTTGGATTAATTCCTGGAGATGTTTCTACCGGAGATCCAGGTCGTTACGAGTAACAATCGGGTCCGCTGGGAAAGAAACCGTCTAGGTGGGATGAATTTGTTTTTTGTAGCCGCGGTCAGAGTCTCCATAACAGTTTGATGTCGACCCAGGCCTATCCGAGACCTGGTGATTCCTGATTGGCTTGCTGTGAGCTGTCTCAGTTTCCGCTAGGTGTTTGCGGCGAACGTAATCCAAGGTGACACGAGGAGCACATGTTCTCTTTGCATCCACAGCGAACTCTTCCTTCCCCTACCTCAGAACCATTTGTACGTCTGCACCACCTCCACCAATCAGAGTCAAACGCAATCAAGTGAATCTTGATGTAATTACCATCCCTCCTTTAAAGTCAGCCACGTCAAGCTATGTCTAAATAGCCCCGAGCAGCTTCCTCGCCTTTCTGTATTACCTACGCTCCTCAAGGGAATGCCTCTACGAACCTCAAGGAGGTTCTCTGCCTCTGACTACTGCGTCCGAGGCGGGAGGCACCTGGGGCAGTGATATTAAAGCATAATCAATATTTTGATCGAAATTCCGGCGCCATCTAACTGATGACCGCGTTGGCGTATCCTATCCAAATTTTAGGTACCCCGTCAAGAAAGTCCAGAACTGTTTTCTCTGGTTGTAATATTACAAAATAAAAATTGTTTTATTTGTTTGTAACTGGACATAGGTCTACTCAAGAAGTAAAATATATTCTACAATTGTCACAAGTTTTAACGTATAAGGAAACATGGAAAAATATTCGTTAATGACCGTACATAATACACACACGGCAGTTCGAATAACACATCACGTTCTGGTACAGTGATAATGCCAAACATTATGTTTGATTTTAGCTGGTTCTCTGCAAAGGAGGAATTATTAATTGGACACGGCTTAGGACGTGTGCCTCTGAAACAGTAATGTTGATTTCTAGACCTCAATAGGTTGAGCCGAAAGCGAAGGTAAAGCTTTCAACAACACAGTAAAACAATTATTGCAAACAACGTTTGGGTAAGCTGTCATGGTAGTAATTAAGTTTTACCACAAGTGCTACAACAGTCAACCTTTTGTAAATGTTTGTTTTAAGGCCGCCATAACGCTACGCCATATGTGACAGGCAATTACGCTACTTCACAGTAAACGCTAATCGACGGAACAACAATAACAATGTAGCGTCGAAAACAAGCCACACACTTTCACCAGTTAAACTCAATTTAACGTTAACAACAAAATTCGTTCCGCCAAACAGCACGTACCATGAATTACGTGGTTTAGATTTACATACACGACACGTAAGTTTACATATATTTTATTTAAAAACTTAATCAGATTTGTATAAAACACAAACATAACGTTAATTCATTGTAACTTTCTTGTAGAATCTTTGCTGTACACATTAGTTCCTACTTTACTTCGGCTTTTGTAACAATCGGAAAAACAATTGCAATTAAAATCGATTACTACGATAAATATAGGTTACTGGAATACAGATGCTTTAATCAGTCGCCGTTGCAGACATGAGAACTATTACAGACATTGGAATAAGTAGTATATATGTTTATGAAGTAGTTTATACATTTAGTACATTAACTTTTATTCGCTGTATAAAGAGTTCTGAAATACGTGTATACTTGATGCAAAATGAAACATTTTAAGTATTAATTATTTCAATAATTGCACTTTTAATTTAGTTAAATTATTCATTGAGTACGGATTTAAACTTAATATTTTAAAACAGTTTCTTACATAATACTTACGTAAAAATTACATCGGATAACGTAACTTTTTATGGAATGTTTGACCATAGCGGTAAGATAGTAACTAATATTTTTAGCTCAAAAACTACTAAGCGAACCCAAATCTCTAATAATTTATAATAATATGTCGGCAACGTACAATTTACTTTTCAGCCGGCTGAAAATTTATGTATAAATAATCGAATTGTATTTGTCTTCTTTTGTAACAAACATTCCACATTTTGTTATTATTCTTCTTGACTCCAAGATAAGCATGCGCTCTCGGGGAGCATTTTCACAAATCTTAAACACTGATAATTTATCAATTTTTAAGCTGTTCCTAAACCAAATGTTCTAAAATATATATGGTAAGGACAGAAGATGAGAAAAATGAACTTATTAACACTTTGGACAGGTATTGTTTTGCAACTATTATGATTTGGAGGTATAGTTTTGTAGTTTGTGTAATAGCAGCTTAGCAGCTTAAGTGTCTTTTAAATGCAGTAAAAACAGTAATTGCTATGAGCAAAACCTTAAACGTATAAGTTCCTCTGTTTAAAAGCTGTTAACACTAAATGAGCCTGTTCTAATCTCTCTAGCCTTATAAACATCTACATCAGATTATGCACATTTCAATAGGGCGTATCATATTTGCTGGTTTATTAAAATATAACATGTTTTATCTGATCTTTTGGGATGGAGTATATCTTTCTAGTGAACTCAAAAGTTACAGCATAATATTAGAGTAAAATTTAGAACACTTATCTTCTACTCCTTACATTAAATTATCACGTTTAATTTACGATTTTTCTAGTGTAACTTTATACAATGCTCAACATACTCGTACAACGTCTAAAAATAAAAGGCGAAAGATACATTCAAACAAATTACATAAACCTTATAACGTCCCCATTAACTTAAGGCAGAACTTAATGGTCCTTTGGTTTTCCACCTTTTAAATAGTACTTTGTTGCTGACTGACCTGCCCCGACTATCCGGCTTCAACTGCTACAATCCGTTTTCAGTGATTGTCTTCATCCTATCTAAAATAGTGCTGTATTCACTGACCGTGCTGGCTACTTGTATTGATTGTGTCGGCTGGCTACGTTGTATCGATTGGCAGAGATCCCGTGTCATCCTGTCAGGTATATTCTACAATGTAAATAGTATATTAATCGTTTTTGTAGCACACGTTGGGCAGTTCCTTTCTTCTCCGATTAGTTGTACTACACGTAACTTTCGATCAGGTCCTTGTCTTCTTATTCGTCTTCTGCCACGAGATATTTACATCATTATAGGATTTATTTTTAAAAGTGTAACAATTATGGCATACTATGTTTTTTAGTACATTCTTTAATCGATGTTTGAGGGCAATCCTGGAAATATGGTAGTCAAACGTGATCTTTACCGGTACGGTCTGGGATGGGTACAACTGGAAGCCCGTTAAAATGGAAATAAGACAGAGAAGATGGCAATGGTTGGAATACACGCTGAGACCTCCGGATACTCACATTGTAAACCGCATCAGAGCGACTTAGGGATTTTATTGAAAGGCATTTAGCAGAAGTCTAAGTTATTTTGAATGGCACTAGTAAATTTAATCAGCTACACCGATGAACTAAATACACGCTCAAAACGACTTAGAGCATTATTTATTGAAAGAAACTTAGCAAAAGTCCAAGTTGTATATAAATACTGAAGTAGACATAGTCAAGGTAAAATCAAAGCAAACATATGAGAGAAATATTAAGATAAGACGGATGGGACGAAACACCGTAAGGTGTCAAAGATAAGATTTTCGACAAGACATCGTTGTTATAGAGTGGCCATAGAACAGACGACAACACTTGCGCGCGCCCACACACACACAAATATGAATGACGATGGTTATAAGTTTGTGTTCTCATGCCACAGAAACAGGGGTGTCCAAAAGTAGACTGGGTCAAGTATTCAAGACGATAGTATACACATTACTGGAAAACATGGGACTACTATTGGACCGCTCTGGAAATCCAGAAGCAAAACGTAGGATGAGAGAGTAGTAGCTACTATCACATATAATACAGAAACAAAGAAACTTGCTTTTGGTTAAGGAACCTCAGGCGGATCCCATAAAACAAGTAACCACAGAAACTTTTAAAATATATGTCTAAAAAATTGTAAATGGAAAGTAAGGTGCATGTTTGCAATTAAAAAAAAAGACGCGACGAAGGAGATGTGTGAATGGTTTTTGGACTGTTGCCAGAAATAACCACTCAAGCTGTAATGCTTTCGATAATATAAATAAATGTACTATGAATCTCACATTATCCGATACAAATAGAATTCTCTAAAAAAATATTATTAGATAACATACAAGACGAAAACGTACACGAGAAAACAATTTAAAAAAATTCAAGTACCGTCTGCCTAGTGGCAAAAACTAAAGAGCATGATAATGTCTTTCAGCCGCCAGCAAAACGCAACATTATTATGGTTACTAACTGACTGATTGTTTCTTTTGCGCAAATGTTGCGTTTAGTTGCCATCTCAATATTCTTATTCAATCTACAACGTTTTACTCGTTCGTTGGTTTCCCTTCGCTTCTCTTTCAGTTTCATGTTGTAGAATGCATCGATTTTCTCCTGCTCAGTCATCATCGACGCGAACGGTGTATTTATTAAGTACTCGTTCAATTCTTCGCGCATCAAGTCATCTTCCTTTCGTTTTTGTTGCGATGGGGCCGCTGGTACCGAAGCTTCACCGCCGACAGCAGCCGTTCGTTGCTGTTCCTTCTCGAGCTTCTTTCGTTCCCGACACTTTCTTACTCGCTCGGCATTTTGTCGTTTCTTGATCTGAGCCTTCTCGTCGCTGCTATCCATTGTCGAATGCTATTTTAGTCAGTCGTCACGTTTGTTTACTATATATCAACAGCAGTGTATTTCGCCACAACACAAAACAAACTTTTATTTACATATTGCGACGTATCAAAACAAACCTTTATTTACAATACAACAATCCCAATGACGTCATGCAATGATGACGTCACGCAGTGATGACGTCATACAGCGTTACATGTAACAGAAAGTTTCAAACGACGCAGTACAGACAAAAGAGCATGTAAAACCAAATTTATTCTCACTAAAACGTTTGCTTAAATTCAATGTCAGCAGCGATCATTTCTGTCTTGATGCGTTTACATATCAAATTTCTATACTGTGGGGAATCGAAAGTGTGGAAGCGTCACGCAATGATGACGTCATACAGCATTACATGTTACAGTTTCAGCGTTACAGAAATTTTCAAATGATGGCCAGCCAAAAGACATTATCATGTCAAAAGATTGTGATGTACACGACGTAATGGAGTAGGTTTGCTTACAAACTATTGAATAAAGATGCTGTTGCAGCACTTGCGGTAAAACTTCATTATCGCCTTGACCGCTTAGCCAAACGTAAAAGCATTAGACCTGCATTTGGTTACACCTAAACCTGTTTCAGTTTACATATCGATGTTGCTGTTTCAGTTTATTAGTTACTAAGCTCTGTGTAATAAACTTCTCTGTGTTTGGAAGCGTGACGGAAAAACTTGAGACAAGTAACGTATTGTTCTACTTAGATTTTACTTAAATTCTAAGTAGATTCCACTTAGAATAAGTGAGAGTAAACGTTGCGTATTCTCATAGCAAGAAATGAAACTGTTTCTGGAAATCGAGTAGCTTTCCTTCCAACAACAGCGCTTTATAATATCCTTCCTGTATTCTACTGTTTACCAGAAGGTACAATGCCGTGCGGTAATAACGATGCAATTTTGAAGGGGTTGAATACTCTGCTCAATCATACACTTTGATAAATTTACTTGTTTTTAGGAGAAACTGTTCGCCCTTTTACACGATTTTTCGTAAATCTATAAATAGACATACAAACAGATGTCACAACAACGTTTTTAAATTTTTGCTTATACACATTACCTCTGATGTGGTTCTTAGACTAGAGTACTCTATGACCTAGATGAAGAGCATAGCGTGTGCACCTACATACAGGACATAACAATAGTTTATGAATGTAATGACAAATAATCAACATCATAATGATTAAACTGATATTTAGCCCGGCAAGCAGCACACGGCCTTACAGCCCGGCAAGCAGCACACGGCCTTACAGTCCGGCAAGCAGCACACGGCCTTACAGCCCGGCAAGCAGCACACGGCCTTACAGTCCGGCAAGCAGCACACGCGTTTACAGTCAGGCAAGCAGCACACGGCCTTACTGCCCGGCAAGCAGCACACGACCTTACTGCCCGGCAAGCAGCACACGGCCTTACAGCCCGGCAAGCAGCACACGGCATTACAGCCCGGCAAGCAGCACACGGCCTTACAGTCCGGCAAGCAGCACACGGCCTTACTGTCAGGCAAGCAGCACACGGCCTTACTGTCAGGCAAGCAGCACACGGCCTTACAGCACGGCAAGCAGCACACGGCCTTACAGCCCGGCAGCCAGCACACGAACTTACAGCCCGGCAAGCAGCACACAGCCTTACAGTCAGGCAAGCAGGACACGGCCGTATTGCCCGGCAAGCAGCACACGGCCTTACAGCCCGGCAAGCAGCACACGGCCTTACTGCCCGGCAAGCAGCTCACGGCCTTACAGCCCGGCAAGCAGCACACGGCCTTACTGCCCGGCAAGCAGCACACGGCCTTACAGCCCGGCAAGCAGCACACGGCCTTACAGTCAGGCAAGCAGCACACGCCCTTACAGTCAGGCAAGCAGCACACGGCCTTACTGCCCGGCAAGCAGCACACGGCCTTACTGCCCGGCAAGCAGCACACGACCTTACAGCCCGGCAAGCAGCACACGGCCTTACAGCCCGGCAAGCAGCACACGGCCTTACAGTCCGGCAAGCAGCACACGCCCTTACAGTCCGGCAAGCAGCACACGACCTTACAGCCCGGCAAGCAGCACACGGCCTTACAGTCCGGCAAGCAGCAATTTAATAACATCGACACCGGGCGTGAAACCCTCAGACAAGATTATCTTCTTTACTTTCAGATTGAAGCACAGATTTGTAACGAATTGAATGGTTTCTGCAGTACGATCTGTTCGTATGATTTCTTTAAAGTTTGTCAGCAAATGAGTTTGTCTCCATATAGAATAACATTCTGTCGTGGGTGCATGACTCATATAAAGCAGATGCCATCTTTTGGTACCTTTTTTCTGCCTTCTATCCGAGTTTATTTCCCTATATGGTTTGCCTTTTCTGTGCTAGAAGCCAAATTTTACTTTGTACATATTCTATTATTGCACATTACTATATTCTTCCGCATTTTGACTTATGGGATATCGAGTTCTTCTGTCTCGTGTAACTATCATTGTAACTAAATGATCCCTGGTTTTTAATACAAATACAAGCAGCACACGGCCTTACAGCCCGGCAGCCAGCACACGAACTTACAGCCCGGAAAGCAGCACACAGCCTTACAGTCAGGCAAGCAGGACACGGCCGTATTGCCCGGCAAGCAGCACACGGCCTTACAGCCCGGCAAGCAGCACACGGCCTTACTGCCCGGCAAGCAGCTCACGGCCTTACAGCCCGGCAAGCAGCACACGGCCTTACTGCCCGGCAAGCAGCACACGGCCTTACAGCCCGGCAACCAGCACACGACCTTACAGCCCGGCAAGCAGCACACGGCCTTACAGTCAGGCAAGCAGCACAAAGCATTACAGCCCGGCAAGCAGCACACGGCCTTACTGCCCGGCAAGCAGCACACGGCCTTACTGCCCGGCAAGCAGCGCACGACCTTACAGCCCGGCAAGCAGCACACGGCCTTACTGCCCGGCAAGCAGCACACGGCCTTACAGCCCGGCAAGCAGCACACGGCCTTACAGCCTGGCAAGCAGCACACGACCTTACTGCCCGGCAAGCAGCACACGGCCTTACAGCCCGGCAAGCAGCACACTACCTTACAGCCCGGCAAACAGCACACAGCCTTACAGTCCGGCAAGCAGCACACGGCCTTACTGCCCGGCAAGCAGCACACGGCCTTACTGCCCGGCAAGCAGCACACGGCCTTACTGCCCGGCAAGCAGCACACGACCTTACAGCCCGGCAAGCAGCACACGGCCTTACAGCCCGGCAAGCAGCACACGGCCTTTCAGTCCGGCAAGCAGCACACGCCCTTACAGTCAGGCAAGCAGCACACGGCCTTACAGCCCGGCAAGCAGCACACGCCCTTACAATCCGGCAAGCAGCACACGACCTTACAGCCCGGCAAGCAGCACACGGCCTTACAGTCCGGCAAGCAGCACACGCCCTTACAGTCCGGCAAGCAGCACACGACCGTACAGCCCGGCAAGCAGCACACGGCCTTACAGTCCGGCAAGCAGCATTTTTAATAACATCGACACCGGGCGTGAAACCCTCAGACAAGATTATCTTCTTTACTTTCAGATTGAAGCACAGATTTGTAACGAATTGAATGGTTTCTGCAGTACGATCTGTTCGTATGATTTCTTTAAAGTTTGTCAGCAAATGAGTTTGTCTCCATATAGAATAACATTCTGTCGTGGGTGCATGACTCATATAAAGCAGATGCCATCTTTTGGTACCTTTTTTCTGCCTTCTATCCGAGTTTATTTCCCTATATGGTTTGCCTTTTCTGTGCTAGAAGCCAAATTTTACTTTGTACATATTCTATTATTGCACATTACTATATTCTTCCGCATTTTGACTTATGGGATATCGAGTTCTTCTGTCTCGTGTAACTATCATTGTAACTAAATGATCCCTGGTTTTTAATACAAATTTCGTTTATTAACGACTTTCCATTCATTCCCTCTTCCAGTTTCAACAATTGAGCGATGAAAACCTAGGCCTGCGGCACGTACAGCAGAGTTTAATACCATTATACACCTTTTTGGGGTTGTACGTACAATACAAAGCAAGCAGGGTATTATAACATACAATCTAGTTGTTAAGTAAATTACATTTCTATCAAAATTTGGAACGAAATTTAACAAAATTATTTTCTCACAAGAAATTGAAATAAAAATGTATGTAAATGGGAAATTGTGTTGTACATAAATTATATTTAACAATCAAACTTATTTTGCTTAATGTCGATTTTTCTTTTAAAAGTAGGCCTAAACAGTTTAACCTGTATTACAGTGTTATTTTAAATTAATCCATGTATGCGTGTATTATTTATTCTATTACCAATGTTTCTCATGGACTGAAGCTTCAGATTTACGGTTACCTCAAATGTAATGTACCTGCTATCGTAACTTTTCGGAAACCGTACAAAAAGCAGCTGCACTTAATTATGACTTAAGTTGACATACTCGTATTAGGTCTATTTTATAAGCTTGTTAAAGAGTAAGTTATGACAGTAACTACAAACCTATACCATAATGTGTTATCTTTCTTGCTTTAATTAAATAATTCCTCTGTAAATTCACCAAGGGATCGTTCTATTAACGTTAGTGGTACAGTATACTTTCGTGTTTACATTAAATTTTCCCGCTTAACTCTCTTGCATTTTGTTTAATTGAATTTTCAATGTGTAATACTGACTAATATACTGTCACTACTGTAAACTGGCGATGCAAAATGTTAAACAATAATGTATGTTACAGCGTCATCTTCGTATATTAACCTAAATCGTATGTCGTACACAGTGTACTACCTAGTTTGCTGAACCTCATTTAGCTTTCCATAAATAAAAATGAAACACTCCTAATAGAACGCTTACCATGACGCCTGCAGTGTTTTACCAACACAGATTTTGTAATTCTCCAACTGGTTAATAGAGGCAATAAATTTTGTTTTGCGTTGTTTAAAGACATCAAATATGCACTACTCTGGCGTCATTTTGTTTATGATTTAATTTTGCCTCATCTGTGTGCATGTTCTAGGCTCATTCAAACAAACCATTATGTAGTCCTAATGAAGGATGAGGTGGAAATAAAAGGAACTGAAAAAATCAATTGCCACCGACCGTGAAAGTCTGCATAAACTATTTAAGAAATTTGTATATATTAGAAATTCTCCCGTGAGAACAATACAGCCAAGCTGCGTTTTACAGCCCCCAGGCAGACTTAGACTATAGAAATGATAGGCTACCTGAGATAGCATTTTGTGATGTTAATAGGTCACTGAATATTTGCGTTGGCCACACTGTAGTCCTTATTTGTTTGTACGCTGGACGGATTAATCAGACAGCTTATCCTGTCTCTCGGAAACTACTTCGGTGTCACAAAAAGGGACCACTATTATTAAAAAAATATTACAAAGTATATTTTGGTAATACAAGTACAACGGTAAATAATTGTCGTCCATCGTTCAAAGGTTTTGAATGAAAGCAACATTTCGGTTCGTCTATTGTGCAGTCGTCTTCCGGCCACGACCTAATTATGCCTGTTAACATCCAACTTTCTACAGATTAAGTAAAAGTAACTAAGTGTACTGCTATATAAATAACACACTCGTAAATTAAAGAGAGGTTAGTGTAAAAAGAAGAAATCGGCTTTATGAAACATAGACCAACCAACTATATTGTATAGGGTAGAGTCATGACGATGACACATAAGTTCAGGTCGAGAATAACACCATGGAAGATAAAAAACCAAAATGTAAGAGAATAAATAAAAAGAAACTACGCAGCCTGCTCGCATTTATAAAAGAGAAAAGAAATTTCTACATGGTACAGATATTTTTTGTACCAATTATATGAACCAGGAAGACGAATAAGAAACATTTAAATTCAAATTTTATAGGGAAAGGCCAAAGGTCTACCCAGAATAAAATGAGAAGGTTATATCAGATAATTGCTATTAGCAAACAAAAAACATCAAGAAAATGAGGGCAAGTAGCAGTGGAGAAAAGACGTAAGAGAAAAGACGTTATGAGAAGGATAAAAGACTAAACGACGTAAGATATAAATGGAAAAGAGAAAGAAGAAGCAGAAGGAGATCATACAGATAATTAATACTCTATTGCAACGAAGAAATTACTTTACGATTATTGCAAGGCGGTCCAGACTTGTACATTTACGAATAAGGTTGAAAGAGACTTATTGCCAAAAGAGAGGAGAAATAGTGTAACTGCCACCTGATCATCTTTAAAATTCAGAGATAACACAGAGTTATCTCATACAGGGACTCCCATTTTCCTTTAAGTTCTTCTGTATTTCTTACGACTAAGTTTTAGTTAGGAGTTAAATCATAAGGGGGTAGAACACGTTACCACTGTCTAAGGCAGTGGTTCTCAATCCCTGTGCCGCGAAGCCTGGCTGGGTGTGCCGCAAAATTTTGGAAAAGTAATAAAAACATAAAATAAAATAAAATATCTGACTCGGGAATACAAGAAATCAAAAAATCTGGAAGCCAACGTTGGAAAATAAATTAATAAAGAGCAGACGAGAAATTTATAGAATCAGCGTTTGCTTTTGAGTCAGCGTTTTTTACAATGAACCAAACAAAATAAAAAATTTCGATCTCAACTTCAGACATTGGAACACGACGTGAGAGTGTGTTTGTCTACTATCCGACCGCGGAATAAGAACCTAATTGAAAAAAAAAACCAATCCTATGTATCGCATTAAAATTTGAAAGCAAATAGAATACAAAACCTACTTAATGCGGAACAAACTTCAATCTAGTAATCTTTTGCGTTTTTCATTATTTCGAAAATTAAGAAAGTGCAATTAAAGTAATGTAAGAAAATGTTTCAATGGCTTTTTGTAATTTTATCAGGCACAAAAATTTAAATTTGTTAATAAATTTGCGTTACAGACGGAATAACCACAAACACATAATATAAAAATGTATATTTCTTACTATAATGAAAATATTCCTTCCCAAGTACACCCGTGTTCGTGCTATTAACTAATATAATATTAACGTGCTATAATATACATACTTTCGTGTTTATATTATACTAGGGGAATACCCGTGCTTCGCTACGGAGCTTCACGTTGTACGTAATGAAAATGTTAGTTTAATTAATAAAGTTCAATTAAAGTAGGTTTCTTAAAAATAAATAGCTGTTGCCCACGACTTCGTTCGCGTGGTCTTCAATTTAATGCGATAATATATTTAGAACAGAATCTATTCTATTGGGTTGCCATAGTAACCAAATCTAATATGTTTTTAAGACCCCAAAGGACCCCCCAGAGGATCGTATCGAAAAAACACTTGTCCTATGTTGGTTCTCCCTTTGCGTAAAATATTTGTGCCAAGTTTGGTTGAAATCAGTCCAGTGGTTTAGGAGGAGATTAGGAAGACCCCAAAGGACCCCCCGAAGGATCATATCGAAAAAACACATATCCTATGTTGGTTCTCCCGTTGCGTAAAATATTTGTGCCAAGTTTGGTTGAAATCGGTCCAGTGGTTTAGGAGGAGATGTGGAAGACCCCAAAGGACCCCCCAAAGGACCCCTTCGAAAAAACACTATCCTATGTTGGTTCTCCCGTTGCGTAAAATATTTTTGCCAAGTTTGGTTGAAATCGGTCCAGTGGTTTAGGAGAAGATGTGGAAGACCCCAAAGAACCCCCCAAAGGACCCCTTCGAAAAAAACACTATCCTATGTTGGTTCTCCCGTTGCGTAAAATATTTTTGCCAAGTTTGGTTGAAATCGGTCCAGTGGTTTAGGAGGAGATGTGGAAAACCCCAAAGAACCCCCCAAAGGACCCAATCGAAAAAACACCACTAAATCAGAAACCTTCGCGGGCGTGCGCACAACAACTCACCGAAGTTTCATCGCAATCGGATGAATGGTATAGGAACGCATACGGGACAAACAAAGAAACATTCATTTTTATATATAATAAAAAAAAAATTTCCTGGAACCCGATCGCAGCGCCACCTACCGGGTCCAATTGTGAATCTAAACCATCCAGGGACCCACTCAAACACACACACAAAATTTCATCAAAATCGGAACATGAATAATAAAAACAATTTAAAAAATTTATTATGAAATTAATGAGCTACACAAATAAATTTTTAGGTTAGGTTGGTTGTTATAAAACTCACGTGTAAATTTGATAAAAAATTTATACAAAATATACTTACTTCGATTCCACCCTAAATTCGCAAAAAGTATCGTTTTTTAGGCACACTTCAAAACTCTTCAAACATCAATTTCTATTCGTAGTTAATATTTTAATTAGCACACGACTTGAACGAACACAATAATAACACAAAATTTCAAATATTTTTCTCAATTTGATCGCAGCACCAACTGTCGGGACAAACTGAAATTAAAATACAATAATATTTAATATTTGATGCTGCGATGGTAGCGCAGTCTACCGGATCCAATGTAAAACATTCCAAAATTAACAACTACTTATAAATGAAAAATTAGTTAAATAAACATTTTCCAGTGGACCAAATTGTGAATCTAAACCATCCAGGGACCCACTCAAACACACACACAAAATTTCATCAAAATCGGTCCAGCCGTCTAGGAGGAGTTCAGTGACATACACACGCACACACGAAATATATATATAAAGATTTTCCACTAAAATCATGTCTTTACTTTACAATATCAATATAAAATCAAATCATACTTTACAATATTTTGTAACATACTTTACAATATTTTGTAAAATTGAATTTTTAGGGAGTAATAGCGACTAAAAAACTACCGTTACTGTAAACTGATGATGCAAAATGGAAATCTACGCTGTGGCGATATTTTCATAATGAAACTTGTAAAACGGAGAGCATAGAATGTCGTACACAATCTACTACCTACTGCGCATAAACTTCATTTACCTTTCCATAAATAAAGATGAAATGTTACAAATAGAACGCATAGTATGCACGCCTGCAGTACGTTACCAGCACAGACTTTGTAATCCATAAACTACTTAATAGAGATTCTAAATTTTCCTTCTCTTCGTAAAAAGATATAAAATATTGACTACCGTGGTATTATATTGTGTGTTTGATGTAATTTTACTTCATCTATATGCATGTTACAGATTCATTGCAGTAAACAGTTTTGTGCTCCAAGTAAAGGACGAGGAGGAGTAAAAGAAATTAATAAAGTAATGTTTAAAATTATTCTTTCAGTCTTCTTAGAGACTAAGACCTCGATTCAGCAAATAACAATTTGGCTGATTTAACAACATGTTAATATGTAATGGTACTGTAAATAAGTGTGTGAATCTACTAGCTAGGAGCAATGGCTTTTTATTTTCTAGTGTCAATTTAATATAAGAGTACAATAAGAAATAAAATTTGTTATCAGGACAACCTCTCGAAAATAACTAAAAACGAAGACTACAGTCAGGCTATAAAAACAAAAAACAAACAAGCACCTTATCTGGGAGAATGGAGTGAAGCAGCTACAGCGGTGGAGATAGCTATATCTACCACCAAGCTTTTAACATCTCTCCCCTGATTTTGTCTTTACCAGTAGCTTCGAAATTTGTGAGTTTTCCTATTGCTTTGAAAATTTCTCATCAAATATATTCTCTACTGTAGACTGCAAATTTGAAAATACCGGCGTGTCCTGTATTTGTCTAATGAATTTTCAGTCCACCGTTTAGCAGGGTAGAAAAAAACCTTTTCATACTTTTGGAACCTCGGATTTTTTGTATGTATCTTACCTTCAGTCTTCACTTTATGTGAGTTTAGTGTGAAAAACCTTTTTTAGAAAATTTAATGTAGCCTACCTGCAGAAATCATAATATTTCTCTTGTCACTGGCTTCAATTTTTCAAGTAGAATACCAACCCACTGGTTTTTTCCTAGCCTTTTGTCTTGCTTTCCCTTTTCACGTTGGGCATTTCTTTTATTCAATGTTTCTTTCAAATTTTCTTGTCTTAAAAATTTTCCGTAAAGGTATGACATAACCGTAGTTTTTCCGCACTTTTTACTACCTTTATAGACGTTTTCAGCTCTTTCCAGAGTTAATATTTTATCTTATATTAGTTACTTAATTAGTATATTAATTACTTTCTTTCAATAAATTTCAGTTTCCAAAGTGGATCTGAATCCAGCTATTGATCCAATTTACATGATGGACGTATAAAATTGTGATAACGTCTAGGCTTTTAGTTACTCTGTTGTCTATCTTATATTAATCTTTGTTTTATTTCTGATCTATACAGCTATTCCTTGAAGTTTTGAAACCTTTTACCAGTACCCGTTAATTGTCAAACCCACATTCAGCTGCTCTCAATGTGTGAATGCTCGATGTATGACTGCTTTTATTTTCGTCTCCTAATTGTCCCTAAATCTTTTTGTCTCTTTTCGAAAACTTGATTAAAATTCTCACCGTACTTAATTGTAATTCTGCGGCTACTAGACGTTCCCAAACCTGCTACTTTCTAACGACAGTAGGTTTTAAAACGCCTATTATAATTCTACAAGTTTTATTCAGGCTAATGTATACACTAATTATCTGCATCACACTACACAAAATATGTTTGTCCATTATACTTGATTTCAATTATGTCTGTTTTCAATCAGGACATGAATAATAGTTATAAATCTGGAGAAGTTATAAACTATTTGAGAAATCTGTGTTCTCTTGTGAATCCCTTTACAGCAATATCAGGTATCCATTACATTTAATCCCTTAAAAGTACAACACTTTTCCTCTCTTTCTGCTTTCTCTCTATTACACCTTGTCTTTCCAATACCTCTTCTTTCCCATTTTTACTTTTACGTGTCACATGTTCATTTTAAGGCACACTTTGGTAATGTATTGAATGACTTTTCTAGGTTTTATACAAAAGAAAGATTATTTGTTCTCCATCAGTGTTTTTGTTAGAACACGTTTACTTATTACAAAATATTTTTAACTTCCGGACCTAAAATTGCCATCGTTTTGCTTATTAGTTCAAAAGACATGGCATATTTCCTACAATTTTGATTGTAAAGCCCTTCAGTATTTACAGTCGGTATAGTAATTTGGTCAGTAGGATTAGCTTTTCAACTTTGCACTATATAAATAACGAGGTTTCTGCTATCTAAGGGAGATAAGTGAAAATAATTAAGATATCGATTGCTTATAACCTGCTTTCATATGTATATTTTGGTTTTTGTTATTTCGATAACCTACTACAATATTTGAACATTTTATTTCTTCGTTTATAACGTATGCTGGCAAAACGTAAAACAGCCTTACATTTTATAAGATCAAATTTAGCAATATTTACTTAGGAAGTGAATGGATCTAAACGCTTGCGTCAAATAAAAGTAAAGGACAAGTTGCGTCAATCTTAAATGTATGTGGTATGTACATAGCGTACGTAAAGAAATGTAGTATTTCAGAATTTCTGCAGACGTAATGGTTTACGTTATCATGTAGTGGCAGCAAACACTAGGCTGTCATGCTAAAGTATGAGTGAAAAACCTGACATGCTCATGCCACGTGCATACCTTGAAGATCTCGAGCGTTTTCACATTTCATCTAAAGGAAATCGGAAACAAATTCTTCCAAATTAGTTTTTTATTAATATATTATTCACAAATTACATTAAACATATCATAGCCTTACCAAGACATTATTATAAATTATCAGTAAACATAATTTAAAATATTGCACTTAATGCAATAAGATGTATTTTAATTTTTATTGTTGACTAAAATGTATGAGCGGTGTATACAATATATACAATGATCATTACATTGCATATTCTTTTATTGTTTTGTTTTTCATATTTTATAAGTTTTTAAGAGGTTGAAACAGGCGATAAACGATAGTGATAACAGAAATAATAATGGAAAAATGTAACAGAATTTAATGTAATTATCAAGATTTGTACAAGTTCAACACGGAAATAATTAACACACATATAAAGAGTTTTTACTACGACTGTGTTTGCAATAAATAAACAATTGTAATAACTAATTGCACATATTTTACAGCTCTCATATTGGCTCCAAAATCTTACTTTGGTCATATCATATCTTACCAAAATTAAAATTGTAATCAAACTTTTATTACATTATTTAATAAAAATTTGTAAGTTAATGTAGGTCAGTATGTAAATAATATAATATTTATGATTTTGTAGTTATGTTAAAGTAATATAACGCTGGTAATCTAATAATTAAATTAATGTAAAATGAGGTAAATATATACGTGTATTAGTAGAGAGAATAATAATTACGTGTATCATATGTGCTATTCTATATGTATAATAATCACACACACACACACACACACACACACACACACACACACTCACTCAAATGTCTTTATTATAACAAAGTAAGTATTAATTTATTAAATTAAATTATTAAATTAATAAATATTACAAAAAACAAAGTGTAAAATATTATCAGAGTTAGCAGTTAAAAATAGATATAAAATAAAAATTATTAATAAATTAGAAAATAAAATAAAACATAAACTTACTAAACCGACTACATCTAAAAATACACTTATTAATCATAATACAAAATATACAACCTTTACTTATTATAGAAATATAACAAGAAAACTAAGTAAAAATTTAAACAAATATTTATACAAATGTTACGATATCTTATATCACAGATAACTATTTTTTAATCAAACACAACCTAAAACTAAAATAAAAACTAAAAACTAATATTTACAATAAAAATGGAATGTACAAAATAGAATGACCGGATTGCAATAAATTTTACGTAAGCCAAATAAAGGAAAAACTACTGGATAGATTCCCAAAGCACCCTAATGCATTTTTAAAATCAAATATTTACAAATCTAAGTTAATATAGCTCATTACGTAAATAATATAATACTCATGCCTTTATGTCTTTAGAGTTATGCCAAAGTAATGTAAAGCTAGTAATGGAATAACTAAATTAATATAAAATGAATTAAATGTATACATGTATTATCAGGGACAATAAAATTACTTGCGTCATATGTGCCATTGTATGTGTATAATAATCACACACACACACACACACACACACACACACACACACACACACACACACACACACACACACACACACACACACACACACACACACACACACACACACACACACACACACACACACACACACACACACACACACACACACACACACACACACACACACACACACACACACACACACACACACACACACACACACACACACACACACACACACACACACACACACACACACACACACACACACGCACGCACGCACGCACGCACGCACGCACGCACGCACGCGCGCGCGCACACACACACACACACACATTCATTATAACAAAGTATTTATTTATTAAATTATGTTATCATATTAATAGTGTGTAATACGACATTTAACTAACTAAAATTTAAATTAGAACTATGCATTTATATTGCATTATGATCATAAATACGGTTAAATTAATTAAGATAAATGCTTTTTAACGTGGAATTTGATAATCGCCAAACTTTTAGCTTTACTGATTAGAGAATTGTTTTCAAGAAGTGAATACAACCGGAAATCCATATACATTTTCATATCGCAACATATATGTTCATATCTCATGTAGTGTTGCAATCAATTGTGTGGTTTGTAATGCTGCAATGCACAACGTATTCACGTAACACCTGCCCTTATAGTAATAGCAGCAAACGAGACGCTTAGTGGTGTTTGTACAGATAAAATGCATCTACATATTTAGGTCAACAGGATATGTTGGCATTAAAGTGCAATCGTGCAATCATTGGATATAATCGTTTAACCAAACCAACAAACCACGAACCATAGTACCTGGAATAGATTTTGTGGTAGTTAGCTACTGATGTGCATGTGAACAAAGAAAGTTTGTTATAATATAACAAACTGTAATATAATAAACGAAGCTGTAAAGGAATTATTTCGTTTCCCTTAACGTCTTAGTGTGTAAATTTATGATTGAGACGTACCAAAGAGATTTAAAATTATTCTACTTACATTTCACTGCCAATGTCTACAAGCGTCCGCTTACAGTCTATGCGCGCAGACATATACTCTCTCTCTTTCTCTCTCTCTCTCTCTCTCTCTCTCTCTCTCTCTCTCTCTCTCTCTCTCTCTCTCTCTCTCTCACTCTCTCTCTCACACACACACACACACACATTTTAAATTTACTACGTTGACACATATACCTCATGAATAGGTACATATTTAACAGATTTCTTTTTCTGTTTCTAAAATCTTTTGCATCAAAATAAATAAAAAGTGATACATACATACACACGCACACACTCACATCACCAACACGTTCACCCAAATATTTAATTGTTTCGTTATGTTTGATATTTCTATTGTATTTCATACACAGGTCCTGAAGATGACAATAAATATTGTCGAAACGTCGACGCAAAATAACTAAAAGTTGTATTATTGACCGATCCTCACTAACTATCCACTAAAACATTCACTGATTGACGGTCACTAAAAATTTAAGGATTTAAATAACTAACGTTTTGCATCACAAATTTACTTTTAAAGAAAAGCGACGTTTCGTCTACAATAGGAATTGGTAGCCTTCTTCAATCTAATACTTTCAAAGTAAATACGTACATGTTAATCTACAACCCTAGTGTTAGAGGGTGATATGTGAATAACACCTACTAAAAACTACAACTATTGCATTGCGCAGGTATCCTTTTTGAGTACGGTTGTGTTTTTCCCGTCTTTCACTGAAATTACTCCGCTCACTTATTTGATACAGGATTCTTTAAATAAAGTCAGGTCTTCTAATTGGATTATAGTTTTAGTAACTGTCGTTCACACGTGACTCTCTATCCCTGGAGTAGTAGATTAGTGTTTATGTTGTTAGTATTTTATATGCTTTGGAAGTATTAGACTGACAACGGTATCGCTTGCCAGTGCAGGAGAAATGTTGCTTGTCTTATAAATTGAATGAGTGACGGTAAACGTCTGATACAAAAGGTTCACCACATAGGCTCCCATAAGTTTCCACAATTGTTAAATACACTGTTACGTGGATTTAACGCATTATGATATTATAATAGTGAGATACGTGTAATTGTGCAGTAATTCTTACTTCCGTAAAATTATTTTTTGGGCTGTTGTACCGTGGCTTTCTTGGGTTGCTGCAGTCGGAACGTTTGGCTTTACAAAACGAGGACAACGGCACAAAACTACGGAAAATAATTTTACTGGAAATAACTCCGCCCGTGAATGTTTTAATGTTATGAGTAATTCTTATGTTTAAAGACAGAATATTGTTCTTTACGTTAGTAGTAAATTTAAAAATAATTAATATTCATATAGTCCACGTTATGGCTCTGGTAGTTGTGGTTTTATCATTATCATTTTTAATAGTTACCTTAACAGTTTCTTCTAAAGCCATTTGCATATTTCTACAGAGCTAATGCTGTCCTACCCACTAAATCACAATACGTGGCCAGCCCATTTCTACAAAGGACTTCTTTTTCTTTCTTGGTCTCCAATCTATGAAACCTCAAAACCATACGTCATCTTCCTAATCAAATGTCCTGTGAATTTTTATTTTGTTCTATTACTTCTACAAATTAAAACATCCGTTATAGTTTAATGAATGACAAATTAAGTGTTTTTTGCTTCTACATATTATTCTTATTAGAAATCTTTGGGTTATTCTCTGTTCATTTCAAAGTTTTTGTATAATTCTCACGTTTGTATTCGCATTTTTGACCCATTCCTCATTTGCAGGAAGTACATAATACTAAAATGTCATTGTCCAGCAGCTTGTCTGCAGTGCTTATCATGTTCCTATCACATGACTACAGAACTTGAGTGTATAATTCTTTGCAGCAGGTAGTAGTCGTTAGCTGTTTAGTTTCATGGCCTACGATTTTCACGACCACATACAAACTTACACTTTAGAAATATGAGTAGTTTGTTATGTTTTTATATCTTTCTCCACCTTTTCATGGGGAATCATTCAGAAAGATTGTTTGATAGCATAACACATATCACTATCGTATTTTGGTCAGCATACATATTTTTAACGAAATTATTAATTACGAATAATGCATTGGTCATATTTCTGAAATTTACTAAAACGGATTGACAAAATAATGGAATGACCGCAGTATAACCGCTGATTTTTTTGTGCATTAATTCTCGATAGGTTGCATAATTTCTCACTTACCTTTGTATCAAATTGTACGGAAATTTGCCTTTTCTCCGTACACAATAAAGTGTAAGTACACTTTCCTTGGTATCGTACATATTTACCTTGTAATAGGGTTTTCCTTTCCATGTACTTTCATGATGTTGTATTGGACTACATAAATTATACAACTCAAAGGGGGTACTATATTTCAAATTAAATTCAGCTATAATAACTAAAGTCAATTTTGTTAACATCCGCATACGTTTGTATGTCCATGTACATTTATTTGTGTTAAATGTACCTAGTAAGTGGAACGATGAAAAACTTCCTGTAAATTTAGTTTGTTCATTACTTGATTTACTCACCATCAGTTATATTTTGATAATTTAATAGATGATATGGTCAAGTTTGTAGTAGGTCATAACGGGATACCTGTTAGCGCAGAATACATGAAGTTTTATACTCTTTTACACCGTAACATATTACTGTAGTGTAAATCTTAACTCAGATGTTATAAACTTGTTCCATTACGTCGCTCTTTGTTACAAAGATGAAGATACTTCATTGCCTACGTTTACTTATTAGGTTAATATATTTTTCAATATAAATCTCTTTGATCGTTTGCTGTTCTACTTGTTATAAAACAGTCCACAATTTACGTCGCTACTTTTTAAATGAATGCAAACATAAGCAAACTAATGTTTGATGGCTTTGAGTTTGCTTGAATTGGTGAATGTTTTTGCGTCTTGTAAAAAAATTCTACTACCTTAAAGTCACAGCAGAAGCCGTGGTTTCTGGTTTCATAGCCTAAGAGAATGTACCTCAATCGACATACTTACAGCAGCTGCTTCTAAAATCCCTATTTCCGTGATGGTTGCCAACCTTCTCAGAGGAGTCGGCACTTAAAGAAGAAGAGTAAAAATATTTTAATAACGTTTAAAGGTTTAGGTATTAAAATATGCTTGATCAAATATCTGTTTTTAATAAAACGTTCTATTGATCCTACAGTCATTGTTTTACTAAAACCAATTACCAATCATAACTAATAAACGTAATTGTAGAATCCATAACTTGTCAAGAAATACTGTACATAATTTAAAAGTAGACGTTAAGTCTAGGGTGTATTTTACATGTTCTTTTCAGTAATATATTCTTACTCCTATTGAGATAGGTAATCTGTGTGACATGGCGGCGTTCGGTATGCGGGATGAGTACAAGATCGAGTTTGATATAGTTTCCAGAGCGTTCAACTCAATTAACTACGTAACTGTAACTAAGCGATTATTTCCGACGCCTCGGCCGGAAAATGGTAGCATATTCTCGAACCCCGGCTTATATAAATAGAAGCTCCAGCGACTAGCGAATTTTAGTTTTAGCGAAGCTTGGTTATTGTGCGTTATCAGAGTGTCGTTACTGTGACTTAAGGTTTAGTGTAAAGTGACTATTGTGTATTTAGTGTGATTAGTGGGACGGTGTTAATAAATTGACGTTTATTGTTCGTTACATTACTGTGTGTTGAACAATCTTTATCTTGAACAAATTTATGTACGTGTGTTTGTTTATTTGTAACTATAACTGAAGCTGTAATTAGCAATTTCATCTGGTGTCAATTGTTCTGTTTCCACTGTTCACCACAACGATCCGTGCGGCAGTCGTAACAATACAGTATTTAGCCTCTTTCTCAGAGCCAGAATTACGTCTTAGCCTTCAGTACAGTATGTAAGTGTATTTAACGTAACATGAATATTTAATTCATAATATACTTACTTTTTGAGACTTAGGGGCATTACTTAACCTAGCTTGTGTTCAGTTTACAGCGTACACGCGAGGTCTGTTCATAGAATCACTGCCCACTAGCGTAGGGAATGTTACTTTCGGAACTTGCCCAATATATGACCTTTGTCCTTGTCCCCTGCTCCACGTACATATTCAAGTACCATATAGTTCCACTTGTCAATGTTGTACTTGCAAATATTTTGAGACTTATAAAAACTTGGAATATTTAGAGATTTATAAAGTAATACATGCCGTTACAACACATTTTAATAAATACGTTATATATGTTGGGAATTTATGTTATGGATATCTATTCTATGTTCACACCATGTTTACATTGCAACAGTAATTTATTATTTTCAGATTTGCGAATGTTTCAAACATATATATTATCAACAATATTATCAACACATGTATATCAACAAATTTTAACATGTGATCCTACGTGCGCCTGTGAAAAGCCCAAGCCACTTAGCGATTGGAATCATTAAAGTAACAGAAAAAAAGTGCGCATGAAGAGAAAGTTAGTTTTTCAGAAACTCAGTGTTTACCCTACGTCTCCGCAAGACAGCGCCGCTATTTATTCCTGTGTTTGTACACCGAGACAGTGTAGGCGGAGGTGAAAGCGAGTCACTCCGCCAACGCGATGTTTATTACACAGTTACTTTTGTTGAATTTTACAGGGATTCTTTGCCACCGTCAACTTGAAATGTTTACAGTTTTCTTTCCTGAACAGGGAAGTAGTAAACACGCTTGAGTAAAGAATTTATTTAACTTTACCTCTTTTATATTTATCAGTGAATATTGTAACATTACATAATCAGTGCCTAATAGTGAGTAAACTAAAGGTACGATATTCTTTAATAAAAAATATAAAGAAATACCTATTATTATTATTATTTAAAAAAAACTAATAATAAATGTTAGTAGGTATCCCATTCCCCAAGTCAGAAATGAATGACATTTAAGTATCATACTATAAAACATTTGTATAATCTTTACACTAAACAATAAACACTTTAGTAGCGAAAAGACAGTGTAATAAGTGGTGCTATAGAAGTGCAGTGTACACAAAGTGCAACATGGTATGATATGTAATATTAAAAAGACATCAATCACAAGTTGTGATAAAGATGCAGAACTATTGTAATAAACAATAAGTTTAGTAGTAAGTTATTATAGTTTTATTTTGTTAGGTCACAAAGGCAATATCAATGTAAGTAAAATGTTATTATGTTTATTGTTTGAAGGATCCAGGGTTAGGTAAGAAATTAATCACTACTAATTAAAATAAATTATAAAGAGATAGTGGAAGATAAACTAGGGCCTAGAGCAGTATTACATTTACAGATATAAAAGTCAGAAATAAGCTAATTAAAAACAAATAATACACTGAAAATATAAAAGGAAAACTAAATGTAATAAAAACCACTTTCAAGTAATGACTGAAAGTTATATTAAATAAGTTTATGTAATGGGTATGAGAAAATAATGTTGAGGGAAAATAGTGCCTAAAAACCAGAATCTTGTTAATAAAAAAACTATAGATTATAACCACTAAATTATAACATACAAGTATCTAAGTTTACGTAATAATATAAAGAAAAACATTATGTAAATTAAATTTAATTAAAGTTAACATTTATAAAGGAGTATTTTTCCTAAAAGTGGAAGAACTAATAATATCTTAATACTAGCCTATTTACTAAAACTGTACCTAGGTTAGCCAATAAAAACTCATCAATTTCTTGGTTACTAACGGTAACAGCGTTAACAAGATGAGAGAATTGTTAAATTTGATTTCAAGAGGGTAGATGACAGAAATAATGTCCAGTAATTTTCAAAAATATTAACTACAGTCTGAACCATCCACTATTCAAAATTGACGAAACGATTCAGCATAAGAAACTACGTCTGGGACTTCCATTGAAACATACTAATTGATGCGGGAATATCTAAGAACATTGAAAATTTGTCGGAGCATAAGATCGCTTGAACAAAATGAAACAGTCAATACGTTGGTGAGAACGCCTACCTTAATAAACTAAAAAACTACACATCACCACCAAGTAACGAACACTAGAAACCAGTACGACATAATTCAATTTATAAGAAAACTTAGTGTGAACATTTTAAACTTTATTTATTTAATCCAAAACAATAAAAACGTGGTCTCATTAGAACTTCACAGCAACCACATTTCTTTTTTGCAATCGGTAGGAATCCGAGTAGTCTGCGATCTGGCGTCTAAAAAACGAATTTATTGACTCAGTCTTTAAGAATAAAAATATTATTTATTGTAAAGTATGATGCTCTTACCTAAGCATTTCTGACTTTCTTACAGCTCAAAGAATCCCCAAATAACCCTAAGATAAATAATTTATTAATTTTACTAATAACTATAATTGAATATATCTGTTGTGTTATAGAAAAACTTATATCGAAAACTGTTGTAATTTCGATAATAGTCGATCTGAAAATCGATGAACTGGATTTAATAGTTTCCAGAAAATAAACCAATTTCAATCAATAAATACCTTTCTTTTAGTGAATTGACTTTGTATTATTCTTTGTAGATAGCAGATTTGTTACAGGAAACCGATGAATAGCAGAGAAGAGTGCGAAAGTTAGCGCAGTCATCATAGCATATGAAGTACAACGGCCAACATAACCTGTCACTGGTTATCACATTGAAAACAGCTGATGCAAAGCGCGTTTAAATAAAACGATAAAACAGTACACCAAGAGAGGAACTCTCTCTCTCTCTCTCTCTCTCTCTCTCTCTCTCTCTCTCTCTCTCTCTCTCTCTCTCTCTCTCTCTCTCTCTCTCTCCCTATCGACTGAACTGTAATACCTGCAAGGAGATAAAAAACGGCAAAGGATCCCGTGGTTTATTTTAACGAAAGAATTACACAATAAACAAAATAACACAGTCAGAGTATCAAAAAGACGTAACACGTAGAGAAACATACGTAGAAAGCTCGCGGTACGTTACAATATTATGAACTGTTATCTGGCATATTGAATGGTCGTATTGTAAAATATGATTGATAATCACGTTTTGAGAGAACCTAAAAGTCTCAAATTTATTTCTGTTATCACTACTATAATACATATTTGTAGGATTATAGGACCAACGGTATAGAACGACTTTCGTCAGGCTTTTGACACTTAGTACGCCAGTGATGTGTAGTGTAAGGCAGTCTTCACCTCACTCTGTGCACATGGTACATTAATTTGTTTCTATTTTCAGTTTAATCTTAAAGTTAATGTCTTAAAATTCTTCTCGGATTGCTGCATCTGTTTTCCTATATTTTGATTGAAAGAAATCTTGAAAAATTCATTTAGGCCTAAATCGCTTGCAGTCTGGCACAACACTTTCATCCACTTTACACGTTTCATTGCCATTTTTAAGTAACTGATTTTCTGCATGTGCGAAGAGGTTTTAAATCTATATAAAATTCAGCGTAATTATGGTTGTTATGAATTTGATATCAAAAAGAATTAAAGTTAACTTTCTCAACATATTTGTTGGTAAGTGCTTTTTTAATTTAAAATAATGTTTCTGTTAGGTCAATGTATTTTTGTTAATTTCATTAAGCTCGTGCATTTTCACACATTTTACAACTTAAGATCATTTTGAGAGCTTTATATTAGAGGACAATTTATAAAATACTAAATGACTCGTTAACACATGGTCAGTGGAAACCTGTAAACATTAGATTACGTAATATTGTTGCACTTAACCTTTGTTAACACTCAATTTAAGACTGTTGATTTATCTTGTTATTTTAATAACAAAAAGTTACTTTTGTAAATGCAAATGCGTCGTAAATGCTAAGACACATGTAAAAGTGTTAAGAGTTTGTAATAATGACTTAAACACTACTTTTTGTTGACGTATCAAGTAATGTAACATGGCGCCTTACATTGCAGATTGTACCCTAATCAAACATTTTACACAATTAGGTGTTTACGCTGTTAGCTTCATTATAAAGCAAGTCACTGTTTCAAGATTTATCAGCAAGTAGAGATATTTTTTTATTCTTCCTTTGAGGGGCTTTCAGAAATTTAAGTTTTACTTCTCTAACACGTATTCCCTCATGCGGAAATTTGTTTCATGTTTTCAATTCAGCCCAGATGACGGAACGCAGTGACTTCTTGAGTGCACAGGACCACTAAATGCGAACCTTTGTCTCTGTAATCGACCACAGTACGTAAAACTCCGAGCCTTTGTTTTGTAACCCTACTTTAGGTTTGAAGCCATCATTTTCATCTGTCAGATACAGGTACGGCAACATTGCTGTAGCAAAATATTACAGTAGATCATGTTGTGTATGTAATATTCTACACACAGGGAAGAAAGCCGTGACTTGATGTAGCGCAACCATATGTAATAAATGCTACATTGAAGCTATCTAATTATATAAATAATATATTCCAGACACCACTATTTATTTAGTAAGTGCAAAGACTAATCACTATAGCCAACCGTGTCGTCTTTCTTCTGTCTTTTCTATGGTCATTTTTACTCTTCTTCTTTTTACATATTAATATTTATTGTTTATTTAAGCGATACTAAGCGTTAACCTAAATTTAGCATTAAGTTACTTTCTAAACTTTGTTTTAAGATAATACACTTTTTGTAGTTATCCAGCGTGTCTACATATTCATAATTTTATTTTATTATATGAGTTTTATTTATTAAACTGGAATTAATTTCATTAGTAATCCTATTTACTGGGACTATCATCAGCGTAAACAGATGCGTTTATTTCCTCCTATTTAAATAACTTGTTTTTAAAGACTCGACTATCCGTAAAGTGATTGCAATAAGACATGTTTTTCTTTGAGAATCAAACGGTTTTCTTTCTGTCGTCTTTTAATGTTTGCAATGTTTAATGCTTCCAAATACAAAATGCTTTGTGTACTTTAGTGTTCTGTCTACGATGTATTTTTATTAAATAGATTTAGATTCTCTCTAACCTTTTGTTAATTTTGTTGTATGAAATACCAACAAACCTTTAATGACTGTAGAGAATTATTTTGCTAAAAGAACATTATAAACGTTTGCCTGATATGTTAGATATAACATCAAAACAGTCCCGACATTTTAGTGTGCAGTATTGTTTTTAACATTTATTAATGACTACAATGTTAGGTTGACGTAACAAGGCAAATAAATACAACACAACGCGTACTTTCGTGTTACTGCTGCTCGTAAAATTTTATGATCTACGTTGTCGTAAACTTTATTCCGAATCAAGGGTGACTAGTCAGTTTTTGCTTCAGCTTCTTATTATATACAAACCTAAGCAATAAACCTGGTATTTGTTTCCAATTTTGATCTGAAATCTTTTCTCTTTTAGTAATGCAACAGCTTTTGTTTCAATAGAAGTACGAGATTGATTTACAAGTACTTATACCGGTATAACTACAATTTATATAAAAAGAGAAATACTTCATGACTTTCGTATTTAAGTTAAATACGTTATTTTAATGTTTTAGATTAAATGTAAGCAAACATAATTAGATAAAACTATGTTTGAAATTTACGATTTTAGCTTGGACATTGTCTCATATCCGAGAAATAATACTGAGTACAAAAAGTAAATTTACATTTATTGCCTTTAAATTGTGTGTAGCTGACGCTGTAACTTATTTAATACTGAATAGTTTGAACACAAAGACTTTAGCCTGAGCTTGATATCGTTGCTTGAATTGATGGCGTAAATACAGAGGATCAGATGTTCAAATCAATGGATGAGATACGACACAGTAATCACTTTATAATGCACGTGTTTGTTATATTCATTTGCACTAGCAGTGGCTTCTTGTTATTTAGAACTGTTAGATTCCTATCTATTTCAGCGGCAGTTTTTTTAGTACTCTTGCCATCCAGAAACAATCAAATCACTATTTCCCCCTAATCTAAACATTAGAAATTCTTACCATCACGGTACTTATTCTAAGCATTCTCCTTTCTAGTTATATATTTTCTAAACTAATGTTGACTTGATTTAATAATGTTCTGATTTTAAATTCTTTATGATTTATCCTTTTAATGTATTTCTACTTAACAGCTCAAAAACAAGGTGAGAAGGATATAAATAAATATGATAAATATGTTAGAACTTGTCTATGGCAGTCTTAAGTAAATGGATGAAAATGGTACGAAACAAGAGTAGCAAGAATGCCTCATCAAATTGCTGTAAAATTCTGAATTTTTGGCCAAAAGCTTACTACCATTGTCAACATCATTATAATTACTATTTTTCTTCTATTTTTTCTTTTGATTTTTAAGGTTGTTCAATTTTTTAGACAGATTTACTCTTGCTGCCTTGAATTATCAGATTCATGTCTAAGCGATCTGCCAACTTAGTCAATGTTCTGATAGTCTCTTCACTCCTACAACCTTATTTTTTACAAAAATTCAAAAGTCTGTTTCACCCTATGAAAACTGTTTCATCTGTAGGATTTCGTGTAAGAGAAGGAGCCTATATAGTAATATTTTCTTGAGGTATATCTGAAGTTTTATGCAACGAATTCCTGTTACCTCCAACATCCTATAACTCACTGAACAGACTTATGAGTAGATTGTATATTTATATTATAATGGTGTCTGAGTGCTATAAATACTATAAAAATATTATAAAATACTATAAAACAATAAATACTATAAAATATACAGTATCCGCGTTTTATTTAATATTATATAAACATTTCAAAAAGGTTATATGATTCTGATGAATGTTTATTAAACGTATGAAAATTATATATCAATTATTGTAGTAACACTAATAAATGAGTATACTTATTACAGACACGTGTCTAGATGAGGAAGCGGTTGGTGTTTGTACAGGCTACACGTTTTCACATAGTAGATTGCAGCGTTAACTCATTTGACTGTATTAATACGAACACTGCATGTATTCATGTAGCCATATCAACACTCAATATAGATTATTATCTTGTTCGTCCATTATAGTAACCACATGAAAGTACTACACACCAATTTTATTGTCTATGTAAGATAATTTCTTACTTTAAAATATTAGTTCCCATCGTGTATATCAACATTTATATCAATACCACACGCAAAGTGAAGGCCTGCAGATTGTTGAACCAGCATTTATAAAACCAGATTTCAATGTTCATAAAAGCCTAAAAAGACAATGACTAACTGTCGTATCATAAACTTATGTCTGTAGGTAAATGTGTAACATGGGGAAACCGTTGTCCGATTTAAAAAGTGCCACTGATTAACTTCTGGCCCTGACAAATGTTTCTTGACGAGCGTTCAAGCTACAAACTAATTGGCAGGTTCATACCGCAATTCCTTTATGATTTATGTTAAAGGTAACAAATTAAAAGAACGTTTTGCAAGAACGTTTAAAATTTACTAGTTTTAATGAAAAACATTTCTATATCACAAAAAGAAATTCTACAACACAGTTCCTTAAACGATTTACTCAAAATATAACATCTTTTATTGTATTTTGGAACACCCAGATCCGTTTTATTCAACAGTTTTTTCCAAGACTCCTTTAAAGTTTTTTTCCGAGAAACAAATATACGTGTAACGTAAATGTATTCAACACAAGTTTAGTTTTTATAAGTATTTTTGCTATGTTCCTAATTCATGTAGGCCTAATTTGTTTTAAGAAAATCCATATTACTTATTTAATTAATATAAGTAATATATTTTAGTAATATAATTACCTTTGTAACAGCTTTTAGTTTTGTTAAAAAAAAACAGACAATAGTAGTTAATATTTTTATACAAATAACTTTGTTTTATCATGAACGATTCGGATAAAGTGCAAGTTGGTAGAGATTTAATTGTCTTCATCACTGCAATTATATCAAATTTCACTTTACAAAACTTACACGGATTCGGTTATGAATTATATATTAACTTTTATTTGATAGGAAAATGTAGTGTGCTAAAGTGGAAAACGATACTAGATTACGTAATCCGATCGTAGCGCTGAAAATTAATTCGCCTCTCATTCTGCGTAAGGCGCAAATTCAAGTAATTTTGATTACAAACGAGATTGTAATCTTGTTTATTATATTTATTATAATAAACATATTTAAAGTGTTTCAAATGAGAAAATAAGGGAAATGTTATAGTAGTATTAAAATAACGCCTTAGAAACATTCACCACACGAATGGGCAGCAACACGAATGTCTGGAGACTTCACCTGTGCCCACAGCACTTTGTTTCAGGAAAAGTAAATACTACAAAGGTTTTTTAAAGTAAAGATAAAACAATGTAACTTACTAAATTTAATTAGTTTATTAAAATCAATTGATTATCATCGGCACATTTTTATTTGACAGAATTATAAAGCTGTGATTTCTCCAATGAAGGACAACATACTACCTTCTTCAAACCGTAACAAAATAATGAAATGATTTTATAAATTTTTTATACTGGATTCCAAAGTTAATTTATTTATAGTACAATAGCAGAGAATATTAAAGTTACTATTGCCACTACTCTGACTATTATCACCTTCAGCAATACTACCACATCACCATTACATTTCCATTATCACTACCACCACTACTACTACTACTACTACTACTACTACTACTACTACTACTACTACTACTACTACTACTACTACTAGTACTACTACGACTAATACTTCCACTACTAATACCGTTAATAATGGTCCTACTATTATTATTTCTACTCTACTTTATTACGTCCCAAGAGAAAGATGAGAGCAGTGTGTGATGATTTATCATATGATTGACTATAGTGCGAATTGTAACACAAATATAAACACAAACCTAGTTTATTAATTACACATATATAAATAAAACGGTATCTGTGTCCCAGTTTCTGTAGTGAAATTAGGACGTATACTGATTGCTTTAAATACGTTAATGTAATTTAAGTTACTGTCTAACTTAATTTCCTCTGAGCAGGAACGAGCCAGTTCTAGGCTGTCACCTTCACTATGTACAAGAAACCAGAACTACAGGGCACTGCAGTAAAATCAGGTCACAATATGAGACAAACAGAAACACTGCTGTATAACTGTGACTGACGTCTTATTTTATTCTATTGTTATTATTGCATAACTGTAAACGCTAACCTTACACATTCACTACACAACGCAGTAATACAACTACAACACCCGCATTTGTGTATATTGTGTAAGCTACATTATATCGCAATTCGATATTTACGTGTACAAACATATTAAATATTTCATTTAATATTTTTCACATTTAATTATGATATAATGTATTATATAATATATGTACCAGTTGGCGCTAGTACAGTACTTGCCGAAGTTGTTTCCAAGAATCACCTGGTCGTACACGGTATCTGCCAAGGCTGACTGTTCTGGGTGCGTGCCGCTCGAACGCCGCATGGTGTCATCCAAGGAATGGACACCGAGTCCACTTCTCAACAGACGAGGGACTTTGGCGTCTAGTCGAAGCTCCCGGTCGATAACGCTTTGCAGCTTTCTTTTATGAACAGCGACAAGTTAACCTCAGACGGGGACAGCGTAGGTGATGATCGGCAATACATACGAGTTGACGACATTCGGAAAATTTAACTAGCTTGCAGGCCATAGTCATGTTGGCAAGTATTGGAAACAGGCAGCCTAGACGAGCTGACGCATGGGTACGCCAGGTGAGCCGACGATCTAGGTGGACACCGAAGTACTTAACTTCTGTAGACCAGGACAGGTACGTCCTGTCGATTCTTAATCGTCCTCGGGGTTGTTTCCGGCGCTTGGAGAATAGCACCGCGGAGATTTTGGTCTTGTTGACAGCAACTTTCCAGTTAGCCGTCCAGGCCGCAAAAGAATCGAGTGCGCGCTGAAGTCATCCGATCGCTCTGTCAGCGTTCCGCCCGGCAGTACATACCGCCGTGTCGTTGGCAAACAGAGCTATCTGGACTCCAGACTCGTAGAGTATGTCGTTGACGTACACAGAAAACAGAAAGACCCTATAACGCCACCTTGAAGTACCGCGGCTGTGACGCATCTCTCGGAAGAGACGTGTCTTTTATTCTCACGGAGAAGATTCCCTGCATCCGAAAAATAGCAATCAAATAAATATAGCAGTCTGGGAGTTAGATTTCCCGGAGCTTGAATAAGAGCCCGTCGCGCTAGACACTGTCAAAGGCCTTTTTCACTTTACCACATCTAAAGGCACCATACATTCTGAGATAATCTGGGACTCGCCGCTGTACGAGACATTTGAGTACCTTTGACGTGGTTGACAGTAGTCTAATGGGCCGGAGGTTGTCGGCACTGTAGGGATTCCTTTCCCTGCTTTGGAATCACTATCACCGTTGCCGTCCACCATTTCCTTGGAAAGTAGGCCAGTCGAAGACACCCGTTGAACAGCGCGACCAAGAAAATGATTACTGTCTCCGGAAGTCGAATAGTAGGGTGTTTGAAACACCGCCCGGGCCAGGAGCTTTCCTCTGTCGGAGTTCAGCGAACCGATCCAAGATCACTTCCCTAGAGATGGGTTGGGGTCGGCAGTGATTGGAACAGACAGAAAGTCTTCAACATGATTCTCGACTTGCTCATCGAAGTCCCAGTCCATGGGCAGGGGCAGGTTGAGGAGCGAACTGTTATTTGTTGGGAGCAACGCAATCCCAAGTACTCGGCCTTCTCGTCCGGGTTACCCAGGGCTTGGAAATGAAGGAGAACAAGGCCGACGCCTCTTCCCATCAGAACAGCAGGTAACATGTAAGGGCGACTCTCTAGTGACGCGTCGCCTGTTTGGGACACGGAAATTTCTTAATAGCGTCTCTGGAAAGCCACCATTTAACGACGTGAAATGCCGGTCGCCCGGTTGTACGCTGTCTTGTCGACCGGATCACGGGTCCGCTGCCAGCGTCATTGGAGGAAGAATACTAGTTTCCTTAGGGATCCGCAGATAGTCGGGCGTAAAGCCAGACTTCATTCTGGAAGACACTTCAACCGAAGGGATGACAGCCTCGTCGATTTGGCTTACGGTTTTGAGTCGTCCGGCCTCAGGCAATCGACGGCTAAGCGCCGGGCCATAGCAAACCCAGTCTACCACCATTCTAACGTCTCTACGTGTAACGTACTGGGTAGTGATGTGAAACAAGATCGGGAGGTGAGGTGATCGAGAAAATAAGGAACGGATAGTCAATGTCCTGAAGCACCGCGATATCCAAGACTTTCAGGAGTCGCTTTGAGTCATGAAGGGTAAAACGTCGGTTGGGCGGGTCGAATCGACGGGGTGAAAGTCTATCATTAAAGAGGATTTCGCACGTTGTGTTACCGAGCTTATAGGAATAAATCTGTCTTGTGATTATCTTGCTTTCAACCCCTGTAACGCAGTAGTACTTCTGATTGGCTAGTGTGGCGCTTCATATGTTTATAGGGAACACTGTTTCTTTGATAACTTATTGCTTTCGCCTCTGTCAGGGGTACGTTCGGTCTTCCATCCCTTTGTCGGACATTTAAAAATATTCTCTACTAAAGAAGGCTACCGGTGAGTGGCAGAAACTTCTAGAAAGTGGCGTATCACAGCAATAGACAACGGCCCAATAACTCGGACATCATAAACTTCTTTAGTAATAGTAACCTACAGTTAAAAATATGGCCACTGGAAGGTAACTCTGGAAATCGCTAAGATAATCTAACATTAAATTTTGAAGTATAGCACCCGATAGTTTCAGAAGAGTAAAGATAACAAGCGGCCGGATAAGCGAAATTATGGGAAAACACGTTCATTCGTAAATGGCATCGGAAACAAGCAGTTGAATTGGTTTGGGGCAGGTCCACGAATGTCCAAGCACAGAGTAACAAAACAAGTATTGAATTGGCAACCAAAAAGGAAAAAGAGACCAGGCAGATCATGGAAAAGCGAAGAGAATGTGTCGACTAAGGCAACCGACGACGATAGTAACTGCAAGTCGGAAAACTTCTGAAAATGTTGTGAACAAATCTGTGATGATGACGATGTTTAATAAAAACCACACCTACAATCTATTCAAACTTAAGACATACATCTGACAATTTCTAGCTATAATTGAAGACATAAGCTCGTGCGCGCGCATGCGCGGAGAGAGAGGAGAGGAGGTATATATGAGTGAAACTTACAGATTACAATTACAGTGAGAAGCTGTACTGATTTGCTCTACGATGAGATAGGTACACAGACAGTGTAAATAAAATAAGAAATAATCTCAGAAGATTACGTTGCTGAGTAAATGTGGTTAACACTGAATATGCTAAGCAAGTATCTGTACGTTGTTACAGACTTGAAACTCTTGTCCACTTGACTTGTAGATACGTATGTGTATAACAGCATCGACTTGCAAGTATCTATAAGCAATGGTTCACGTGATTTAAGCTCCTTCACAGGTCGTAAAGCAACAAGATCGCGACCGACATTTCAGAACAAATCCTTAGATACGGAGAATTAACTGGCACAAGTTCATAATACTGGAACATTAAACATGAGCAACTTTAATTCTTCATCCGAAAGTTCACGGTACTCGCTTCTTAAAGATATCCGAAATTCTGTAAAGTCTGAATCTAAAAATTTAGTTTCAACGCAAGAACCACATATGATATCACACAGTCATTCTCTCAGATTTATTGACAACATGTTTGAACTTTCAAAATACAAGAACGGGTCTTGAATCAGATTGATTGCACTGTAACTTTCTGCAAAGTAACTTTCAATCTGGTTACCGTGAGTTAAACATTAGAGAGATGCCGGTAAAAAATAATAGTAGAATAATAAAAAGGTAAAAATTAGGCTACGTACAAAACGGGTTAAATTTAAATTGTTAAAACAGTGCATCTTAGCAATTTGAATATAATAGGGTTTTAAAACAGTAAATAAATAAATATTTAAGCCCTACTTTGCGACCCACCAAACGCTCCCTCGAAACCCAGCACTGGGTCGCTCCGCATGGGTTGAGAAACGCTGTCTTACGAGGGTCACTTGATACTTAGCAGTAAAACTAAAATTTTTCGTGTGATGCAAGATTTGAATTTTATGTGATATCCTGTTAATTTCCAAATCTATCTATAAATTTATTCATTGTTTACAAGCTGTTTAAATTTGACGTGTTATGCGTGATTTGAAAAACGGACAAAATCAAACATCTTGGTATGATTCTTTGTTAAAAATTGTTTAGCGCCAACGGAAATTCAAAACGAAATTGTAAATGTGTCAGGAGATGCTGGGACTTCAAAACCAACGGTTTGTAAGTGAATCGTGAATTGTAAAAACCCCATAAGTAACAAAAAGTAAACTTTCGGAAAACAACAAAAAACTGTTTATATCAGTTTACTTTTGATGTACATTCTTGAATGTTTTATTGTTTGATTGGGTAGCAAATCCATACGTTTACAACATATTTTCAATAAGCTTAAATGACCGCAGTTTAGTTTTATATTTTTTTATATAGTGCTGTACTTATGTGGTTTTTCCAACAAACGACATTTTTTAATAAAATTTTTAGTGAAAATATCAATAAGAACTACTGCTTGTATAATGTACAAATTTTCACTTTGTTTACATAATATTACTTTATTTGACATGGTATTACTGAATTACAAAACTATAAATATAAAATTCCACCTGAAAATCTCTATCAGTGTTAGTCTTACTCGTTAATTGCTTCATGTTCTTGGTCACTATCATTGTTTTCTGTTGTTGGCCAAGTAAAAATTTCTGCATAGAAGTCCATTTTTTCTTCTGGAATATAAAGAACTACTTTTTTTAAATCATGGCAAGTGAGAAAATAATCATTATATCTACGATCTTTATATCCTTATATACGGAGAATTAACTGGCACAAATTCTCTCAATATTTTAATTCAAAATGCTGATGTTATAAATTTAAAAGTGTTCGTTAATAAACCTGTCGTATTTAAATAAATCTCTTCTATACAAAGTATGTTTCGGTGTTGTGGCTACAAATGATTGCTGAAATTTCAATTTATAATTTATAGCAAAGCTAACAATGTATTTGGAAACAATAACAGTTATTCACTAATTATATATAAAGTAATCGATCCGTGTTACTTAATGCCCTATGCATACCCACTTCAGACAACATACCAAATACAAATTTTGCTTAACTTTTGTTAGTTTGTTTTTGTTACTTGTGTTTTTAATTGTTGAGTTTGTTGACAGCATAATAAAGTTAGTGTTTAAAATAATGGTTATGTTACACAGCCAGGTTGCATATGTCATCATCATCATGATCATCATAATTTGCACAGATGAAACCAAGCATGGTTTGTTCCGGTCTCAAACAGGCAAAGTCTAGCGCTGGTCACTCCAGCGCTTCCTCGTACGTCTCACACCTCTCAGTTCCTTCGGCTTATAGTTATAGTTGTTTGGGGATGTAGGAGTCATCCATTTGGCAAAGATGTTCCCACCAATTGAGTCGATACTGGGCAATCCTGTCGAGTATACTCATAATATTCAGTTCCTGACGTGTACCTGTGTTTCTTCTATGATAATGAAGAATATACTCTGTCACGTACCTGAGAAATCTCATTTCAGCCGCTTGGACTAGCCTGGCCTTTTGGAAAATCCAATTCTCAGACCCATAAAGAAAATTTATGCTGTATATAGTATATATACTGTTGCGACGGTCTAGTGATCGTCGTATGGTACAGTGGAAAACAAAATACAAGACATCAATTAAGTCGCTAATCACTAGCTTTAATTATCACAATTAATTAGTTTGTAATCAACAAGATAGTCTCTTACAACAAATCAAATAAAAATTGTTCACACTCAATAAAAATGTCAACTAATATAAAACACAATTGTATTCGTACAATTGTCCCGCACAATTATAAAACACATAACACTACGCCACAATACCTCGAACCGCACTGAAATAAATCGCCACTAAAACTGAACTGAGCGCCACTGAAGCCTTGTATTTATACCCCGTTCAGACACCAGAACATTCCACATACTACGCATCAGCGCTACACGAGAACGTAACTGATTGCGGCCTTGACACAGTGCGCGCGACTGGCGAAGTCTAAAAAAGTCTCGCGAGCGTATGTTGAGATCACGTACGCACACAACATTACAGTCGGATTTCACTAGGACATCCGAGAAGCTCGTAGATTGTTCTGTAATGTTGTAACAATACCATAATATACTTTTCATGGTAGAATTCCTCTACTTGAAATTTCTCACTTTCGTACCATTTACTTTCTCTATCTGTCTGTCTAACTACAGATGGCCCCGCTCTCTCCTCCTCCTCTCTGTGTATATTTCAATATTACTATTGTTGTTATTATTATTATTATTATTATTAAAAGCAGAATTATCACTGTTGCACACCACTATATAAAAATTATTCCGATTAGCGCTTTCAAGCTTCACAGCTCATCGTCAGATCGGATGTGAAACAAATAACCTGAAAACAAACACCTTCACCCTCACCTCACCCCACCCTGCTTACACACAACAAAATATAATTCAATGTCCATTCCCCACCCTTAGCCCTGTCCCACCATCTAGAGAGTTACATATTTTTCTAGCAAATTCCTTGTGTTTCAGTGTTGTGTATGTGTGTGTGTGTGTGTGTGTGTGTGTGTGTGTGTGTGTGTGTGTGTGTGTGTGTGTGTGTGTGTGTGTGTGTGTGTGCATTCCTTTTAAACCTAGTATTTCTCTCCACACATGTGGGCCAGTCACACACCCTTGTTTTAAAAACAACTAATTAGTCCTATGCAGTTTAATTCTTAATCTTATCTATACGTCCTCCATCATTTACTTCTTAATTATGTTATACAATATTTCTTCATTATCAAATTTAATTTTAGTAATAATTAAATTGTCTAACCCTTTTTCTCTTTCTTTCAATATTTCTAACTCCTCCCTAAGCTTCCTTTCAACTGTGTTATTTACTACTTTTACAATTTCGTAGTCTTCCAAAGGATTAACAAACTTATGGTTGTCTTCTATGAAATGTCTTGCATATAACGAATTCGTTGTTCTATTACCTTCTCCACGTTTGTGGTCAGACAACCTGCATGCAAATTTTCGCCCTGTCTCACCTAGGCACACTTTGTTGCACTCTTTACATTTTAATTTATAAATTCCGCTTTTCTGTAATACTGGGATTTTTTCTATATTTTTATTCCTTATCTTATCAAATACCGTTTCACATTTTTTAATAGCTATATCTACTCCGTATTTATTAAAACATTTTATAATTTTTCCAGTATGTGAACCTATGTATGTCAATGACCCTGCATAATTCTTTTGTTCTGGTTCTATTTTAGTTTTTTGTATATTAACGCTTTTCATATCTTTATCCACTATGTTGGTGTTATAGTTATTATACCTTACAATTCCCTTTATCGTTTTTAACTCCCTATCTTTTGTTTCGGTCTCTTTTAAACACTTCTGAGCTCTATAACTAAATGAATTCATCGCTGCCATTTTATATCTATAAGGGTGGTAAGACTCTCTTGGTATAATTATATCCGAATACAATTCTTTCCTAAATATCCCAAACTGTAGTTTCACATTATCTTTAATTTCTATATTTAAATCTAAGTAATTTATTTTCTTACCTCCTATTTCTTCTTTAAATTGTAAGTTTTTATCCTTATTATTTACCTCATTTATAAACTCATGCACTTCTTCTATGCTTCCTTCCCAAATTATTGGGAATTGTCAGCGTATCTAGTCCATAATTTTATATTGTCTTTATACTTAGTGAAACTTATTAATTGCTTTTCAAAATCATTCATGTATATTTCTGTAAGAATAGGGGATAATGAAGACCCCATAGGTAATCCTTTTTTCTGTATATAAAACTTGTTATTAAACCTAAAATAGTTCTGATTTACACATTCTTTAATTACTTTAATCAATTGCTTCTTTTTATACCTGTATTCTCCCATATTATTGTCGTTTATTAACTTAATAACTTTATTTACTGTGATATTGGTAAACATGTCCTTAACATCCAGTGATATCAATTTTGTATTTTCATTAATTCTAATATTTTCTAATTTCTCTATCAATTTTACATTATACTCTATGTTGTATTTTGTCCCAAATTCATATTTCTCTTTCAGTACTCTGCTAACTTCCTTTGATAATTTATAAATAGGTGCATTAATAAAAGAAACAATCGGTCTAATTGGTTTTCCTTCTTTATGTATCTTAACCTGACTTTTAAAAGTTGGTGCTGTTGGATTACTTTCCAATAAATACTTTTTCTTATTTTCTTCTATAAATGTTATCTGTTCCATTTGTTTTGTCCTTGCCTGGTACTTACTTGCATAATCATACTTTATTTTTTCATATGGTCCTTCACTTATAAATTCTTCCGTTTTCTTTATGTATTCGTCCTTTCTCAGTAGTACCATTGTATTTCCTTTGTCTGCCTTCGTAACTATAATATCATTCTTTCTTATTTTATTCTTTAGTTTAGTTACAGTTGATTTGATTTTTGTTAATTTTTTGAATTATACAAACTTTTTTTAAATATTTTATCTACTACATTCCCTACTTCCCAACTTATTCTTTTTTTATCATTTTCATTTCCTAGTTTCTGTATTATGCTTTCGCATTCAATAATCGTTTTTTCTTTATTTAATTCTGGTGGCGGCGCGTATTTTAAGCCTTTTGCTAACATTTATTTTTCTTCTGTATTGAAAGTTACCTCTGTAAGGTTTATTACTCTTTTTTCATAGTTATTCTTAGAGAGGTGTTCCTTTTTTACTTCGTTCTTTCTTATTAATTTATTTAGCTTATCTTCCATTTATTATTATTTTTATTTTCCAATTTGTTTTCTACATACCCTAAACCAAAATTATATAATATTTCTTCTAACTCTACATATGAGTATATTCTTAACAATTCTATATGTCTGTCATATAATTCCCTATTATATCTACTGATTAAGCCGTAAAGTGACCTTATTTCTAATTTTATCCACAACTTCTCGCTTTGTTCTTTTACTTTTTTAGCTACTGTGTTCTTATTTTTAATTTTAACTTTCGCGTATTTTGGGATGACATTATTATCCAGACATTGTTTATTAAACCATCTTTTACTTAAAACCCTCTTCAACTTAACTTTTAACTTAAGATATTTGAAAACTTTACTTACCTTATTGTTGTCGTTTATTACCTCATTGTTGTTGTCCATTACCTGTCGTCGATTGCACATCTTAACAGAAGTTTAATGAAGAAAGTTGTGTTAGTGGTTAAAATCACAAGCAGAATTATCACTGTTGCACACCACTATATAAAAATTATTTTAACCACTAACACAACTTTCTTCATTAAACTTCTATTATTATTATTATTATTATTATTATTATTATTATTATTATACATACAATTACGTGTTGATACCGAACGCAAATATATTGTGTAAACCACCGAATAGGTCGTAGGATTCTGTTTGTTCGTTGCGCTAAGTATAAACACACTTTTTTTTGTTTTATATAGAGGAGTGATACATTGATGGCATAAAATAACCAATTAAGAACTGAAAAATAAATAATAAATTAATAATTATTATTAAAAAATTGAAATTTAAAAATAAAAATATATGAATTACTTTTTATGAAAAGATACAATCACATAATACACGTCTTATATGTATAACATAAGAATAGTATACAAACATCAAAACATAAAACACATATATAAAAACAATTATTGAAATATTAAATTGCTTGAGTATCTGAACATGAGTATCAAATTTGAATCATTAATATTTTTGTAACCATAGAAAATCATCTAAGAAAGTTTTATTAGATAAAATTGAATGCCTATTTTTAATATTTTAATAAAACACTACTTACTTGAAGTAAAAAGAATTATTATTGACAATAGTGCACCCATTTAAATTATTTAAACATTTTAAATACATTTTACTGAAACAAAATTTGTCTTTCAAAAAAATAATTTAAAAAATTTTCTCTTTGTGCAGTTACAAAGAACGTAATTTATGGTACGTAATAACATTTAAAAATTTGCTAATATTTGTTAACATATTTGTAAATGTGTAATATTAGGCTATAGATTACAATTAAAAAGTGAGATATTTTGTTGGACTATTAGATTTGAGAAGGTAATACTGACTACAAAAAAAAATTAGCAAGATACTTGTATTATGGGGGATCGGGAACCAAGCCCAACGACGCCAACCAGAAGCGTTGCTCGACGGGATGTTTCGTTTTCACCTACATTTTAGTTGACTCAACGAAAGTGGAAACTTGTACACACTAAGACGGAAAACGACATTTTCAAAGACTATACAGTAATCTTGCTGCTTTTAGAAAGGACAGAATTCTGCTTTTCGCTGTTCGTTTCCGAGGTCTTCTCTCAGGTTACCTTTTACTCTGTGTCTCTTCGATTCCGTATTCCACTGTAAGCGCTCTACTACAAGTGCAGATGGTTTTTTCTTGTCTTTGTAGAAGTCAGAAGGTGTGCTTGTGGAAGTCGTCAGGTTCGTGTGCCCAATTCGCAGTCTGATGATGCAAACTTGTTCCCGACAACTGCGATCACCACTCATTTGCCATTTACGTAAGCTTTGCTTCATGGTATAAAGTTGTGTTGTTTAACGGCTTTGCTGTTGTTATCCACATCTGTTGCCACACATAAATATCCGCATCTAGTTACGCGTCATCAGGTCGTATGGCAATTTCATCGACTCGTGGGCTGTCCGTAACGTTTCTCGCTGCAGCGTCAGCTTCTTCGTTACCTTCAATACTTACGTGGCCCGGACATTAACAAAAGTAAAATATGAACCAAGATCTTCTAACGCATAGAATAACATCATTATCTGTTGTAATAACGGTTCCAGTGTGCTCGGATTATCCAAAGCAGTTAGAAAAACTAGTTAGTCCGTACATATAACCAATTTCATTTCACCTCGTTGTTTACGAAACGAAAAGCCTATCACACCGCATACACTTTGGCTGTGTATAAACTTGCCGCCTTGAACAGGACTCAGGAGTGGGAGGTGCCCTTGATGGCAAACGCACTACACACTCCGTTCTCCGTCTTCGATCCATCAGTGTACACAATGGTATCTTCCTCGACGTATTTCTTAAGGATTGATCTAAAGAGTAGTTTCAGTTCAGTTGGGTGGAACGATTTCTTGCTTCTACTGGCGACATACAGCCGGCAACTTCGATTGGAGCGCACGAATGGCGGCTGGTCTGGTAAATGTAGAATAGAGATCTAGTAATTCTAGTTGTTTGGCAGCAACAAGTGGTATATGTGGCTTGCTAGTGCTAATATTTTTGTCACATATCTCAACATCAGTTGACGACGCAGATGTAAGGACGTCGTTCCTGCTTTGCAAAATAGGTTTTGTGCACGGCTAATGGGGAACGCCCATGCGTTTTCAACAGCATCCAGCTTTTTCAAGCACAACCTACTGGTTGAAGAGTACACCGCACATTCGTAATCCAGATTGGATAAAACCAGCGCCAGGTATAAGCACAATAAAAATGCCGTGTCTCCTCCTCAGGTTATATGGGATACGCAGCTGATTTCGTTTAACGAGGATTTGCGCCTCTCAGCCAGATCGTCCACATGGACATTCGATTGTCTTTAACTGTCCACATCCACAGGGCTTAATTTTCTATCGAAGTTAGGCCCTAAAATTTGAATACAGGCCTATAGTGCAGCCGGATACCGTTTATGGTTAACGTCATGTTCGGGATGCCTTCCTCACTTTCGACAGAAGTGGACACAGGTCGTCTTTGTTGCTGAGACAGAAAAACCTATGTTCTTAGCATTTTCTACCACCGTTCCTATAGCGCCTTGTAATTTTACGATTCACCTTCGTCGTTGCTTTAGTCAGAACAGCGCAAGGTTGTCAAAGGACAAGCACTTCCCAGTTGACGTTTGTGTACCCTAAAAGATCCCGTTGATGGCAATAGTAAAAATCTTGCAGCTCAACGGAGGACCCTATGGAACTCTATTTTCCAGCTCGAGTGGGGCCGATTGTGGTTGTCCAACACGAACACTGAAAGTCCTGTCCCTTAGAAAGCTAGAGATTAATTTAGACACGTTACTTCTGTACCGCCAATAATATTGCACGATGTTAAAACCCCACCTTCTTTCGAAAGCTTGTCGAAGTCTGTCGGATCGTTATAAAATTTGAATAGGTTAAAAATGAATAGGATCAATAGGGCACCTATAAGAATGTTACATTATTTGCAGTACAGTAATTATTTAATTTCAATTTCCGAGAATTAAAATAATTTGGTCAAGGTTAAATTTTATTCATAAACTGCATGACAATTTCCAAGTTTTTCAAAACGTCAGAAATAAATTGTGTTAATTTTAACAAATAACGCTTGTACAGATACATGCTGATGTAAGTTCCTAAATAAATCACTGTATTAGGCACAAAACATTTTTGTTTTGAATACAACTTTTTATTTTGATGCCATTTTATTGAAGCTATTTACTTTTTATTTCATAAAATAATAAATAGTGATAAACTCTTGGCACTGAGATTGTCAAATATGTTCCTATGGCAGGTCTTCGATAGGGAGTTATAAGGACTGGTACTTTTCTGTGAGTTTACTAGTGACAAATCTCATGGAAGTTCGAGGACTTCCCATGTCAAGAACTGACACACAGTCGTGGTCTAATAATCACGATCATTTACGGTGACGCTTATTTACAGCCAACAGAAAGATACATTCATCGGTTCTGAACAATTACGTGGTTTTAATCATGTGTAGGGTATAGGGTCAGTTTTTCGTATTTTTCAGTCCGTAAGGGACATCCCTTCACAAGATCGTATATTCCCTTTGTTTAAGCAGAACATAATATTTTTAGTTTTGTCACCGACAAGATGTGACTGTGACTTTTTCCGATCACTTTTTCGTGGCTCACAGCTTGTCATTTCATTTTCAAATTAAGATTCGTTTACCGAAAGGAAAATCAAAGTTAATAAAATAAAATCTGCGTAATTTACTTTTATCACTAAATGCATAATTTCTCCAAACTTTAGCTTCAAAGATACGGAAATTTCAGTTCAAATTATAGTTCGCTACTTAAATGTGTACTTAGATAAATATTAACATAATAGAAATATCTTGAAACTAAGTGGAAGCAACTAAACTTCGAGCTACGACAACTATCCTGGCTGCTGAGTCGAAAATCAATATTATCCATAATAAATTTCTTCTATGCAAATGCATATTGAAACCTGTATGGATCTACGGTGTACAATTGTGTGCTTCTACCTACCCCATCTACTCCAAAATTGTTTATAGTTTTAAATAAAAAATCTTACGAGTGATAACCAATAAACCATGTTATGTATCAAATTTAAACTCTAAACGGCCTACACAATTTGTTTTCGAAAAAAGTATGCAGACTTTCAGCAGTATATAGAAGCGTATATTAAAACATGAAATCATATTTAATTCAGAAAAAAGCACTCGATAAACTAAACAAGATCCTTGGATTTCGTTGTCCATGACGTGTCCGTTACTTAACTAAATATAATTATTTCACTACCGACTCGGAACAAAAATTCGGAGTTGGTATTTGTGTTCCGAGTCGGTAGTAAAATAATTATATTTAAACAAGATCATTAAAAGCCACTGGGCATCTGACCTTCCTTCTGGTCTGCGGTTAAAGAAAATTAAAGCCATCCCAGCTCACCTTGCCATACGTTCTGCAAGTGTACTGCTGTTGGAAGATGTTTGGATTTTTAATATTCAGCAAATTTACTTATTGCTTTCTATCTAACTGAAAATAGGCAAACAAATCAATAATTATATGTTAAACATATCTTCCGAAAAAATAATGTAATTTATTGCTTTATATACTAACGCAGTCTACTTATATTCACTTACACATGTGAACGCAAATCAATTAAACATTGCTGCTTTTGTCATCGTCGTACAGTACGAAAATGTTAATGACTCTTAGGTTACAATCATATTAATTACTCTTAAACTCTCTCTAATATTCAGGTAATGTTGAGTGCATGATATTTTTAGCTTGCGACAACATAGCTTCGACACAGTGATATAAAACACTCTGTTAAGTTAGTTGTCTCAAGGGAGGACTGACCCAGATCCGCATTGACAGCTCTCGTTAATACAACATAAAGCAACGAGTACAAGCTATAGGGTATTACAAGCAAAACCAGGTCAGGTGAAAGAACATATTATACTACGATTGCTGTCGTACTGTGTTATACAACTGTTGTCATTACTGGTAGACGCAGTAAGACGGGAATTAAACTAATTTTACACAATTATTTACCTTCTATCTTTTGAACAGAACAGATAACATATAAGCTAGGTGAATGAAAGTGATTCCTTTATATAGTTGACAAATTTTAAAGGTAAGTTGGGTCAGATTATTTTCTTTTGATCTTACAGGACGCAATTAGCATAACACCCTTTCAGGCTTTAGCGAGTCCGATTGGACATTCTCAAACGGTAAAAAAACTTGCAAATTTATTCGAGCGCACAACGTCCGCCTTCGAAGCGACTGATTGAACAACTCTGCAGTTTTTCTGAGTGGATAAAGTTTCTTATTTTTCGTTTCTTTTTATATTTTTCTACCCTAAATTTACACTCACTGTCAGTCCAGTATATTCAAGTTCTGTTAAGTTGGAGGCTAAAACAATATTAATAAACGCTATCGTAATTTATCAAATTGGAATAATAATTTCGTTTACACTTAGTTAACGAAACCTTTAATAAAGGGTTTTGTAATAATGTAATCAATACAAAATTAAAAGAAAGCTGAATAAGTAATGGAAAACTGTGAATTCTTTTTTGAAAGTTGACGTGTGATTATTATTACGTTGCCTTGACTTATGCATCATCTATGTTTCTTATGCTGTTAGTTACGCTACATAAATATTTAAAAGTACGATTTACTTGTTCATTATTTACAATTCCTATTATAATTTTTGATTATTTACTGATAATTATTATAGTTTTTGTTCGTTTTGTATTGTTAAAACCTATAAAGAGACTTGGAAGATTTTTATAAAATTATTTTCTTACACACCGGCAAATGCAGATATTTCAAGGTATATTGATTTTGGTTCTCATATCCTAAAAACTTCCTCCAGTACATCCTTCACTGAACTTATATCATTTGGCGCACCCTTCTTTTATCCTTCATTGGACTTTACCATTTTTGTTTGTCACTCTAAAATAATTTTAAGCATTTAAGACAGGAATAATAAGCTTGTTTAACTCTTCCATTTGTCGTGAATGTATTTCATTCGATATTGTTCTGGTTCAACAATCTGCAGCCCTTCACGTTGCGTGTAGGTATTGATATACACGATGGGAACTAATACTGTAAAGTAAGAAATTATCTTACATAGACAATAAATTTGGTATGTAGTAGTTTTATGTGGTTACTGTAATGGACGAACAAGGTAATAATGTATATTAAGTGTCGATATGGCTACATGAATACATGCAGTGTTCGTATTAATACAGTCAAATGAGTTAACGCTGCAATCTACTATGTGAAAACGTTTAGCCTGTACAAACACCAACCGCTTCCTCATCTAGACACGTGTCTGTAATAAGTATACTCATTTATTAGTGTTACTACACCAATTGATATACAATTTTCATATGTTTAAATTAAACATTCATCAAACATATACAACCTTTTTAAAATGGTATATAATATTAAATAAAACGCGGATACTCTATATTTTATAGTATTTATTTGTTTTATAGTATCTTATAATATTTGTATAGTATTTATAGCACTCAGACACCATTATAATATGAATATGCAATCTACTCATAAGTCTGTTCAGTCAGTTATAGGATGTTGGAGGCAACAGGAATTCGTTGCATAAAACTTCAGATATACCTCAAGAAAAATATTTCTATTGAGGTTCCTTCTCTTACACGAAATCCTACAGATGAAACAGTTTTCATAGGGTGAAGCAGACTTTTGAATTTTTGTAAAAAATAAGGTTATAGGAGTGAAGAGTCTATCAGAACATTAACTAAGTTGGCGGATCGCTTAGACATGAATCTGATAATTCAAGGCAGCAAGAGTAACTCTGTCTAAAAAAACAACCTTAAAAATCAAAAGAAAAAATAGAAAAAAAAATAGTAATTATAATGATGTTGACAATGGTAGTAAGGTTAAATGTGGCCAAAAAACTCGGAATTTTACAGCAATTTGATGAGGCATTCTTGCTACTCTTGTTTCGTACCATTTTCATTCATTTACTTAGACTACCATAGACAAGTCCTAACATATTTATCATATTTATTTCTATCCTTCTCACCTTGTTTTTTAGTTTTTAGGTAGAAATACATTAAAAGGATAAATCATAAAGAATTTAAAAATTAGAACATTATTAAATCAAATCAACATAAGTTTAGAAACCATATAACTAGAAAGAAGAATGCTTAGAACAAGTATCGTGATGGTAAGAATTTCTAATGTTTAGATTAGGGGGAAATAGTGTTTTGATTGTTTCTGGATGGCAAGAGTACTAAAAAAAACTACCGCTGTAATAATGTAATCAATACAAAATTAAAAGAAATTTGAATAATTAATGGAAAAATGTGAAGTATTGTTTGAAAGTTGATGTGTGATTAGTTCAGTGGAAGATTATATTACAACGTATATTGTTACAACACAAAAAGCCGCCCCAATACCAGAGAAAAAACTATGATGAATTACGTAACTATATTAAACTAATGAAAATAAAATGACTATGACGAGACAAATGACTATGACCCAACCCAAGTGATTGACCCAATAAAGAAAATAAAATGAGAAGGTATAAACTCAAATAATGATGAAAAAGACACAAACAAATAACAAATGTAAATAACAAGTATTAAAATTAACAAAATAATCTCAGGTAAATTACACTAACCAGAGTAATAGATATTATATGTTATTAATAACTCTATGATGATAAGTAAATCAAAACATGAAATTTGTTAATATACTAACTAACAATTGTATATAAAACAATTAAAAACCCAGAAGTGAGAGATAGGTACGAAGTGAAAGTGATTAAGTGAGTAAAAGAAATCAATATTAGGGAATAACCACTAGTAACACTAAAGTACAGTAAAAAAGTACAAAGTGCCAGTGTAACCCAAAATAAATATAGAACACAATACATAGGTAAAGACACCAAAACCAGTGATTAACACTATAGTTTAAGGGTGAAAGATACCAAAAAATAAGAATAACCAGAATATTGTTATTATAGTTAGAAGTGATAGTAGATTAGTAATACAGTTGTATTCAGGATAAAAATCCCATAATGATATTAAGGATGTTATTGTTACAATGTTTAAGTAGTAAAAAAAAAAAATATATAGTAAATGTTAAAAGATGGATAGACAACCAATCTAATAGTGTTAAATAAGAATAAACTAAACAATATGAATCCAAAATAAATAAAACATCCTATGTTAATAAAAATGTTCAAAGGGATGATTAGCAAGATAAAATAAATGGTGTTATAAGGTTATTCACCAAGATAGCTATTTGTTCAATTAAAAGAGTTAAGTTTATAGGAAGGAATATGGCGGAAAAAAGTAAACAGACCATAAACCTAATTTTTGTGTTGTGTTTTATAAGTAATACTAGCAAAATACCCGTGCTTCGCTACGGAGTTTCACGTTGAACGTAATTGTACAATTATTGCTCGCTTAATAGTATAGGGTTAGATAGATTGTACAAATTCTAAAATCTTAGCTTGTTTATTTACATTCATAGCAACAGCTATTTATTATTTATTTCGAGAAAATCGTTAGAGCCGTTTCCGAGAAAAAAAGTACATACATCTATTAATTAATTGCACTCCGAAATTTTCTCGACTATAAGAACCTGCAAACAACGAAGCTTTTTTCAATTTAAATCAATGATTAAAAACTCAGGACTAATTGTATTCGGTGTTTCCAGTAAACTGAGATGTCAACCACTTCATTTACCAAGTATGCAATTCCCGCGATAAATTTCAGTATTTGGTTTTTTGCCCCTTAGGAGTGAAAGTTTTTAAAACCGTTTCTTAGTGAGCACCTAAGACCTATGATGAAGCTACGTTCAAAGTTTCATTGAAAGATCCATTCAGTGGTTTCAGAGATATCGTGATCAGTGAGTCAGTCAGTGGTATTTGGCTTATATAGATATCTATATCTAGCCGATTTACCCAGCGTTGCTCGGGTTCATAATTTATTCATAGGCTCATAGGCACCTATTCTTGTTCTAACGTTATATTACTTGTATATTGTATAATCTTCCTTATATTGTTACGTTCGCATTCTCACTGGAGGAATACTCTGTAGCGCACCTGTTTAAGAACATGTCATAAACTGTATTCTTATATCTGGAGAAGAATTCTGTTGCGCGTGATGCTCCTGCTCGATTTATAACTCTGGGAGAGGGCGAACAGCTAAATTAGTTTTCAATAAAATGTCTACAGTACTTGCACGCGCTGCGTATTTAACTGTCGTTTTATAATTCATTGTGTTAATGTTGAAATAAGGCATTTGTTAAATTAGTGTCTCCTAAACTTATTCTAACAATACAATACCTCTATAGATTTCAGCTTATCAATTTTTAAATTCAAACTGAAGCAAGTGCATTTATATTGCCTGAACACTATGATCTAAATACATTCGCTATCAAAACTTTGTTTTTTATACTCGCTTATAACATACTTCGGTCGTAACTTATCCACTTTTAAATTCAAACTGAAACAAAAAACTCTGAATTCACACACTATCAAGAAGTTTCTTAAGATGCATACACCACCTTTGATATCATAACCTATATCTTTATTTATAAGAACCGTGGACTCTGGCCCCACCGTCTTTCGCGGGATCCGACCTAAGACTCCCCGGGTTCCGTGGATGAGCTCCGGGGAAGGCCCGTCGGACGACTCCCGCGCTATTTCCTACGCGGGAGACTTCCACCGATGCTATGGTAACCAGAATCTATTCTATTGGGTTGCCATAGTAACCAGATCTAATAGTTTTTGTAAGACCCAAAGGACCCCCCAGAGGATCGTATCGAAAAAAACACCTGTCCTATGTTGGTTCTCCCGTTGCGTAAAATATTTGTGCCAAGTTTGATTGAAATCGGTCCATTGGTTTAGGAGGAGATGTGAAAGACCCCAAAGGACCCCCAAAGGCCCCCATCGAAGAAAACACCTATCCTATGTTGGTTCTCCCGTTGCGTAAAATATTTGTGCCAAGTTTGGTTGAAATCGGTCCAGTGGTTTAGGAGGAGATGTGGAACATACATACATAGGTACATACAAAAAATGGGTTTTTTTTTGCCCCTTAGGAGTGAAAGTTTTTAAAACCGTTTCTTAGTGAGCACCTAAGACCCATGATGAAGCTATGTTCAAAGTTTCATTGATATCCATTCAGTGGTTTCAGAGATATCGTGATCAGTGTGTCAGTCCGTGGTATCTGGCTTATATAGATATAGATTAAATGATAAACAAGTTATAAGAAATGGCAATAGATATGAGTAAGGAGATAAAATGTTACAAACATAATAATAATCATTAGAGTAAAGACAGAAAAAGAAATAAGAGAATAACAGACAAGCAATGATTTTAGTAAAGTAATAAGAACATACAATTATTGTAAAACAGACCAAATTAATTCAAAATTTAAACAAGTCATAAGTGACACCAAGCAATACATATGTAAATGAAAAATAATCTTCAATTTGTGTAAAATAAGAAGATATAGCCAATTACTACTTAGGCCTGTAAAATGCCTAACTATATTCAAAATAAAGAAATTGTAAGGAATTAACTATCGTATTAGAAAATTCAGGGCAAGTAACTAATTAACTACAATTAGTGAACCATATTAAGATGTCAGAGTTAGATTAAAAACATAAAATAAGAAAGAAATGTAATAACATAATATTAACATTTTTGTCAAAACTTTAATACATGAACAAACCCAGCTTTGTGGGATGTCAAAATGATCTTTGAAAGAAAATATAAACAGTTGTGATAATATCTAATACACAGATAAGAAGACAGAAGAATAATAGCCATCAGAAAAGATTTATTCACTTGAATTAAAATTCAAATATTATAACAATAGACATAAATATAATCAACCAATGAGAGTACAGACAATTGCCATAAAAACGGAACGTTATTTAATATAATTCCGTTATAAAAAATTAGTCCATTATTGACGCTCAAGATATACAGAAGCCAAACCATATTCGACTCAATTTTCAATTAAAATAATAAGAATATATCAAAATTGAACGAGATGAGGATTCAAGAAGTCTAACGAAGAATTAATCAAACCAACAGAGATAATAGACCAGATTTTAATCTTCAAAATTAATTATTTAATCCAAATTAATCAAAAAAGAAGCCAGATGTAATCCAAATTATAAATGATGGAAGATTGATGATCGTATCGACCCAACCTAACTAAGAACTAAGTGACTCTTCACCCGAATTCAACAAGATTTGTTAAGTATATCTGAAATACCCGAATTTATGAAATAAATTCTAATTAACTTTTCTCACAACACAAATAACTCTCACTCCGAACTGATAACTAAATTTCTTTCAAGGATTAATTGAGAATAAAAACTAAACTTGTATGTAAACAGAAAATAACCTGTGTACAAATTACGAATTATTAACACACACTTTTTAACACTTAAAAAACGAATTGTATTTAACTCTAATAGTATATAAGTACCATTGATGTAAGGTAGTGTACTTTATTATCATCTTAGTAATATATTTTCGTAATCGAAAGAACTCATGATTAAACAAACAGTAGAAAATAAACATTGACGACAGCCATGTCGATTTAGAATCGTTTCAATCAACTAAGCCAACCTAAGAATATTGTCTATTTATTGCCGGAGCAACATTATTTAATAACAGTATATAATTTTGTATCTAACTGAATAACGATTAACTATTTCACGTTAATAAACTAGTACTGAGTAGAAACAATCGTCCTTTATTTCATTATAAATTGTATTATAAAGTTTGTGTACTTTAGCGACGAGCGAAATTGTCTGCCAGCGTTAGACGTCGGCAGCACGACGAACTACAAGCGAGATTCAAATGCCCGCCAGTTGCGAGGGTAATTTGAATTAGTCATCACCGCATAGAACGACAGCTCAGTTTAATTTTTTTTAATTGTTTTCATAAACAATTTGGCGCCACCCGGGAAATAAATTTACTCATTGAAGGACAGGTAAGGATTACATTCGTGAAGCTGTTGGTACTGGTAATTCGGGAGTTCGCGACGGACATCGTCAGCGTGAGGAGTTAGTAAAAAGTAAGTAAACATAAAGTAACGACTACAACGTGTGGGGCTAACACACATAACACACATAAGACACACTTTTAAAGAGTACATACAGAACTACTCGTTACAATATTTGTAATAACGACAGTGAAGAGTTAGTAACTGCGGAGAAACGTTTTGCGTAAATGTAGGTCTACTGGTATTTGGAGCTTTAATTCTGTCTGTAATTGTGTAATTTTATAAAACTGTTTACAATTTTATGGTAGTCAACACAAATAAGTTATTAAGCAAGATGGGGTTAAAATTGTTCTCATATTACATTGAAATATAATGTTATCTACTTGTTACTTCCCGTCTGTCTAAGAAAAATAAAAGATTAAAATAGAATGTGAAGTGCTCTTCAGTCACTGGCAAAGACAGTTTCAACCAACAAGCTACAACAAGACAATAACTTAAATTAAAGAAGACACAGAAGCAGACAATTAGAAAAGTAACTAGACAACTATGGAGACTACGCTCAGTACAGGTTACGGAAATTGTTACCTTATTATTGTCATCGCACGTATTAGTTTATTTAATTTTTTACTTTAAAAGTAATGATATTAGTCGGATATTTATCAAATTTAAAATGTATTCACTAATTACATAACAAACATTTAAAGTTATTTCTACGGCCACAATGACTTCAATTGTGTGAGCATTTATTATTTATTTATTTTTTCAAATACCTGTATAATTCTCAGACCGAGGACTACACTAATTTACACCTTCTCCTACTTCTTTTTCTTACTTTGTGTAATAGAGGTGGAAACATATTTGGACTTTACTGCTCTCATCATCTTTCGTCTCATGAAATTAGTTTTACTGTAACGCTCTGCAACTGTTTTGGTTTATAATATTTTATGATGGTCACGTGGGTTACTATATGGAAGTGAATCTTTCCTGTCGTCTAAGAAAAGAAATTAAGTTTCAAAATAGTTTAAATAATAAACTGAATCAGCAGTCTGCAATATCATTTTAAAATGAATCAAAGCAAATAATCGCATTTAGTTAGATATATGATGGAGGTTCAATTGAAAACCTTAATTATTTTTTACACAACTATGAACAATAATTATTTTTAACCTTAATTATGGACAATATGGTGTCCTGAACTAACACTAATATATAATCCCTTCACAGTTACACGTCGATTTTTATTGATAATATCTTCCAATCCAGCGATGTTTGCTAACGTCACTACTCGGTATGCCTGGCCTGGTCGCAAGGCGTCTTCCACAGAGGTTATGCCGTTTTTAAACTTCCTACACTACTTGTACACCTGTTGCAGGGACAGACATAAATTACCATACTGAACTTTCATTCTGTGATGGATTTCAACGGGTTTCACACCTTCACTACTCAAAAACAGCATAACATTTCTCTGCTATAATTTGGTGCATATCGTCAATGGAGCGGCCATTTTTCAACTGCTTCTGCTTGTTTGTGTAGTGTTTTGGCATCATACTCCCATATCGGTCATTTTTCGGACCAAAAGTACCACTGTTGCCAACTTAAAAATCACTTGGGCCACTTTTTGAATCTTCATCGCACTTTTAAGGGTTCCATTTGAACCCCCTATTATTTATAATTAATTCATAACGTGAAACAATTACAATGTTTATTTTCTATGCAGCAGTGAACTCATCATTGTTTAGCAATTTTGTTATAACTGTCTTCTCTTGTTGCACTCTATCTTCCACTGTCGCCGATACAAACAGTCTTCTTGTGTGAGCCCTCTTGCACTCATTACATCTTCAAGATCTTTTTTCAGGAATGTCTAAGCCTTCCTTTCTTCTTTTTATTGGATGGTGCCTTCTTTGGCTATCTCTTTCTTGATATGCCCTTTAGGTGTCTGAACTAATTTAACATTTTTACCTGTATCATTTCTATTATCTCTACAACTATCCCCAGTTCCTCTCTTATATCTCTTTCTTAATTCTATCCAATCTAGTTCGTTTACGGCATTGTCTCTAATTATTCACCTCAAAAGCACTGGTTCTGGATTTATTTCGTATATTTACTTATTTACCTCCCACAATTCTGGCTCACATAATCCTAATATGTCCTGCCTCACATAAGTCCTGTAATATGTTTTATACATGTTGATCTTATGACCACTACAAAGTACTTTGATTTGGATGTATTCATTTCGCGACCTAACTTCAAATATTCTTCTGCAAACTTCGTAAGCATAGGCCTATAACTCACCATTTTCTAGTAGAACCTGATCGTCAGCAAAATGTAACGTGAAGAGTCTCCCATCTGCAATCGGTATACCCACTGCAACGATACACCCATATGCTGTATTAGGCATTGATTTGAATAAATATAAAATTTGTAGAATTATTATAAGTTAAGGGTAAATGGACAGGTCTGAGATTGTAAAAATATTTCACTGTTATATTAGGGGAGAAATTAACCTGTTTCGACAAGCAAAGAACACCTGCTCAATTGTATGTGTGTTACGCGTGTATCTTGTGTGTGTTAGTGATGCATGTACAGACAGGAATCTCAACTACCCTCCCCAAGTAATTAATAAAATAATTATTTAATTCCACTGTGTAAAAACTAATTAGTTTATAAACAAACAAAAGGCACTAAAGTCTGTGTAAATTTTATAGTTATCCCCAGTGAGAAAATGACGTTAATAGGACACACGACGCGAAGACAGTGCGAAATAAATATGCCAAAAATATGCAAATTACCCTAAGACGCTCAAATTAATACAGTGAGTGCTTAATCAAATTAGCTATGATTTGTGCTATCTCGATTCCGTGCTAAACATTGTTATTTGCTAATAATTGCAAATATATGAAAAGGTTCGGGAGTGGGGGCTATCAGGTGAGCTGCAGGTATCGACAGGACAATTTTGGAGCCTACTGGCGCGGAATCTCGAGAGGGTATAAATTAGGGTTCGACCGAAAACCCTTCTCTTCTTTTCAAGACACAGTTACAGTCGGATATGCTGTAAATCGGCAGAACAGTTTTATTTTTTTTAAGACTCATTAACGAACTAATAAGACGTTCAACAAGTAGGTTGACAATATTTCGGAAAGCGTAAAGTACCGGGACCGTTTAATTCTACAAAGAGTATCTACGGAGAAGCTACCAGAGCGACGAGGGATGCTGGACGTTAGACGATGTTTTTTGGATGCCTAACCGACGTTTAACATCCACCTTGCAGCAGATAGCAATTCTCTGATGCGGACCACACACTGCTGGAGAACGACGCTGGACTCTAAACATATCCAGGACCACACACTGCTGGAGAACGACGCTGGACTCTAGACATATCCAGGACCACGCCAGGACAGGAGGAATGGAAAACCAACTCTGGACAACGCTAGACCCCGTCAATAAGTCGTAAGATCATCAGAACTCGAGGTGACATGCATAATGCATTTATAAATGATTTAAAAAAAAAGAGCTCATAAAGACTATATCAAAAGACAATAAATTAAACAAAGAAATAAGTTGTAATTAGAAATAATATTTTAGAAATATACGAGGTTTGTTCAAATAAAGACAGGACCTTTGAAATAGCGCTCCGATCAGTGTATGGAGCGTGTTCCGACATGTGGTGCCGCCTAGCGGCCACCTTCGGCAACTTAACCCCGATTGTTGCGTCGTTCTACTCGTATTAGTTGGCGGCATAAAACTGTCGAAGTAAACACGTGCATTCACCGTTCTGCGAAGTAAAGATGAAAGATTTTATGGAGCAGCGCATTTGTGTGAAATTTTGCTGCAAGACCGACAAAACTTTTACTGAAACGTGGGCTTTGCTTCAGCAAGCCTATAAGGCAGACTGTATGAGCCTTCCGCAGTGTCACGAGTGGTTTAAACATTTTAAATCGGGCAGAACATCGATTGAGGAAGAGTCAAGATTGGGACGACCTTCGACGTCAACAAACGATAAAAACATCGATGCTGTTCATTCCGTGATTCATGCAAATCGCCGTTTGACTGTGCGAGAGGTTGCTGAGGAAGTCGGCATCAGCATCGGGTCGTGCCACGAAATTTTGACCGTAAAACTTGGCATGCATCGCGTCTCTGCAAAACTCGTCCCACGTCTGTTGACCGACGACCAGAAGGAGAACTGTGTCAAGATCAGCCAAGAGCTGCTTGATCGTGCCAGTACCGACAAAAACTTCATAAAAACCATCATAACAGGAGACGAAACATGGGTTTATGGCTACGACTCGAAACCAAGGCGTAATCGTCACAATGGATTGGAAAAATGTCTCCCCGACCGAAAAAAGCACGCATGAGTAGGTCAAACTTGAAGTTGATGTTGATTATTTTTTTTGATTATCGAGAAGTAGTCCACCACGAATTCGTGCCACAGGGTCAGACTGTTAACAAGGAGTTCTACGTACAAGTTTTAAGGCGTTTGAGGGAAGATGTGTGCCGGAAGAGGCCTGAGCTGTGGAAAAACAAGAGCTGGGTGTTGCATCACGACAACGCGCCAAGCCACTCGTCTCTGCTAGTCATTTCGAGGCGTTGCCGATTTTCCCAAACAGCTGTAAAAATATTTCCAAATCTATGCTTAGGTAAATCTCTGTCTTCTGTTCTTGTCCAGTAATTCATGTGTTCACCATTCCAATAGGATTCAAAAGCACTGAATACCGACTTGTCCATGGGTTGCAATTCGTGGGTAGTATTGGGTGGTAAACAGAACAGCGTGACATCTATTGCCTCTGCAGCTTGTACAATAGAGTAATCCAGATGACATTTAGCTCCGTCCATAATGATCAAGCAGTCTCCAGAAGGTTTGTATTTACCGAAGTGCTCTAGCCACTGTACAAAAGTATCTGTTGTCATAGACCCTTTTGCTGTCAGACCTTCAGAACGCTGCCGTGAGGAAGATTGTCTCTCCAGTCTCACTTCATACGTTGACCCTTAAAAAGAATCATTGGTGGAATAACTCTACCAAGAGCATTGCCGCAGCTGACAATAGTAACATTTTCGCCATGTTCCTTACCTCTGTAATGAACACTTCTCGACCTCTTTCTGGCTAGGACAACTGGTTGCCTATGCAAACTAAGACGGCAACCCTTTTCATCCCCATTAAATATTCTCTCGGGCTTGTTCATCATATCTAGCATTTTGAAAATATCTTTCAGTTTTTCAAAATAATCTTGAAAAATAAAGCGATTTAACTTTCTAGCCCTAGCTTCGTTTAAATGTTGGGTCTTTCATTTTGCCAGCTCTGGGTGCCTTTTCAGTAATCCCGGCAACCAAGTCTTTCCTGCACACCCTTCAGTTCCATTAAATTGATGTTGTAGTCCACTTTCTTTACAAAAAGTAAAAACACTTCTCTTGACTACTTTTGGAATTACTGGAAATCCAACATCTGCTAACCGCATAATTCTTTCAACAAGAGTAGATTCCTGTTCTTGAGTCAACACTGGTATCCGTCCAGCACTGGTTTTATGAAGTTTTTTCGATTTAACATAACCTCCAAGTATACGCCTTGGTATATTGAATTGTTTACTGGCAGCATTTACGCTGAGTTTATTTTGATAGATCAAAGAAAGGGCTTTATCAAGATCATCACTTGACCACTTACAGTACTTCCCTTGATTTCTACGTACAATCAGTCATTTTCTCTGAAAAAAACACAAAAGTTGTATTCTCTTGCAAATAGCATTTGAGATAGACATTGTTCGTGTAATGTAGTTATGTAATTATGATTTAATTATATTTTTTTCTTTGATATATTGATTATGATACGCAAGAGCATTTAATGTGTTAAACGTTTCTTAGAAAAGCATTTATACCTACAATTTACAATTTTGCCACCTGAGCCTGCAGTCTTCAATTTCGCCAGTGGCGAAATTGTAAGCAAAGACGTAGTATTCGTTAATTTTAAGTAACTAACTACACAAGCAACAAAACAAAAGTCTAATTATTGTTTGAAATACGGCAGATGACGTGGCGTTCAGTGACATATTAATATTAATGTTATATTTACTATTTTATAAAATATAGGCCGTACTTACCGAGAAACAAATAAGATCGACAATCCTGACCACAACAAAAATGGCTACTGCTTACTAGCGCGTTGCACTTTGTGGCTGAAACGTAACAAACCGAAGCTTCCCATCTCTACAGACTGAACGCTCATGCTATCTAGCGGACCGTGTTTCTACTTCATGAATCCATTGGGGTGGGGTTATTGTAAACACTGGCGAATATGTGAACACCTACCTAACTTAAGGGAGTATAACTTATGAAGTTTATTAATTGTTCCTTCTCAAAATGATTTTTACAATAACGTGAAGTGCATTTTGTTCTTAATTTTAGGCTTTTATCTTTTTTAGAAAATATCTGATCTTTTTCTGTGAGACAGATATGTGTAAACAACTTTAAAAATTACAAATGGCTAAAGAAGGAATTTTTCCTCTGTGTGTGTGTATGCGCGCGTGCACGTGTGTAACGTTGTACAAAGTTGGTCGTTGTTCGGTATAAAGCAATACCAGGTGTTTGTGTGAAGAAGGCGATCTCCAAGATTCAATTTTTCCAAGAGCGCGCAAAGTGCAGACGTAATATCCTCCGGTACAAAATTCAGAAACTTCCAATGCTAATAAGAGTAACATTAAGAAAAACAAATTAAAGTAATTAAAACGTACTTACGTGTAATACTATCGGTCAATATGTGACGCTTATGACGATTTCGCCACTTTAAGTTACAGGTAAGAGTACACACAGCATCGCATAAAATTGTTGAATTTATAATAAATTATTATAAATTCCATTCAAGTAAAAAAGTATTTTTTCTGTTAAATACCAAACACTATCGAGAATGTATCGCCGTATAAATAACATTCGACACGAAAGGGTTTGTGGAAGCTAGCGAACAAAAAGAGGTCGTGTACACGAAGGATCAGAAAGTACCATTAGGAGCGTCGAGAACGACAAGAATGTCGAATTAAAGTCAAATGAGCTCATAAATTCACAATATCAAAACACCTTTGATACTAACAGCGATAAGTATGATATAATTTAACTCTACAAACAAACACATGAACTCCTACAGTTTTCAGTAACTTTTACAGTTACTTATATTATCCGTTAATTACAATTGTTTACTGTTAGACAAAACAAGACAATTTTCTAGAAACCGTAAATACTCTTTAAACAGACCCACCGCCTGTGTACAGTGTAGTCTATAGTCACGACGTCCGGAAAAGATGCACGGTTTTGAGTTTTGGCAACACACACACACACACACACACACACACACACACACACACACACACACACACACACACACACACACACACACACACACACACACACACACACACACACACACACACACACACACACACAGAGAGTTTCCTGATTGCGCGCGCGCGCGTGTGTGTATGGCTGTATGTTAAAATTATATTCGGTTTCTCGACCATGAACATAATAGTAAACATAAAATCTTATAAACACAAATAATAATTAAAACATTATGTAAAATGTAATTGTTTAAACAGTAATAAAAGTCCTGTTGCTAGGAAACTACAAATTTTCGAAAAATTCACGAAATTATTTTAGTTAAATTTAAAATTACGTCGAGTCTGGACACGTTCCTCTACAAACGGATACTGCATCTTCAATTCCCGTCGTACAATACTGGCTTGGCTGGAAACTTGTGCTATAATGCATGCGTGTCACGAATTAGACACAGGCGGCCACACTACACGCACGCGTGTATACGCACTCTGTGCACACGCGTGCTCACACACCTACACACACGCTTCACGCGCGCGTACACACATTCTGGCACGCGCGGATTACACCACACGCTCGTGCGTACACGCTTCCTGGCACGCACAGGCACCCACACTAACACGTTTCGCTCTGATGGTTTAATCGTGGCATGCATTATGGCAAAAGTTTCTATTCCAGTATTATGCCACGGCGAATTGAAGAATTTTTGCTATTCGTTTGTAGAGATACCTAGAAAAATTACTTATACGTATTAAGTATTACTTATACGTATTAAGGATTACTTATACTTATTAAGAGATGTCACAAAGAAGGTTTAGTTGTATTTAAAATAGTGTATAGTGTACCTATAAAATTTACTCCTTAATAATTGAATGTCACGAACAAGTTTTAGTTGTATTTTAGACGTTTACTCGGTATGCACTGATACGTATGAATGTTTTTCTTTATTTTTTATTATTGCCGTAAATAGTAGCTCTACAGATCCAGACCAAAAATTTCTAAGATAATACATAAAAATTTCTTCTTATTGTTTCCCAACAAGGATTAGGCTTTTGTGATCTTTTACGGCTTTATGGGATTAATTCCCATCTTTCCTTTCGTCTCTCTAAGCATCTCCTTCCACCTGGCTTGTATCTACTTCCCGCTTTTGGTAGTTTTGATCATCCATACGCTCTAGATGGTCCTTCAGATTTCTTCTATGCAACTATTTTCTCATTTAAGCTGTATATTTTTAACGCTTCTCTAATCTCTTCGTTTCTAAATATATCTTGCTTAGAATTAGAACAACCTTTGACCGATCTTCGAAATTTTATCTCTGCTGCTTGTATGCGGCTTTTATCTCTCTTTCTCTTTATCAATGACTCACTTTTATAAAGAAGCATAGGGACAGCCATTATCTTGTAAAACGTGAGCTGCATATCCTTCCACGTCTTGTGTTTTAGTGTTTTCTTATGGTTACGCACATCATTTGAAACTTACGTTGTTTATTGTCTGTCTCTATTGTTCTCATATTATATATCTTATCCTAGGTAGCTAAAGTAATTGAAGTTTCTGTGGTATCTGTTTGTAAACGTACCTATAAAATTACTCATTTAGAGATGAATGTCGCAAAAAAAGATTTAGTGTATTTAAAATAGTGTATTTTTCTTGGTATGTACACATGTGTACGAGTGTATTTATTTTTAATTGTCGATAACTGGCGTAAATAGTAACGTAACTGCTTTCCATAGGTCCCAGCTGCCGAGATCTTCGTATATCTGACATGTTCTTGCACTCTTGTGGAAATCAGGCGGCCCGTCTGGCCAACGTAAACTTTTCCGCAAATGCATGGAATTTTTTTAGATACTTTCTGTGTTGATCGGTATTCTGTCTTTGATTTTAAAAACTGTGCCTGCTTAAAAATTTAAAAATTGTGGTCGAAAAACTGTTTTAATGCCGTATTTCCTCAACATACTGCTAATTTTGTCTGTAGTACCTTATAGTAATATCTCTTAAATCTTAAATCATATTTTGTACATATATATTTTAAAAATATCACATAACATCGATAATCATATAAATTGTGTAAATATCCCCTTTTTTATAACACTTGCCATAAGATAACACATGATTGAACATAAATACACACATACATATACATCACAGATAAGATATAATATGTTAAACCCGGCAGACAGCATGTATATTCTTATAAGACCCATACATAAATGTGGAGAAAATCTGGACTGGTCATAATGTTTCGAAACTACAATTATAAGTTTAAGTTGCCAGCACTGCCTGTATAATTTTACAAAATATTGCAAAACCCCTTAACTCCATAAAAATATAAGACAATTTTAAAGAAAACAGAATTGATCATAAGAACTAGAAATTACAAATTCAAATTGGCATTTCAGCCTGTATAGATTTATGAGATACATTCAGAAATTTAAAATAATCTGGCTGGACCATATTAACAAGAAAATGGAATGGCAAACTGGCCTGTCCATGCAGCCCGTATGATTTGTCAAATTACAATTTATAAATTTAAGAAATTCGAGATTGGCCCCTGATAGTAAAATTCAATTACAAGGTTAACGTGTCTTTACAGCCTGTAAGGTTTTATAAAATTGTAAGTTCTTCCCTTGTTCTATTATAAAAATATAAAATTTTAAAGAAAATCCGATTGGAAAATAACCGCGAGAAAATAAAATTATAAACTCAGGTGGCAGTTCAGCCCGTATAATTTTATGAAATTGTAAGAATTGAATATTACAAATATATATATATAAAAATTTAAAGAGATTCTGAACTGACTATAGCAGTAAGAAGACAATAATAAATTTAAGTATTAGTACAGCCTGAATAATTTTTTAAAATTGTAAAATCTTTTGTTTAAACTTTGTAGAAATATAAACAAAAAGTTTACAGAAAGTCTGAATTGATCCGGCCTCAAACATGTGCCAGTGCTGGATCCAACAGAAGATAACATGTCCGGTTCCTGCAGAGAACTGCACCTACAGGCGACTGTCTCAGGTTAAAGAGTGAGAATCGACCTACAACCCATTAAAACTTCCGACTCATTTTGAAATATATGTATATTGATTAACCAACAAAAATACCCAAAATTGTAATAGGGACCCGACCAGCCGGTCAAGCCCCCAGCATTTACAACTGCACCCATCAACTTCACTGAAATACAGAATCCCACAAACTTTTACAACCCCTCATTCAGAATCACAGTAAAGAAATAAAGTATAAAATAAATGACCCCTGGACACATGCCTGCGACCGAGGCTACAATTAATCTGGAGCGTAATTACATTCAGAGAACTATTTTAGTGAAAGTTTGTAACCAAAATTATGTCCAGCTGGACGTGAGCACAATAGAGTACAACTTGAGTGTTTGATGGTTAAGTTCACAACACATGGAGTTTGCTGTAGCGGCCTAGGGTAGTAAAAAGCTTAAATTCACCTCATTTTAGTCCAGATAGTGTCCCGTGGGTACTGTGGCAGGCTATACCGTAGTTCCTCCACCGGCGGCCAAGATCGAGAGTCTAGATGTTTCTACGGCATTGCAGAATATGTATTACCGCATGCGGAGCAGGTCACATTTCCGACTGGGTCGGAAACCCTGGACATTCATAATATTTACTTCACTGACCCATAAACCATAACCCTATATGCCACAGCATCCCAATCACACCAAGTTCATAATAACACGTATAACATTATCACTTTTGGTTTTTTAAATTCCTAGACCACACACGAGGTCGCAATGCTTCATAATTGTATATAAATTCCTAACGAAATATGAATGTATTATATTATAGATCATCACATGATGAATGTATGAAAAGTCAACAGACTCAAACAGACATTACGCATATAAGACCACGTGTTCACTCAGACAATTCAGTAAGTTCACCAGCTCCACAAAATTACATAATAATTTTTCTTTTACGTCCCTTTTCACATGTACAATTGATATTTATAAAATACAAGATATTAGGCTGTATATAGGGTTTAAAATAAATCGAGTATCTAACAAAGAACATGCGTTTTCGGTCCCACGCCACGAGGCAACTTCAAATTTTATCAACTCGCATCCAGTTAATTTTAAACTACATTTTAAATCTTTTACGATAAAATGAACAATATATATTTAACCCACTTACCGGAGATCGCTTAGCGTCTACTCAAGCATGATGAATAGAATTTTAGAACAATTAAAGAAACTTGACTCTGCCGGGGAATACGACTGCTGACGTCCGCTGCTGCTGCTCGGATCGGACTGAATCAACATGCCTCAAACTCTCGCGTCGAAAAACCTAATGACTCGGCTCCGTCAACAGAGCGCGTTGGCGTTCAGTAAAGCCACGAAACATTAACACAGTACCGATGTTTAATTAACAATAATTAATTAATTCGGCTGTTAATTATATTAATATAAATCTCCTTTATAGAAACGCCGGGTTTTCAAAAACCCGGCACACCCCCACCCCAAAAAGGGCAACCTGGTTTACCAAAAAACCAACTCACAGCCCCTTGGCTAGTAAATCTACAACCAGACTCTTGGCTGTCTTTGGAAATTTCAGAACTTAACCGCACTCAGGAGAACAGAGGCTCAGGGTGTAAACGAAGGAAGAGGAAAGAAGAAGAAGTGTAGTGTATATGCATGTGTGCATGAGAGTGTATCTATGTAAGTGTGAGGGTACTGTATGCTGACCTGGCCAGGGCCGACATACAGCGACAAGAGACAGAAGGAGAAAAGAAGAAAGACAAGAATGGGGGCCCCTCTGAGTTCTGACCTCCCAAGGCCTCCCAACTCACAAACTGAGACCCAAAGCCAAATAACGTCCACAGTAGGACAACCTCTATCCCCCCTCCCAGGACTGAAAAATCTCAAAACAACTGCGGCCATCCCCACGCGAGCCCTCTCCGCCATGCCAACCCCACTGGACCGCCCCAACTCGTCACCCTCTCTGGTGACCACCACCTACCTTTACTGCTGCCACTCACATATGCGTCCAAGGACCAAACAAGGTATCACTTACCTTGATATGTGAGTGACCAGTACTACTACTCTCGTCCACCTCTTGGACCGACCAGCCATATGCCGCAAAACAAGACCTCACCACCCTTGCCATATGACTGGCCCACATCCCCACACTAGGGCGGACGGCCCCGATTCGCCAGGTAGAGAAGACCGCATCGAGGGCACGCGAACATCAATGCGCACAACATTTCTAACTAAATTCTTTTCTAACTCCCTTTTTTTTCTTTTTCCTTTCTCTAATTCTTTTTTCCTTCATTTTCTTTATTTTATGTTTTTCTAAGGGGAGGGTTAGGAAAATCGGGAAGATGAAAAGGGCAAGGATCATTGAAAGGTCAATAGCTAGGACTAAGGGTAAGGACATGGCTCCCTCCGGAAATAAGGATGGATGGAGGAAACCAAGGCTCGCGTTGGCAGGGGCGCATCCCTGAAGTAGATGAACACCACTGGGACTGTGGGGAACATCTACCCGCTATCCGTTACCCGCTTCTTCTCACCTTCCTATGACGGACTTTATGTACTCGTTCCTTCCGGACACCACTCTCTGAGAAATTATCTGTTGTTGAGCTGTACTGATTTGTTTCTTCTGAATCAGAATCACGGCAACATACATCACTACTTTCACTCCGCTTTGGATTATCCTCATCATCTAAATCCTCTGCTTCTGCCTCCCCTGCTTCTCTTTCTTCCAACCCTTCCTCTTCTTCTTCCTCTTCCACTTCTTCCTCCTCCTCCTCTTCCATTTTCACAATTTCCCCTTCTTCATCACCATAATCCAAATCACCATCACAACACTGCGCATCCTCACCCTCCTCCGGTTGCTTACCTGATCCATCTTCAACAGCATCTTCACCCAGCTCCTCACCAATTTCTTCACCACCCTCGTCACCAGCTCCTTTACAACGTCTTCACCAACCTCCTCTCCAATCTCATTTTCACCCTCCTTTTCATCAACACGTTCATCATCATAATTTAAATTTTCTTCATCATCAACATAATCCCATCACGTCCACTACCTCCATCATAATACTGCACATCTTCATCCTCTAGTTGCTCATCTGGTCCACATGAAATTTCTTTCCGTTCATCAGAATCCTCAGCATCACATACAGAAGCCGTCCGCAAATCTGCACACACTACATCATTCTCACTCGAACACTCCACAACGCTGACGCCAAATTCATCCTCAACTTCTACCTCATCTCCTTCAACCACACTTGCAGCATGGACATCCCCGTATCCATCCGCAAACTCAGATGCTTCAGTCTCCCTAACACCTATAACTATACTTCCCTGTGCAGCATCTGTAGACCGCTCTTCTGCCTCTTCCTTCGATTCCTCTCCTTCACCACTTTCAGCAACTATAGCGTCCTCAACATTTCCCACCCTGGAATCCAGCTGTCCAGGTCTATGTGTAATGTCTAAATTAAATTCTACTGGCGATGGTAAAGCTACACTATCAAGTGACTTCTCATATCCCTGCGTAGGCGATGATGATATTACAGGATCGGGATCCATCATGAACCGAGATGGAGATACCGGAACAAATTCTGCGGCATCTGGATTCAACTGTGACGTCATACCTGAGTCTTCTAATTCAGTGTTAACAGACGTGTTCTTGTTGTTTTGTGTTGATCCACCGAAGTAATTCCGCTCTTCTTCATACACCACTCTATTAGGCACTTGTAATTCATCTGGAACGTTTAAAGTTTCTTTTCTTCCCAAATAGGAATAACGCCTTGCTACAGGATCCCTACTTGCCGATGTTTGTTCCCTAATATAACTTCTTCTTCCCCTGTTAATTTCATATTTATTTGTTTTCTCTTTTGTAACTGTTGTTACCGTCTTTTCACCTGCTACCCCCTTGTAGCTTTCATTACTTCTAAAATATTCAGTTTTTCTTACAGTTTCTTGTGTTCTCCACAAACTACCATGTTTGTCATTGTCAGCTCTTCCTAATAAACTACTTGAGTCTTGGACATCTTTAGCAGCTCTTCCCAGGGACTCGTCATTCGCCTGGACCCTTCTGGCAAACCCACACCACCGGTCCAGGTCCGCAAAACAACGTGGACGGTCTGCGAACGCCAGACGGGATCTCTCTTGGGGAGTCGGCCCTTCTAGTATTACCTGTATTATCTCCCTCTCAGGCAACTCCAACCTTAATACCCGTCAGTTTTGCGTATGCTCTGTACAAAGTCCGCCAGCGCCTCTTCGTTGGCATGTAGATGATAGAATAACATAAATTTCAACTGGTCACGTCGTCGATGGGGTATGAAGAAGTCCAACACCTCCCCATGGAGAGAGTCGACACTGCCGCCACGACGCAGAGTGTTGGTGACCACGAAATATTAACACAGTACCGGCGCTTAATTAACAATAATTAATTAATTCGGACAGACATTTTTGACGCGGTTCATACCGGAAGAAGACTTCAAAAACATAAAGTTACTGTATCTGTTTCTAGAAGGGATGGATAGCTTAAAAGCCACCATCAAGTCTAAGTTTTCACGAGACTCCTTGTGTCCAGTGTTTTGCATTGAAGGTGAGTTCGATGTCTGCCTGTCCCTGTATCTGTGCAGCACATTCCATTGCCTTTCGTAAATTTTTAACATTTAGAAAGAAAATAATTGCTGTAAAGTTTAGCGCTAGCATGTCCAAATTTTCAAATACAGGTAATTCTTCCAGAAAATACAAGCAGACAAATTATTTAGTCAATTACTTAACGTGTTTAAAACAACTTACGTTTCAATTGTAGAAAATGTTAAGCTGTTTTTTAAATTTGTCAACAGCATTTATCTTTGATAGAAGAAACGCGTTATTTTCTTGCATCAGGTTTGAATAAGGGATTTGGAAACCATTCGTTTGAAATCGGACTGTAACACAAACATGTGTTTAACTAACTACACTGAATATATTTATGGCCCATTCGGCTTTGGAAATCCACTGATAGCGTGCCATCGGTTAATTCCGAAAAACGCTATTTCGGTTGTTTCTTTGCTACTTGTAATTAAAAAGCAAAACTGATACAAATTTTAGTTCATATGGAGCGTAATTATTCTTTTAGTTTTGAAAAATAAAGGACAAAAATGTACTGATTTCGAAAAAATTGAATTTTTATCTAGCCCGAAGTAGGCCTACATCCCGAAGTAGGAGCCTCTTCGTCATCACATGAGTCACGTGACATGACCCGAACAAGAATTATGATTATTTTGTTACTCTTTGACAATAAAAAAAAAATACATGCAAAAATGATCAGTAGTACTAAAATTCGAACAATTAAAATACAACTTTAATGTGCCTACCTGACCTATAATAAATAATGGTGAATATCAAGAGACGATCAATACGGTAGTATTGATTGCTGTGGACGTTTAATGGACGCTTTCCACTATGAATACTCGGTAGCTGCTGTAGCCGAGAGATTATTTAGATATTCTTGAAAACCTTAGTTTTTCAGTTGATATAGTACCTCTAGTTCCCTTGGAAGTTGGTTGAGTCTCTTTTTATCATTTGCTGTTTTGCTTTTCTGCCACTACTTTCTAATCTAATGTTTTGAGCTGGTTTTATTGTGGTTATTATACGACACAGTTTACCTATCTGGGTAGTGTAACAATCTGCTGTGGTAGCCATGCGGTAATTTGTATCACTTTGTAAAGTTTTAGACTGCTTATTCTACCTCTAGTTTCAATTCTCGTAATATACTTAACGTTATGAGTTCATCGAGACGACTTCTAAACATGTCCGAATTTACTTTCTTCCTGAAGCTAGATTCTTTTCGTCATCGAAGAATCTGAACATACGTGATTTAGCGGAGTATGATTTGAAGATAGATCCAAGAATGACTGTGACATAATTTGATATATTTTAACCCTTTTGCTATACAGAAAACTAAAAGATTTCTATCTATCCCTTTTGCTATTAGGCTTCCTGTTTATATCTGTTGGCCAATACGCTGGTTCTCCAGTCGAAAGACAATGAGGTTATTTGATTGGATCGTAGCAACTGGAGCTGTGCCCTTACTATTTGTGATATGGAGCCGCAGTTAAGATATTTAGCTGGCAAATTGATACTCAGTGTTAGAAAGTAGTGTCCAAATTGCTTTTTCTTGTTTCTGTGCTTTGAAGGACAGTAGACGACAGAGATCCTTAGTGTTCAGTTCTGTCTTCGATATTGCCTTTTCTTGCTTATGTGTGGGTGTAGTGTTCAGTTACATATTTTTTAATTTCACGATGTTCTATGTGGTTTTTATGCTGTCTCATCTCGTGCTTTGCTAGCTGGATGGTTGGAAATGTAGTCTGTATTTAGTTATTATAATGTAACTACTGTTGGTGCAGTGTGTTTCTCGGATGAGCACGACGTCAATGCCGTGAGTCAGTAAAAATGTTTTGACTTCATGTACTGTACTAGACTGAGCCCCAAGTCCCTGAGAGGAATGTGAACAGACAGAGAGCGTTGACACGCGGACGCGCAGTTGTGTTAAACAATCAGCAATTACTGAGATATACCGATTCACATTACATTATCAAAACACACTCAACGCTCACTTTCCTCTCATTGAGCATTAAGCCAAAAAACTGTGACGCTGTGTTGATTTTTATAAAAGTATTGAATATTATTTCGTACTACACACTTATAAAAATCATCAAGAAAAGTTTGCTTTTGTCATAATATTTTACGTTTTTCTCTGGTGTGAAGCGTTTTCCTTCCGGGCTGCATTTTTTTTTTTTTTTGCTTTCTCAAGTATTTAGCGAAATCTTCTAATTTATGACAGTAATACGCAGCCCGTGTTGTTGCTTGATTCAGTGGGTATGTCAGTGAGTTTAATTGTTTTTCTTCTCATTTTCAATGATATTGCTAATTATTTCGCAGCCTTTATTGTGAGCAACGGAACTTCTTTTTCTTTCTTTTGTTGATCCTTGAATAGACATTGTAAAGACACCTACAAATAAACAAATAACAGGACAATTCAATCACTAACTGAAAGAAACTAAAAGTACACTAATCCTACATGGTAGTTTAGAAATTTGTTTTGTTAATGTTACTATAGCACACTACTTAAAAAGCACTAAGTTGTAAACACAATACCAATAATAAGTAGTCTTTGAACTCAATACCGGAACGGTGAAAAGCAGACTGCAATACAGTAATATTATAACCGGCGTAATGTCTGTCTTTGTGAGTGATGCCAGTTTGCACTATGAACCGAGACAATAGCTGTGAATAATCACTGGCCTTGATAAACAAACGATACCAACACACACACTCACTCATACTTTATCCCCTCCATCAGAGACACAGAGTTCAGTCTCATGCAGTACATGTTGCCGCAAACCGTTGTCATTTCCACAACTAATTTTAAATTGTGCGATTAGTGTATTTTATTGACAAATTTTCTTAAAGCTAATCTTTTTCTTATTTTCTCATAAAATTTTCAATAACTTTTTCTATCTTATTAGCACACCTGTTAGTTGGGGCGATGATGTATTTACATTAAGTTGTGATTGCCGTTTAGTTATCTGTGCACAAGTTTTGCCATGCTCTACCGACTTTACAGATAGTGTTCTTTTGATCTGCATAATGCTATTTCTTCATGTTAATGTAATAGTAATGGAAACTTTTGCAACATATTTACAATGTTTATTTTTTGGCGGATGATTTTTAGTGCAGTGTGTATATTTGACGTTGTACATCTCTCGTTCTTCTGATACAGTCTTTTGTGGGATGAGTTGCATCGCACTTGACAAGACGTAGCTTTCTGGGGTAAAATTGTTTGGTGTGTCCACCTTTCTGGCAACGCAAGCATCTCGTGCTTGGTGTATGCGAAAGCCTCGAACATTGCCACAAAATTCATTGGCTTTCGTACGTTATATATTTCTGTTTTAATATTATTATGTTTTAGATCAAGAAAACATAGGGAGTGAAGTGTTTGTACTTGTATTTAAAGAATTTGTTTTTACCGTTTAACATTTCATAAGTTTACAATTTTGTGTCTGAGATCGTGGATGCTAAATTTTATTTCTTCTCCCTTCATAGATGGGAGTACATTTTTCAATACAACACGGATAGGTTTCGATTGTTAGCTTGATATGTATAATATTTTGTATGTTTTTCTTCCAATGTCTTAATTATAGATGTGTATTATTTGCCATTTAATGACCGTGTTTTGACCTCTTCATTGTGGGGTGCTTTGATGTGTATTTTGCAGTAGCTACATTATCCAATGAGTTGTATTTTACGCTGGATTATGAATTTGTGTTTCTGTATATTGTTGTACTTGTTACGTTTGTATAGATAGGTTATATGTAATATATGTCATTATGAAAATGGTTATGCGTACACTGTCGCAGTTTTACTCACACACATCCATGTGCGCATAAACTCCCGAAGCAGTCAACGTCTAAACAAATGATAACTGCTCCAAACTGGGGATTGCTTCACGATTTAACAGTGCGTAGTTTAATATAGCCACTTCTTCTGTAGATGAAAACACTCATCCTTAGCGGTACTGTAAGGGAACTCTAGGCGCAACCGCTAGCATGGTGACAGATACTACAAAATAATTAGGTACGTTTATCCAAATTTTATACCAAAATATTTTCTATTTCTTTTATATATTTGCTAACTGCTATAATTTTTTATTGTTCGACTAAGCTTTTCGTCATTACTGACATCTTCAGGTCTTAAACAACATGACGAAAACTTAGTCGAACAATAAAAAATTATAGCAGTTAGCAAATTCATAAAAGAAATAGTAAGGATGGCTGCTAATTTAAACAATACGAAGAACAAAATATTTTCGTTCTTCATATTTTTAATGCAAACGTTTTTGGATAACGATTATCATTCATAGTTGAAATTCGTTGTATACCTACATAATTTAAGCACAACTTCAAAGTAAGTAAAAATGACTGTAATGGAATTTTCTTCTTCTTCTTTCAAGTATTCGGCCTACAGTTTGTTGCACCCTCTGCCATGTTAGTAACCACTTACGGTGACGAGCCGCACGGTAGAGTGGGAGTTCTGTATGTGTGCGCGCGTGCCCACGTTATTACCTCGCTTGGGTGAATCAAACATGTCCACAGTATTATTTGTCCTCAGTAGCAGGGACCGCAGCATCGCCGTTGAGATGGTGAGTCTCGAACGTTACCATTGTGCCTACCCGCGCCTTTACCGGAATTTGAATGTCTACTTCTTCTACTAGCGTTACAACTAACCCAATGTGGGTGTTAGCCTCTTCAATGACATTTCAAAACTTCTAATGTATAATTATTTTATTTAATTATTTAATTTGTAGAAGCTAACATATATTTAATTCAAATGTCTGAAGTACTAATAAACAGAGAATTATTTATGAGATTATGAGATATAATGAGAAGTGAGAAGTTTTTCCATTAATCTTGACACTTTTACAGTGTTAGCGAATAAAGTATTCTTTCCTTTAAAGTGACAGTGATATGTCCACTTTCACAGAATAATATCCCTATTTCTGCTTTCTTATAGTAATATCTAAGTGGCAGGTGTAAGTTAACTTTGAGTTTAAAACTGTCAGTCACCTTACAGTTATTTCCAAATTGGTTCTGAAACTAAAATCAAGCTAAAGTAACATTGTCTGTCGTACCAAACAGGTACAGTAGTGTTTGTTTTTCTTTAAGTGTGACGTTCGCTATATTCGATAATTGTTAATACGAGTAATATAATTATATATTTTTAGAAGTATACATCGTCATAATGTACCCAATTTTAATTTCACATATTGTGTACCATATCGCACTGACAACTGTTGACAAGTCGAGATGAATCAATATTCAAAAAAGGAAAGTAAGAAAAAATAAGCAAAGACTGTAAGCTGAAATAAACTAAAAAAATGCTTACACACAGACGCGCGCGCGTGTGAGTTAAGTTTTTTATTTCATTACTAAGTTGCAAACACATCTATTTCGATATGTAGCCTATCTTCTATTCTCTGTATTGTTATATTGTGTACCATATCGCACTGACAACTGTTGACAAGTCGAGATGAATCAATATTCAAAAAATGAAAGTTAGAAAAAAATAAGCAAAGACTGTAAGCTGAAATAAACTAAAAAAATGCTTACACACAGACGCGCGCGCGTGTGAGTTAAGTTTTTTATTTCATTACTAAGTTGCAAACACATCTATTTCGATATGTAGCCTATCTTCTATTCTCTGTATTGTTATTGGTAGGTTATCTTCCGTGCCCGTCTCTGCCTTGTCTTCATCTTTCTGTAGGTGTCCAAACACATATCTTCGAAGCTATCTTGTATTTTTCATTCTCCCGAGATGACGTTATTTCTTGACTTAATTTACTCTGTTCTGTCTCTCCTCTTCAACATTTATGATTTTCCCCATGACAGTGATGGCTATTTTGTGACGTTTCAAAATTCAGCAGTGAATCTTAAGTGAATCCATCTCTAACACTTACAACGTTCAACAAACGTCATATACGTTTAATAATTATCTCAATTAAAAAAACTTCCCTTAATAATAATAGAATGAACAATACAGCATATATACTCATGCATTTTCCAGGAGATGTGGCAAAAAAGTTGGTGAAATTGCGCATTTGTTTTCCGTATAGGTTTAATATGTGTTATCATATAGCATACACTTGTCTTTATGTGTTCTTGCATAAATTTAATTATGTTAGTCAATATAAATTCCTGAAAATGAGATGATGCCGAATCACATATTATCCTGTAGGTTATGCAGTTTGATTAAATGGAGTACTGTTTTCCTTTCCTACGGCTGATTTTACATTTCCCACGTCTAGTAAAAGAGATGGTTGCCATACGAAACCGCTTTACACGAAGACCGATGACAAAAGTAAACACCAAAACAACCAAAACATTAAGCACGACAAGAAATTGGAAACGATAAAAACCTGAAAATGTAATTTTGATTTACAATAAAGAATTAACAGGTTACATCAGCAAGTTACTAAAGTGATACAACGCTAGAATCGTTCATCCAGAACAGCAACAAAACACACACTAGAAAATAGACAAAGGTTATTGCAACACGTGTTCTACAACAAAACCTTGGCATTATATCAAATATTGACTGTAACACTTGAGCCGCATCATCCGAGAGTGACGGAAAGAAAAAAGAACCTAACAGATAAGTAAATAAAGACAATAAGAAGTCAGCGTTAGCACAGCGCTAAACAGACCCACTAATGGAAAAAGTAATTCGACGGAAACGCCATTGATTTAAGAAACCTGTAAATTGTATTTCCTAAACTACTTACCTGATAAACTATTCTCATTGGTAGACAAAGTGAATGATCTGGACAGAAAATAAGAGAGAGGTGAGAGTGCCTGGGACCGTGATATGTACATCCCTACCGACATGTAGCAAAGAATATAATGTCGCTTGCCCAGCTGATAGACTTAGACATACCGACATGTTTACTTATACATATTTATTGATATGATGTTTATTTATTGATTATAAATATGCAGTTGTATCTTTTACATCGAAGTTCGTTGTATATAGTCACAAATATATTCCAGGTATGATTATAATTCTCTTTACTCATACCAAAAGTTAATGGTAAAACTCTGTTAAATACGTTACTTTTTGATGGTTACATTTCTGTCACCGATGAAAGTGAATAAGGGTTAGTGAGGTGTTACATATTACAAATATCGGTATGAAGAACTATACATGACTTCCATGTTCTAAGATTTATATTTAAAATCATTTTCGAAATGAAATATTACCACCCCCGCGTCTGCCTGGTACCATTAGTTACCCCAGTGTCATGAAAAATGACAAAGAAATATACTCATTCCCACATGTGCACAACGGGAAAGCATACACAATTTTAAATACAACTAAACCTTCTGTGTGACATCTCTAAATAATTAATTTTTCTAGGTATCTCTACAAAGGAATACCACAGAACCTTCAATTCACCGTGGTAGAATACCGGAGTAGAAACTTCTGCCATAATGCATGCCACGATTAAACCATCAGAGCGAAACGTGTGTTAGTGTGGGTGCCCGTGCGTGCCAGGAAGCGTATACGCACAAGCGTGTGGTGTAATCCGCGCGTGCCCGAATGTGTGTACGCGCGCGTGAAGCGTGTGTGTAGGTGAGCACGCGTGTGCACAGAGTGCGTATACACGCGTGCGTGTAGTGTGGAACGCCTGTGTCTAATTCGTGACACGCATGCATTATAGCACAAGTTTCCAGGCAAGCCAGTATTATACGGCGGGAATTTGAAGATGCAGTATCCGTTTGTAGAGGAACAGGTCCGCACTCGACATTATTTGGAATTAAACTAAAATATTTTCCTAAAATTTGTAGTTTCTTAGCAACAGAACTTTGATTACTGTTTAATAACACACACCTGCTCACGCGCGCGCGTGTGTGTGTGTGTGTGTATGTGTTACAAAATACAGAATCTTGCACACTTTTCCTAAACAACGAACTATACACTGTTCTGTGCTGGGGCTTACTGTCCATTTTACTTCCATATTCCTTAAGGAATGGAAGTATGGTGATGGCAAAAAAAAATCGTGTTCGAGATTATTGCAGATTCTGATTGTACTACACTCAAAACATGAAAAAAAGTCGTTTTCCGAAAAGTGTCTGTGTGTGTGTCTGTAGATTTTTTTTCTATGGCAAACGATAACTGCCGCAAATTCAAACAAAATCAAATAATTTTTTGCATACAGCCCTGATTTGTAGAGTACTCTCGACCTAATGTTTTTGGTGAAGATCGGTTGAGGAAAAGGGGTAGTTTACCAGCAACGGTTTTTTTTTATCAAGGGAAATTTTTTACTTCTATATACCTTAAGGAATGGAAGTATGGTGATGGCAAAAAAAATCGTGTTCGTGATTATTGCAGATTCTGATTTTACTACACTCAAAACATGAAAAAAGTCGTTTTCCGAAAAGTGTCTGTGTGTGTGTCTGTCTGTCTGTGTCTGTGTCTAAGATTTTTTTTCTATGGCAAACGATAACTGCCGCAAATTGAAACAGAATCAAATAATTTTTTGCATTCAGCCCTGATTTATAGAGTACTCACGACTTACTGTTTTTGGTGAAGATCGGTTGAGGGAAAGGGGTAGTTTACCAGCAACAGTTTTTTTTTATCAAGGGAAATGTTTTTTTTTGGCAAACGATAACAGCCGCAAATTCAAACAGAATTAAATAATGTTTCGTATACAGCCATTAATTGTAGAGTTCTCAGGATCTATGGTTTTTGGTGAAGATCGGTTAAGGGAAAGGGGTAGTTTACCTGTAACGTTTTATGTTTTAACAAGGGTCTTTTCTATGGCAAACGATAACAGCCGCAAATTCAAACAGAATCAAAAGATTATTTGTATACAGCCCTAAATTGTAGAGTTCTCAAGATCTATTGTTTTTGGTAAAGATCGGTTAAGGGAAAGGGGTAGTTTACCTGCAGCGTTTTTTTAACAAGGGTATTTCTTATGGCAAACGATAACAGCCGCAAATTCAAACAGAATCAAATAATTTTCTGCATACCACCGTGATTTGTAGAGTACTCAAGACCTATTGTTTTTGGTGAAGATCGGTTAAGGGGAAGGGGTAGTTTACCAGCAACGTTTTTTATCAAGCGTATTTTCTCTGACGAACGGTAACTGCCGCAAAATCAAACAGAATCAAATAATTTTTTGCATACGTCAGTGAATTATAGAGGACTCAAGGCTTCTTGATTTTGGTGAAGATCGGTTAAGGGGGAGGGGTAGTTTACCTGCAACCTTTTACGTTTTAACAAGAGTAAAGTACTTGAAAATTCATTTAAACTTTTTCAAACAATGGTAATTGTTAAAAATAAAATAATTTTCTTGCCAGGCAATAAAACTATAATTTTTTCATTTTAATGTAAATCTGTACATAGTATAAAGTAATGTCGGTCCGTTTGCTCCGTTTGAAATAGCTAATCTCAGGAAGTACTGAACGGATTTTATTCAAGTTTTCGCCAATAGATAGAGTGTATATCGAGGAACATTTATGTGTATAATTAATACATATATGTTGTACATTAGCTTAGCTATCACGGTTTATGTCAAGTAAGTGGTATAGTTTACATCTTATATATAAAAATGAATGTTTCTTTGTTTGTCCCATATGCGTTCCTATACCATTCATCCGATTGCGATGAAACTTCGGTGAGTTGTTGTGCGCACGTCAGCGAAGGTTTCTTCCACATCTCCTCCTAAACCACAGTACCGATTTCAACCAAACTTGGCACAAATATTTTACGCAACGGGAGAACCAACATAGGATAAGTGTTTTTTCGATGGGGTCCTTTTGGGTCTTCCACATCGCCTCCTAAACCACTGGACCGATTTCAACCAAACTTGGCACAAATATTTTACGCAAAGGGAGAACCAACATAGGACAAGTGTTTTTTTTCGATACGATCCTTTGGGGGGTCCTTTGGGGGGTTCTTTGGGGGGTCCTTTGGGGTCTTCCACGTCTCCACCTAAACCATTGGACCGATTTCAACCAAACTTGGCACAAATATTTTACGCAACGGGAGAACCAACATAGGACAGGTGTTTTTTTTCGATACGATCCTCTGGGGGGTCCTTTGCGGTCTTAAAAAACTATTAGATCTGGTTACTATGGCAACCCAATAGAATAGATTCTGTTCTAAATATATTATCGCATTAAATTGAAGACCACGCGAACGAAGTTGTGGGCAACAGCTATTTATTTTTAAGAAGCCTACTTTAATTAAACTTTATTAATTAAACTAACATTTTCATTACGTACAACGTAAAACTCCGTAGCGAAGCACGGGTATTCTGCTAGTCATGTATAAGAGAAAATATATCGTGCGTGGCAGGCAAGCATATCTCAGTTATGTACTGTTTACGTTTCCATTTTATTATTATCACTACCGCAACAAAAAGGCAGGGAAGACACACACACACACACACACACACACACACACACACACACACACACACACACACACACACACACACACACACACACACACACACACACACACACACACACACACACACACACACACACACACACACACACACACACACACACACACACACACACACACACACACACACACACACACACACACACACACACACACACACACACACACAATTCGCGTTATTTCTGGCCTCATTCATGTTTATTTTCTTACATTTGCACGGTTTTTAAATGGAAAGTGCCGAACCCATACCAACATAACGCATGGAAGCCGAAAAAGTGTCCAGCGTGGATAGCGATTTGCTTCCTGTGGATCGCTGGGCAGTGTAACTGCACGTGTTTACAGAGGAACGATTCATAGACAGACTTTTCGTCTTTAGGGAATGAACCCTCTGCAAGATGCTGAGGGTCCATGAGTGACTTCGGAGCGCTCCTTCTTTTCCGCGTGTTTGTTCTGTGAAACGTACACTGTAGATTCGCAGATTTATTCTAAGCAACGCTCAATAGGAAATGTTGAAAATGTTTGTCCACGGTGTACCCTCATACACACTAAACCTGCTCTGATGTTTTAATTACGGACATCATAATTACAAACTTGAGCACTACTTAATGGAGATCGATCATTAACTTATACAAGCCATTAATTTTATGCATATTTTTTATATATATGTGTACAACGTTATCGGCAACAAAGAAGTAGTTTTTGTTAAAATTCCTTCCCGGGATATTTGGCCGTAGTCCAATGTTTTCTACAAAACCAGACGTTTCGGCAATGCCATTGACTTCCATCATCAGTGAAAATCGAGTGCGATAACGTGAGGTGGTATATGTTAGTGACCACAGCACTGTAGTTAAGGCTGAAGCAGTCAGTAGAAAGAAGTAGTTTCTATGGTAATATTTTATTTCGAAAATGATTTTAAAATATCGGTATGGAGAACCATACATGACTTCCATATTCTAAGATTTATATTTAAGATCATTTTCGAAATGAAATATTACCATAGAAACTACTTCTTTCTACTTACTGCTTCAGCCTTAGCCACAGTACTGTGGTCACTAACGTATACCACCTCACGTTATCGCACTCGATTTTCACTGATGATGGAAGTCGATGGCATTGCCGAAATGTCCGGTTTTGTAGAAAACATTGGACTACGGCCAAATATCCCGGGAAGGAATTTTAACAAAAACTACTTCTTTGTTGCCGATAACGTTGTACACATATTTATCAGTGGCGAAGTTACATGGAGGCAATTGAGGCAATGCCTACCCTAAAAAATTCTGTAGAATAAAAATTATAAATACGTATGAACTACATAACGTAAAGATTATACATTGTTACTGCGACTGTCAAATTTATTAAACCGAAACGTGCTTTATTGAGCGACCGCTAGATGGTGACAGGTGAGATTCGGCATAGTTCGTTTAAAGCGAATGAGGCAACCTGAACTTGCCTCAGCTTTTTTTTGTATACATCGTATGTAAGCAATGTAGTGGTGTGATAGGGAAGTGTAGGGAGGGGGGATTGTCCCGCGCTGTACACATAGAGCGTTGAGGCATGCCTCACTTCTGTGGTCCAAACAGTTAAGTTAAAGCGCCTGTGTTGTTTCTAAGTGTTTATTTTATGCGGTTATTAAAAGTGTCACTGTTATTCCGCTGAACTAACAGATGATCAAGATTGTTATTTGAATTATTTGTAACATTAAACATATATATAGAAACTAATCAAGTTTAAAAATTTGAAGTTCAATCAGTTGTATTATTGTGTATGACTAATACAAGGATTGTTCAATAGAAACACGTATAGAGGCGTAAAGCATTTTTTATTCAACGATTTTAAAAGAAGTCTCCAATAACATTAAGACATGAGTTCCACTGTTGCGCTAACCTGTAGATTCCCTGCTAGTAAAATTCTTACGGCTGTTTGTGGAACCATTCGGTTACAGCAAACTCTACCTCAGCGTCCGATTTGAACCACCGTCCTTTTAGTGATTCCTTAAAAAAAATTTAAGGTAAGATTTTTGCCTACCCATTCATTAACTACTAGCTTCGCCAGTAAGCAAATTGATGTCCATTTTTTCGGCTTGCACGCGTTATGTTGGTGTGGGTTTCGGCACTTTCCATTTAAAAAGCGTGCAAATGTAAGAAAATAAACATGAGTGAGGCCAGAAATAACGTGAATTGTGTGTGTGTGTGTGTGTGTGTGTGTGTGTGTGTGTGTGTGTGTGTCTTACCTGCCTTTTTATTGCCGTATTAAATGAAAAATACGATACCGGCATATACGATATGCGTATGATAAAGGCATATTCGCAGATAGCTTAGAGGAGCTGCAACAGCTAATGAATAGAGTGACAGAAAGTAGCCGTAGATATGGTCTAACCATCAATGTTACAAAAACGAATCTAATGATTGTATCTAAGAACAAATTCGCAAACTGCCACCCTTAATATACATCAAAGGCCAGTTGAACGTGTAAGAAAATTTATATATCTTGGTACTATAGTGAATGAACAATGGGACCACTCACATGAAATAAAGAGCAGAATTGAAAAGGCAAGAGCAGTGTACATTAAAATGAGCAGTTTTATCGAAGGTCATGATTTAACAATAAACACAAAGATGAGACTTTTACGCTGCTAAGTATACTCGGCCCTCTTCTACGGTGTAGAATCTTGGACTTTGAGTGAAGCCATAACTAAAAAATTGGAATCTTTCGAAATGTGGCTTTACCGTAGAATACTGAGCATTTCATGGACAGCACATTTAACTAATGTTGAAGTTCTTAGAAATATGAAGACAGAAAGGGAAGTTATTAACACAGCGAAGAAAAGAAAGCTTCAGTATCTGGGACATCTCATGAGAAATGAACAAAGATTTTACTTTTTGCAGTCCATACTACAGGGAAAAGTCTTGGAAAGAGAGGCGTTGGGCGACCGAGAATATCATGGCTGAGAAATTTAAGGACCTGGTTTGGCATGAATACAACTGACTTATTCCGTGCAGCAATGCAGAAAGTTAAAGTAGTCGGTATGATATCTAACATCCGAACCGGATACGAACTACCAGGAGAAGATACTAATTTTTAGTTAGTTTGCCTGCCTTTTTATTGCTGTATTAAACGAAAAATATTATATTACATTAAAATGAAAAAATTATAATTTTATTGCCTGGCAATAAAATTATTTTATTTTTAACAATTACCATTGTTTCAAAAAGTTTAAATAAATTTTCAAGTACTTTACTCTTGTTAAAACGTGAAAGGTTGCAGGTAAACTACCCCTTCCCCTTAACCGATCTTTACCAAAATCGAAAGTCCTTGAGTCCTCTACAATTCAGGGACGCATGCAAAAAATTATTTGATTCTGTTTGAATTTGCGGCTGTTATCGTTTGCCATATAAAATACGCTTGATAAAAAAAACGTTGCTGGTAAACTACCCCTTTCCCTTAACCAATCTTCACCAAAAACAATACGTCTTGAGTACTCTACAAATCAGGGCTGTATGCAAAACATTATTTGATTCTGTTTGAATTTGCGGCTGTTATTGTTTGCCATAGAAAATACCCTTGTTAAAAAAGCGTTGCAGGTAAACTACCCCTTTCCCTCAACCGATCTTCACCAAAAACGACAGGTCTTGCGAACTCTACAATCTAGGGCTGTGTGCAAATAATCTTTTGATTCTGTTTGCATTTGCGGCTGTTATCGTTTGCCATAGGAAATACCCTTGTTAAAACATAAAACGTTACAGGTAAACTACCCCTTTACCTTAACCGATCTTCACCAAAAACAACAGGCCTTGCGAACTCTACAATTCATGGCTGTATACGAAACATTATTTAATTCTGTTTGAATTTGCGGCTGTTATCGTTTGCAAAAAAAAAAAATTTCCCTTGATAAAAAAAACCGTTGCAGGTAAGCTACCCCTTTCCCTCAACCGATTTACACCAAACACAATAGGTCGTGAGTACTCTACAAATCAGTGCTGTATGCAAAAAATTATTTGATTCTGTTTGAATTTGCGGCAGTTATCGTTTGCCATAGGAAAAGAATCTATAGACACACAGACATAGACAGACAGAACACACACAGACACTTTTCCGAAAACGACTTTTTTCATGTTTTGAGTGTAGTACAATCAGAATCTGCAATAATCTCGAACACGATTTTTTTTGCCATCACCATACTTCCATTCCTTAAGGAATATGGAAGTAAAATAAATCTTAGAATATGGAAGTCATGTATGGTTCTCCATACCGATATTTTTTTTTGGCAAACGATAACAGCCGCAAATTCAAACAGAATTAAATAATGTTTCGTATACAGCCCTGAATTGTAGAGTTCTCAAGACCTATTGTTTTTGGTGAAGAGCGGTTAAGGGAAAAGGGTAGTTTACCTGCAACGTTTTATGTTTTAACAAGGGTATTTCTATGGCATACGATAACAGCCGCAAATTCAAACAGAATCAAAAGATTATTTGCATACAGCCCTATATTGTAGAGTTCTCAAGACCTGTTGTTTTTAGTGAAGATCAGTTAAGGGAAAGGGGTAGTTTACCAGCAACGTTTTTTTAACAAGGGTATTTTCTATGGCAAACGATAACAGCCGCAAATTCAAACAGAATCAAATAATTTTCTGCATACCACCGTAATTTGTAGAGTGCTCAAGACCTGTTGTTTTTGGTGAAGATCGGTTTAGGAGAAGGGGTAGTTTACCTGCAACGTTTTTTATCAAGCGTATTTTGTCTGACGAACGGTAACTGCCGCAAATTCAAACAGAATCAAATAATGTTTTGCATACGTCAGTAAATTGTAGAGGACTCAAGGCCTTTTGATTTTGGTGAAGATCGGTTAAGGGGAAGGGGTAGTTTACCTGCAACCTTTTACGTTTTAACAAGAGTAAAGTACTTGAAAATTCATTTAAACTTTTGGAACAATGGTAATTGTTAAAAATAAAATAATTTTGTTGCCAGGCAATAAAATTATAATTTTTTCATTTTAATGTAATACAATATTTTTCATTTAATACAGCAATAAAAAGGCAGGTAAGACACAAACACACACACACACAATTCACGTTATTTCTGGCCTCACTCATGTTTATTTTCTTACGTTTGCACGCTTTTTAAATGGAAAGTGCCGAAACCCACACCAACATAACGCGTGCAAGCCGAAAAAATGGACATCAATTTGCTTACTGGCGAAGCTAGTAGTTAATGAATGGGTAGGCAAAAATCTTATCTAAAATTTTTTTTAAGGAATCACTGAATGGACGGTGGGTCAAATCGGACGCTGAGGTAGAGTTTGCTGTAACCGAATGGTTCCACAAACAGCCGTAAGAATTTTACTAGCAGGGAATCTACAGGTCAGCGCAACAGTGGAACTCATGTCTTAATGTTATTGGAGACTTCTTTTAAAATCGTTGAATAAAAAATGCTTTACAGCTCTATACGTGTGTCTATTGAACAATCCTTGTATTAGTCATACACAATAATACAACTGATTGAACTTCAAATTTTTAAACTTGATTAGTTTCTATATATATATGCTTAATGTTACAAATAATTCAAATAACAATCTTGATCATCTGTTAGTTCAGCGGAATAACAGTGACACTTTTAATAACCGCATAAAATAAACACTTAGAAACAACACAGGCGCTTTAACTTAACTGTTTGGACCACAGAAGTGAGGCATGCCTCAACGCTCTATGTGTACAGCGCGGGACAATCCCCCCTCCCTACACTTCCCTATCACACCACTACATTGCTTACATACGATGTATACAAAAAACGCTGAGGCAAGTTCAGGTTGCCTCATTCGCTTTAAACGAACTATGCCGAATCTCACCTGTCACCATCTAGCGGTCGCTCAATAAAGCACGTTTCGGTTTAATAAATTTGACAGTCGCAGTAACAATGTATAATCTTTACGTTATGTAGTTCATACGTATTTATAATTTTTATTCTACAGAATTTTTTAGGGTAGGTTTTGCCTCAATTGCCTCCATGTAACTTCGCCACTGATATATATGTGTACAACGTTATCGGCAACAAAGAAGTAGTTTTTGTTAAAATTCCTTCCCGGGATATTTGGCCGTAGTCCAATGTTTTCTACAAAACCAGACATTTCGGCAGTGCCATCGACTTCCATCATCAGTGAAAATCGAGTGCGATAACGTGAGGTGGTATACGTTAGTGACCACAGTACTGTGGCTAAGGCTGAAGCAGTAAGTAGAAAGAAGTAGTTTCTATGGTAATATTTCATTTCGAAAATGATTTTAAATATAAATCTTAGAATATGTAAGTCATGTATGGTTCTCCATACCGATATTTAATTAATGGTACATGTAGTTACAATGTCTAAGAAGTTATATTTTTTGGTAGAATAGAAACGATTCTAACTGGCGAATAACGTAAAAATCGCAATATATTTTTTGGAAAATTGTAGGCGTTAGTGTTTATGGGTATATATACAAACAAATTATACAATATTGCTGCTAGGTGTACGAAACTTTAGTGTCCAAGGGTACTTTAATGTTCTGAATTTATGAGTTTATTTGACACATGTCTTCCAGTTAAACGTTTCTGTTGTTGTTGATATTTCTCGTTACGCTGTTCAATGGCCGCGTCCGTCCAGCGTCCGTTATGGGTCTTCCTGTAAAGGAACATTTCTTGTTCTGCAGCTCTCGTGACCGCGTCTTCTTGAAAGTTATTTATAAGGCGACGCACAGTGTTTGGTATTCTTTAGAAGTGTACTTATTTACTTGAATTGAGTTTACAATGAATTTAAAAGTTCTACTGCACGAAGTAAAGAAGAAGGAGTAGAAGAAGGTGTAATTTTGCGGTTATGTATCTTTCTTAATTGATGTTTGGCAACTAAGTTCTTTTGCTCAACTTCATCGACCAGGAGGAGTTTTTAAAATATCTACTTATAGGAATGGTGTTTTCTATATATGTTTGTTTATTATAAGTAAGAGCAAGAGAACGAGGGGACTAGTATTCTTTCGTTTTGAAAACGAAGAAAATCTGGTGTTTATTACGTAATTTTAGCATGATGTTTTAAAACATTAATTTATGGAGCTATTTTTTGATTAAACACAAAAACTCCAATAGCGAATATTCTTTAAATTGTGAACTAAGAAAGGTTAAAAACCTTACATCTAAATTACCATTCCAACGACTATTAAACAACTTTGTAAATTTTACAAGGTCTATAAAAAAAACTAATAATTAGACAGTGGCTACTTATAAAGCCTGATACGTATTAGCCAGTGAAACTGTGTACCAAGAGCGTTACTTATGTGTTATGATCACGTGTAGGAGACCTAAAAATTAATCAAAAACTTATTTTTCTTAACAACAGGACGATTAAGAAGGATATAATATTTTATGGATCGTAATATGAAAAACACCACACGATCCACCACACTGTGTAAAGGAGGCAAATAAAAGAGCTGCGAGATATATTGATCTACAGAGCAGTTAATTGGTGGAGAAACGCAAATCAAGCCAATATAAGTGATATTGCATTTTTTATATTGTTTTAGGTGAACCATGGTTAAAACCGGCAAGTTGTTGTTATTATTTTAATATCGCGGAAAGCGTTACAGCTTTGTAAATACATAATAACTTCTTTACTTTTACGTACACTTTTAATAATTGTATAGGCTAATATGCATTGTATTAAGTAGGTTAAGTATAAGAAAATAATGCTTTATATTTATTTTAGTATGCATTAAAATAATAATATAATGCTAGAAAAGTAATTATAATGTCATATTTGTTTAAGTTTTGAAAAATATAGTTTAGTAGTAACAAAACAGAGTTAAAATATGACGTAAAAATTTACATAGCACGTTTTGACATTGCTGCAATGAAAATCATTTGGTTATACTGAATTAAATACGGATGTGATTGCTTGTCTGCACTGCTGGAAACGTCTGTGTGTAACACGCAAACTAAGAATACATTGTAATTACATAAATTCTAACCGTAAAGGATCTTGAAAATATAGTAGTGTTTATGCAAAAACGTAACGTGTTTTAAGAATTCTACTTCTAGATCGATTTAAGAAGTTAAGATTTTTTTATCTGTAAAATTGTGTTACTCTAATTCCACTGTGGACTTAATGAAACAACAAACGATAAGTGTAACAACAATGGCTACGACAAACGCCTTTTATGTAAAATCGTACGTAAATACGTTTGCGCGTATTTTACCTTCATGGTACCTAAAGAGGATTTATGCTGACCTAATCTTTGTTTTATTTATTTTACATACTTCAAGCCTGATTTCTCGATGACGCCTATACAATTACTTTTCTTTAAAATGTTGAACAATTACACGAAACACTTTTTTTAATCAAAATAGAAAGGACGAAAATGAGTTTTTATTTATTAAATATTGTAATTGCCTTGTCATGAAATAACTTATATTACTTCTGTGTGTGCGTGTGTGTGCGCGTGAGTGAGTGTTGTGTGCGCGCGCGCGCAAGTGTAGTATTTAATATGTGTCATTAACAATAATGATCCGAAGTTTTATTACTTATTGTTTTATTACAAAAAAACACGTAATGTAATCTTTTAATTACCCCACATATCTGTTACACTATATTCATAACACGTAACTAAATAAATTTATTATAAGTAGATTATAACAAACTCTTAATGTCTTTTCTAACAGAGTTCAGAATTAATCGTTAAATTTTTCACTCGCTGGCCACCTGTTTTTCTAACGGTCGCGAGGAAGTAATGATGTAAGTGTCCCAAGGTAAACAACGAAGTAATAAGTAGGAATACGACAGAATAGCTTACTGTTTTTTTTTTAGAGGAAATTCAAATAGTTGTGATAAGTATATTAACGTAAAAATTAATGTCAAATCGATATTAATGTATTTTATATCATTAGTGTAACATTTTAATATTATACGACACAGGAAGATTCTGTCTATTTAAATTTGTTTACGCTCTTACTTTTATATGATGTATGATTCATAGAACATACGTGCTGCTTATACGTATAATACATACACGTAATTGCTTATAAGTCAATTATACATACATAAACATGTTATTCATACTGATGTATTAAAAAACAAATGTAATACTTGTTTTAAATTTTCGATTGACTTAACATACTTCGATTTTTATTATCGCAATTTATGTACTCTGCAGCTACCAAATCATCCACATGGGGATTTAAACAATGTCGAAAACTTAATTATACTCACTCGCGACGACTATAAATGCCTTAAAATAGTGAACCTGTAAATACAACAATTATATCAACTAGTATAGAACATAGAAGACGTCACATTTGACTTAAGACATTCATTGATTTTCCTTTATTTTTGTCAGGCAGAACAAGTTATTTGACTTTGAGTCACGTTTTACAAAGGAAAAATTTTGAAGTGATTAAAAGCAATGCGACAATTTTAAATATTTTACTCATTTACATCCTTAGCTACCAGTTTACTTATTAATATAGAAATGTAGAAACAACAGTATTATACCTTACATTTTGACATCTCACTGTCACTTTAACAAAGTCCACACTCTAATCTGTTGCTTTCTGAAAGTTTAAAGTGGTGAGTAATGTCCTTCATATTTCTTTAATTTTTGTAAAGTAATTGTTACCTTTAACTTCATGACGATGCTTATTGAATTTATTTTTTAATGTCGAATAATTACACAAAACAGTGTATTTAGTCAAAATTGAAAAGCGAAAATAATTTTCGTCTATACAAGCTTTATTATTCACTTACAAAAAGTACATAAATAAGAGTAGACTTGACTCGCTTAGGATACAAATAAATAACAGAGCCTTGGCCATTATAATTTTGATCTTTATAAGTATAAAATACAAAGCGCTACATATTAATAAGTTTTTAAAGTAAATAACAAACATCGATATAGAATTTGGTGTAATCGGGTTACTATCGTGCGTGCAATCGTGGTTGGTAAGTGAGATTGAACTGTTGTACACGTATCCTGTATAGCCTTTGAAAATGTAGTAGGAACAATTAAAAATAGCGAGGAAATATTTTCCGATAATCAGCTGGAGAACGACCTGTGGAGAAATCTGATATTTTTGCGTACTCAGTGAAACGCCTACAACCGGAATAGTTGAATGAGCTGTTTTTTGCTAAAAGCGGGTTAAGTTATACGCTTCCTCTACATTATTTATACTGAGGTAACACAAGAACTCATTGACTGTGTGAATTACACACTTACAAAATATTCTATAAAAGTATTTAATAGAGGTTTTGTGAAAGTTAAATTAAAACGGATGAAGGAGGTTGGATTTAGATCGACGGTATGTGCCTTCGGGAAATAAACAGAAGTAACGAATTAAGTTGGTGATAGCCATAGTTTGTGTACAACAGGTGGAACCCACTGTCAGTTTGGTATTAACACTCCAGTTCAGAATAACAGAGCAAACTAATTTTCCATACAGATCTCCCACAGGCTACATTTTTGGCCACAAAACATTGCTACAATTACACCATCTTTAAATGTGTAGAATGCTATTTTTAATTACTTTTAACATTTTTCTCAGCTGAAACTAACCTGTTTTAATAACAACACTAAAAACTCGTTTATCCCAATTTGATGGGACCGCGCCCGCTTCGGATAAACGAAATTTCGGATGAACCGAAACGTCTATTTAAATATAAATACATATGTAAGTACAGTAACTTTATTTATTTAATAATAATTTGAAAGTTACTTACAGTGAATATGACACAATAAACTATAAAATGGCACCGCACTCTAAATTATAGTTTCTACATTACTGGAATAGTCCTATTGCTTGATCGTACAGTAATCAATCATAGTTTTTTGCCTAAGTTTTGAAGCTCGTTTGCTGGCTGCCCGATCTCGAAGTCGTTTCATTGTTAGAAGTTCTGCAGGGGAAGTTTCAATGTTTACATTTGTGTTTATGTTACCTTATGTTTACAATATATGAACATAATACTTTATGTTCTAAAATCCCAACAAATCGATAATTCGGAGTACCCCTTATCCCAAGTAGGTCTGATTATTGAGTTTCTACTTTACATTACGTGGAATCGCTTGTCTACGCTGTTAAATATAGATTATAGCGACAGGAAAATGCTTTTGTGTATTTTTAAAATTTACTAAAAATTGTTTTGGATAAACTAGATTTTCGGATAAACGCGATTCAGATAAACGAGTTTTTAATGTATATTCCATATAAGCAGGCAAAAAGATTAAACTATTACCAAAAACGTTAAAATTAGCAAAAGTGGAAAGCCTTATGTAAGATATTTTATAACTTACGAAAATAAATTATATTTCCTACGTAGTGTAATTACGAAGGAATACGTAAATGTACATACAAATATTAATAATAATAACATTTTTTATTTACGAGAGAGACTAATGTTCGCCGCAGGAGGGTCTGCACTCCTACGGTGTATGGGAATTGCACCACTGAAACCACAAATCCTATTGCCCAAGGCATGGATCCCACCTCGGGACTCAGCTTTCGCATTACTTCAAGGTGATGCCATTTGTGCTGCGTCCTGTTCATCTGTTTTAAACTTTTAGCGGGTTCACGTTACCTGTTTTCTGCTATTCCGTCAGAGGCTCCGCCTTCGGCTTCCTTCTTTTGCCTTAGTACCTTCTCTATGTAGCCTGCTATCTGACCCCAGTGGTGTTCGCTCTGTAGCATTATTCCGGTGACATTTTCGGCCGAGAACTGTCCCACTACATTTTCCAGTGTTTACCTCTCCTCTTTCCATCTGTCACAGGTGAGAAACTTTTGATGCCCATCGTCTAATTCCTGTTTAAAGAAATGCAGTCTATTCTGTCTACTTTTGCCATCTTAAATAGGTAAGCCCAGAACAGACGGTAACCAGTTAGAAACTGCGTTATGAAATAATTAATCTCGCCATATTTGCGGTCAGTTCACTCAGCTAACTGTTTTATGAGCCTAGCGATCCATCTTCCCTTCGTGTCACTGGTCATCCTTCCTGCCACTGAGCCATAGTACGGGCCCTGGCCTCCTTGTGAGCTTGCACTTTACATACTTTGGCCTTCCTCTTGTAAACCTGTTGCCGCTTCTGTGTCACCGGATCGATTGGGATTATTCCCGCGATGACAAGAACCGCGGACTCCGAAACCGTGGAGCAGGAGCAAGCCACTCTGAGCGCGCCACTTCACTGCACTTCTGACTTGCGTCGCCTGTATTTCTCGAGTTTGAGTACATCAGCCCAGATCTCCAGCAGCATTAAGTAGTATTGAGTGCGTAACTGACATCAATAGTCGTCGCTTGGAAGGTTTCAGCCAGTCCGCTGGTGTTAGCCATAATTCTACTCAGCACCGTGATCACAGCTGCTGCCTTATCAACCACCTATTTTATTTGTTCCCAAAACGTATGCTTACTAGCTCTACTACCATAGAAACTACTTCTTTCTACTTACTGCTTCAGCCTTAACTACAGTACTGTGGTCACTAACGTATACCACCTCACGTTATCGCACTCGATTTTCACTGATGATGGAAGTCGATGGCATTGCCGAAACGTCTGGTTTTGTAGAAAACATTGTACTACGGCCAAACATCCCGTGAAGGAATTTTAACAAAAACTATTTCTTTGTTGCCGATAACGTAGTACACACATATATAAAAATATGCATAAAATTAATGGCTTGTGTAAGTTAATGATTGATCTCCATTAAGTAGTGCTCAAGTTTCCAAAGTTTTAATATTATGATGTCCGTAATTAAAACATCAGAGCAGGTTTAGTGTGTATGAGGGTACACCGTGGACAAACATTTTCAACATTCCCTGTGGAGCGTTGCTCAGGATAAAGCTGCTAATCTACAGTGTACGTTTCACAAAACAAACGCGGAAAAGAAGGAGTGCTCCGAAGTCTCTCATGGACCTTGAGCATCTTGCAGAGGGATCATACCTTAAAGACGAAAAGTGTGTCTATGAACCGTTCCTCTGTAAACACGTGCAGTTACACTGGCGAGCGATCCACAGGAAGCAAATCGCTGTCCACGTTGGACACCTTTTCGGCTTGCACGCGTTGTGTTGGTATGGGTTTCGACACCTTCCATTTAAAAAACTTGAAAACGTAAGAAAGTAAACATGAGTGAGTCCAGAAATAACACGAATTGTGTGTGTGTGTGTGTGTGTGTGCGTGTGCGTGTGTGCGTGCGTGCGTGCGTGTCCTGCATGCCTTTTTATTGCGGTAATCATAATAATAAGACTTTGAAAACGTAAATATTAAATAATTGAAATATGCTTCCTTGCCTGCCAGGAACAATATATTTTCACTCATACATGATTTAAATTAAAATGAAAAAATTATAATTTCATTTCCTGGCAACAAAGTTATTTCATTTTTAACAATTAACGTTGTTTGAAAAAGTTTAAATGAATTTCCATGTACTTTACTCTTGCTAAACGTAAAACGTTGCTGGTAAACTATCCCTTCTCCTTAACCGATCTTCACCAAAATCAATAGGCCTGAGGTACTCTGTAATTCAGGGAAGTGAGCAAAACATTATTTTATTCTGTTTGAATTTGCAGCAGTTATCGTTCGCCATAAAAAAATTACTCTTGTTAAAACATAAAATGTTACTGGTAAACTATATCTTTACCTTAACCAATCTTTACCAAAATCAACAGGACTTGAGTCCTCTATAATTGATGACTGTATGCAAAACCTTATTAAATTCTGCTCAAATTTGTGGCAGTTATCGTTTGCCATAGACAAAAATCTACACAGACACACAGACACTTTTCGAAAAATGACTTTTCTTCATGTTTTGAGGGTAGTACAATCAGAATCAGCCCTTATCTCGAACACGATTTTTTCGCCATCACCATACTTCCATTTCCTTATCGAACATGGAAGTAAAAATGAGTTAGCCAAGTTCAATTTGATGATGCTGTTTACAATTTGATTGACTTAATCAAAAGTTAGTTTGTATTTTTGTATGTTCCTTAAGGAAATGGAAGTATGGTGATGGCAAAAAAAATCGTGTTCGAGATTATTGCAGATTCTGATTGTACTACACTCAAAAAATGAAAAAAAGTCGTTTTTCGAAAAGTGTCTGTGTGTGTGTCTGTCTGTGTGTCTGTGGGTCTGTGTGTCTGTGTGTCTGTCTGTGTGTCTGTAGATTTTTTTTCTATGGCAAACGATAACAGCCGCAAATTCAAACGGAATCAAATCATTATTTGCAGGCAGCCCTGATTTGTAGAGTACTTACGACCTATTGTTTTTGGTGAAGATCGGTTGAGGGAAAGGGGTAGTTTACCAACAACGGTTTTTTTTAAATCAAGGGTATTTGTTTTCTATGGCAAACGATAACAGCCGCAAATTCAAACAGAATCAACTACTCTTTTGCATACAGCCCTGAATTGTAGAGTTCTAAAAATCTATTGTTCTTGGTGAAGATCGGTTAAGGGAAAGGGGTAGTTTACCAGCAACGTTTTATGTTTTAACAACGGTATTTTATATGGCAAACGATAACAGCCGCAAATTCAAACAGAATCAAATGATTAATTGCATACAGCCCTAAGTTGTATAGTCCTCAAGACCTGTTGATTTTGGTGAAGATCGGTTAAGGGAAAGGGGTAGTTTACCAGCAACGTTTTATGTTTTAACAACGGTATTTTATATGGCAAACGATAACAGCCGCAAATTCAAACAGAATCAAATTATTATTTGCATACAGCCCTAACTTGTATAGTTCTCAAGACCTATTGATTTTGGTGAAGATCAGTTAAGGGAAAGGGGTAGTTTACCAGCAACGTTTCATGTTTTAAAAGGGTATTCTTTATGGCAAACGATAAGAGTCGCAAATTCAAACAGATTCAAATAATTTTTTGCAAGTAGCCCTGATTTGTAGAGTACTCAAGACCTATAGTTTTTGGTGAAGATCGGTTAAGTGAAAGGGGTAGTTTACCAGCAACTTTTTTTTAAACAAGTGTAATTTTTGTCTATGGTAAACGATAACAGCCGCAAATTCAAACAAAATCAACTAATTTTTTGCATACAGCCGTGAATTATAGAGTTCTCAAGACCTATGGGTTTTGGTGAAGATCGGTTTAGAGGAAGGGGTAGTTTACCTGCAACGTTTTTTATCAAGGGTAATTACTTCCATGTTCCTTAAGGAAATTTAAGTATGGTGAAGGCAAAAAAAATCGTGTTAGAGATTATTGCAGATTCTGATTGTACTACACTCAAAACATGAAAAAATGTCTTTTTACTTCTATATTCCTTAAGGAATGGAAGTATGGTGATGGCAAAAAAAATCGTGTTCGAGATTATTGCAGAATCTGATTCTACTACGTTCAAAACATGAAAAAAAGTTGTTTTCCGAAAAGTGTCTGTGTGTGTGTGTCTGTGTGTCTGTCTGTAGATTTTTTTTTTATGGCAAACGATAACTGCCGCAAATTCAAACAAAATCAAATAATTTTTTGCATACAGCCCTGATTTGTAGAGTACTCACGACCTATTGTTTTTGGTGAAGATCGGTTGAGGGAAAGGGGTAGTTTACCGGCAACGGTTTTTTTTTATCAAGGGAATTTTCTTTTGCAAACGATAACAGCCGCAAATTAAAACAGAATCAAATAATGTTTCGCATACAGCCCTGAATTGTAGAGTTCTCAAGACCTATTGTTTTTGGTGAAGATCGGTTAAGGGAAAGGGGTCGTTTACCTGTAACGTTTTATGTTTTAACAAGGGTATTTCCTATGGCAAACGATAACAGCCGCAAATTCAAACAGAATCAAAAGATTATTTGCATACAGCCCTAAATTGTAGAGTTCTCAAGACCTATTGTTTTTGGTGAAGATCGGTTAAGGGAAAGGGGTAGTTTACCTACAACGTTTTTTTAACAAGGGTATTTTTTGGCAAACGATAACAGCAGCAAATTCAAACAGAATCAAATAATTTTCTGCATACAGCCCTGATTTGTTGAGTACTCAAGACCTATTGTTTTTGGTGAAGATCGGTTGAGGGGAAGGGGTAGTTTACCAGCAACGTGTTATGTTTTAAAAGGGTATTTCCTATGGCAAACGATAAGAGTCGCAAATTCAAACAAAATCAACTACTCTTTTGCATATAGCCCTGAATTATAGAGTTCTTAAGACCTCTATGTTTTGGTGAAGATCGGTTAAGGGAAAGGGGTAGTTTACCAGCAACGTTTTATGTTTAAAAGGGTATTTTCTATGGCAAACGATAACAGCCGCAAGTTCAAACAGAATCAAATAGTTATTTGCATAGTCCTGATTTGTAGAGTACTCAAGACCTGTTGTTTTTGGTAAAGATCGGTTAAGGGAAAGGGGTAGTTTACGGGCAACGTTGTTTTTATCAAGGGTAATTTTTTTCTATGGCAAACGATAACAGCCGCAAATTAAAACAGAATCAAATAATATTTTGAATACAGCCCTGAATTGTAGAGTTCTCAGGAACTGTTGGTTTTGGTGAAGATCGGTTAAGGGAAAGGGGGTAGTTTACCGGCAACATTTTATGTTTTAACAAGGGTAATTTTTGCTATGACGAACGATAACTCCCGTAAATTCAAACAGAATCAACTACTTTTTTGCATACCTTTTTGAATTATACAGATTTCAATGTTTGTTTATTTTGTTGAAGATCGGTTAAGGGAAAGGGGTAGTTTACCGGCAACGTTTTATGTTTTAACAAGGGTAATTTTTTCTATGTCGAACGATAACTGCTGTAAATTCAAAGAGAATCAAATAATGTTTTGCACACAGCCTGAATTGTAGAGTACTCAAGACCTATTGTTTTTGGTGAAGATCGGTTAAGGGGAAGGGGTAGTTTATCTGCAACGTTTTTTATCAAGCGTATTTTTTTGGCAAACGATAACAGCCGCAAATTCAAACAGAATCAAATAATGTTTTGCATACGTCAGTGAATTGTAGAGTACTCAAGCCATTTAGATTTTGGTGAAGATCGGTTAAGGGGAAGCGGTAGTTTACCTGCAACTTTTTACGTTTTAACAAGAGTAAAGTACTTGAAAATTTATTTAAACTTTCTGAAACAATGGTAATTGTTGAAAATAAAATAATTTTGTTGCCAGGTAACAAAAATAAAGTCATTTTGATTATAAAATATAAATATTTACAACAAGAAAAGAATTTTCAGTTTTCAAAATTTAAATATATTTTTATAAAACAATGGGTTCTTCATTGAGGTGGGGACCATGTCACTCACTCCATCTCAAGCCTCTCCCATTTTGCAGAAAAAGAGGACCCTGTCAAGGCTGATACTTTGACGACAGTGACAGGGCTTTCCACCAAATTCAGCAGAGTGACAGGTAGGCCCAACTCTGATTGGCTCCTCAGATTTCCCCAGCGTTAGTAGGTTCTATGAAAATATTTTATTTCAAAAATGATTTTAAATATAAATCTTAGATATGTTTTATAAATCTCATGTTTTATGTTTTAACATGGGTAATTTTTTATATGACGAACCATAACTGCCGTAAATTCAAATAGAATCAAATAATTTTTTACATATGTGCCTGAGCTATAGAGAACTCAATGTCCGTTGATTTTGGTGAAGATCGGTTACGGGGAAAGGGCAGTTTACCTGAAACATTTTTTGTTGTAACATGAGTAAAGTACTTAATTTTGATAAAGTATCCTGATAAGATCTTAATAATCCACTGTAGAAACGTAGATGAAATATCTATAAATGAAGAGGCTAGTTGAACGGGCTGGGGGTAATTTTCTATAAATCAAAATTATAGTTGAAGGGGGAGGGGATAATTTTTTTTTATATGTGTACTACGTTATTGGCAACAAAGAAGTATTTTTTTGTTAAAATTCCTTCCCTGGCTGTTTGGCTGAAAATGATTTTAAATATAAATCTTAGAATATGGAAGTCATGTATGGTTCTCCATACCGATATTTTCGAATAGTGTCTGTGTGTCTATCTGTGTGTCTGTAGATTTTTTTCTATGGCAAACGATAACAGCCGCAAATTCAAACTGAATCAAATCATTTTTTGCATACAGACCTGATTCGTAGAGTACTCACGACCTATTGTTTTTGGTGAAGATCGGTTGATGGAAAGGGGTAGTTTACCGGCAACAGTTTTTTTTTAATCAATGGTAATTGTTTTCTATGGCAAACGATAAGAGCCGCAAATTCAAACAGAATCAAGTAACGTTTTGCATACAGCCCTGATCTGTAGAGTACTCAAGACATTTTGTTTTAGATGAAGATCGGTTAAGGGAAAGGGTTAATTTACCAGCTACGTTTTATGTTTAAAAGGGTATTTTTTATGACAAACGATAAGAGCCGCAAATTCAAACAGAATCAAGTAACGTTTTGCATACAGCCCTGATCTGTAGAGTACTCAAGACATTTTGTTTTAGATGAAGATCGGTTAAGGGAAAGGGGTAGTTTACCGGCAACGTTTTATGTTTTAACAAGGGTATTTTATATGGCAAACGATAAAAGCCGAAAATTCAAACAGAATCAACTACTCTTTTGCACACAGCCATGATCTGTAGAGTACTCAAGACTTATTGTTTTAGGTGATGATCGGTTAAGGGAAAGGGGTAGTTTACCAGCTACGTTTTATGTTTTAAAAGGGTATTTTCTATGGCAAACTATAATAGCCGCAAATTCAAACAGAATCAAATAACGTTTTGCATACAGCCCTGATCTGTAGAGTACTCAAGTCGTATTGTTTTAGGTGAAGATCGGTTAAGGGAAAGGGGTAGTTTACCAGCAACGTTATATGTTTTAAATGGTATTTTATATGGCAAACGATAAGAGCCGCAAATTCAAATAGAATCAAATAATTTTTTGCATACATCTCTCATTTCTAGATTACTCAAGACCTGTTGGTTTTGGTGAAGATCAGTTAAGGGGAAGGGGTAGTTTACGAGCAACATTTTATATTTTAGCAAGGGTATTTTCTATGGCAAACGATAAAAGCCGAAAATTCAAACAGAATCAACTACTCTTTTGCATACAGCCCTGAATTATAGAGTTCTCAAGACTTATATGTTTTGGTGAAGATCGGTTGAGGGAAAGGGGTAGTTTACCAGCAACGTTTTATGTTTTAAAAGGGTATTTCCTATGGCAAACGATAAGAGTCGCAAATTCAAACAAAATCAACTACTCTTTTGCATATAGCCCTGAATTATAGAGTTCTTAAGACCTCTATGTTTTGGTGAAGATCGGTTAAGGGAAAGGGGTAGTTTACCAGCAACGTTTTATGTTTAAAAGGGTATTTTCTATGGCAAACGATAACAGCCGCAAGTTCAAACAAAATCAAATAGTTATTTGCATAGTCCTGATTTGTAGAGTACTCAAGACCTGTTGTTTTTGGTAAAGATTGGTTAAACGAAAGGGGTAGTTTACGGGCAACGTTTTTTTTATCAAGGGTAATTTTTTTCTACGGCAAACGATAACAGCCGCAAATTAAAACAGAATCAAATAATATTTTGAATACAGCCCTGAATTGTAGAGTTCTCAGGAACTGTTGGTTTTGGTGAAGATCGGTTAAGGGAAAGGGGGTAGTTTACCGGCAACATTTTATGTTTTAACAAGGGTAATTTTTGCTATGACGAACGATAACTCCCGTAAATTCAAACAGAATCAACTACTTTTTTGCATACCTTTTTGAATTATACAGATTTCAATGTTTGTTTATTTTGTTGAAGATCGGTTAAGGGAAAGGGGTAGTTTACCGGCAACGTTTTATGTTTTAACAAGGGCAATTTTTTCTATGTCGAACGATAACTGCTGTAAATTCAAAGAGAATCAAATAATGTTTTGCACACAGCCTGAATTGTAGAGTTCTCAAGACCTATTGTTTTAGGTGAAGATCGGTTAAGGGAAAGGGGTAGTTTACCAGCAACTTTTTATGTTTTAACAAGGGTATTTTTTTGGCAAACGATAACAGCCGTAAATTCAAACAGAATCAAATGATTATTTGCATACAGCACTAAATTGTAGAGTTCTCAAGACCTTTTGTTTTTGGTGAAGATCGGTTAAAGGAAAGGGGTAGTTTACCTGCAACATTTTATGTTGTAACAAGGAAAATGTTTCCATGACGAACGATAACTGCCGCACATTCAAACAGAATCAAATATTTTTTTGCATGCATCCCTGTATTGTAGAGGACTGAAGGTCTATTGATTTTGGAGAAGATAGGTTAGAGAAAGGGGTAGTTTACCTGAAACATTTTATGATTTAACAAGAGTAAAGTACTTAATTTTTGTAAATAAAGTATCCTGATAAGAAGCTGATAATAATCCACTGTAGAAACGTAGATGAAATATCTATAAATGAAGAGGTTATGTGAACGGGGTGGGGGTAGTTTTCTATTATTAAAAATTATAGTTGAAGGTGGAGGGGAGAATTTTTTATATGTGTACTACGTTATCGGCAACAAAGAAGTAGTTTTTTTGTTAAAATTGCTTCCCGGGCTGTTTAGCCGTAGTCCAATGTTTTCTGCAAAACCAGACTTTTCGGCAGTGCCATCGACTGCCATCATCAGTGAAAATGGAGTGCGAAAACGTGAGGTGGTATACGTTAGTGACCACAGTACTGTTGTTAATGCTGAAGCAATAAGTAGAAAGACGTAGTTTCTATGGAAATATTTCATTTCGAATATGATTTAAAATATATATCTTAGAACATGGAAGTCATGTATGGTTCTCCATACCGATATTTTACTTCAATATTCCTTAAGGAAATGGAAGTATGGTGATGGCAAAAAAAATCGTGTTCGGGATTATTGCAGATTCTGATTGTACTACACTCAGAACATGAAAAAGAGTCGTTTTTCGAAAAGTGTCTGTGTGTGTGTCTGTCTGTCTGTCTGTGTGTAGATTTTTTTTCTATGGCAAACGATAACTGCCGTAAATTTAAACAGAATCAAATAATTTTTTGCATACAGCCCTGATTTGTAGAGTACTCACGAACTATTGTTTTTGGTGAAGATCGGTTGAGGGAAAGGGGTAGTTTACCTGCAACGGTTTTTTTTTATCAAGGGAATTTTTTTTTTTGGCAAACGTTAACAGCCGCAAATTCAAACAGAATCAAATAATGTATCGCATACAGCCCTGATTTGTAGAGTTCTCAAGACCTGTTGTTTTTGGTGAAGATCGGTTAAGGGCAAGGGGTAGTTTACCAGCAACGTTCTTTTATCAAGCGTATTTTCTATGGCAAACGATAACAGCCGCAAATTCAAACAGAATGAAATAATTTTTTGCATACGTCCTGAATTGTAGAGATCTCAAGGACTTTCGATTTTGGTGAAGATCGGTTAAGGGGAAGGGGTAGTTTACCTGCAACCTTTTACGTTTTAACAACAGTAAAGTACTTGAAAATTCATCTAAACTTTTTCAAACAATGGTAATTGTTAAAAATAAAATAATTTTGTTGCCAGGGAATAAAATTATAATTTTTTCATTTTAATGTAAATTATGTATGAGTTAATATCTTTATATATATAATTCTTCTGTACGTGTGTATGTCACTGAACTCCTCCATGTATAAAATAATATATCGTTCGTGGCAGGTAAGCATATCTCAGTTATGTAATGTTTACGTTTCAATTTTATTATTATGCCTACAGCAATAAAAAGGCAGGTAACACACACACACACACACACACACACAATTCACGTCATTTCTGGCCTCACTCATGTTTATTTTCTTACATTTGCACGCTTTTTAAATGGAAAGTGCCGAAACCCACACCAACATAACGCGTGCAAGCCGAAATAATGGACATCAATTTGCTTCCTGTGGATCGCTGGGCAGTGTAACTGCACGTGTTTACAGAGGAACGATTCATAGACAGACTTTTCGTCTTTAGGGAATGAATCCTCTGCAAGATGCTGAGGGTCCATGAGTGACTTCGGAGCGCTCCTTCTTTTTCGCGTGTTTGTTCTGTGAAACATACACTGTAGATTCGCAGCTTTACTCTAAGCAACGGTCAATAGGAAATGTTGAAAATTTTTTTCCACAGTGTACCTTCATTCACACTAAACCTGCTCTGATGTTTTAATTACGGACATCATAATATTAAAACTTTGGAAACTTGAGCACTACTTAATGGAGATCAATCATTAACTTATACAAGCCATTAATTTTATGCATATTTTATATATATTGTAATAATATATCATAAAATAAAATGTTCTTTTCAAAATATTAGGTTGTAAGATGTACTTACATTATTTCCGAATTTTTAAAATATTAAATTGAAAAAATTCTTCTTCTTCTAATTCTCCAAAATGTTCTTCTCAAAATATTAGGTTGTAAGATGTACTTACATTATTTCTGAATTTTTAAAATAAAAATTCTAAATTCCTTCTTCTTATAATTCTCCAAAATGTTCTTCTCAAAATATTAGGTTGTAAGATGTACTTACATTATTTTTGAATTTCTAAAATTAAAAATTCTAAATTCCTTCTTTTTATAATTCTCCAGAATGTTCTTTTCAAAATATTAGGTTGTAAGATGTACTTACATTATTTTAAAATTTTTATAAAATATAAATTCTAAATTCCTTCTTCTTATAATTCTCCAAAATGTTCTTCTCAAAATATTAGGTTGTAAGATGTACTTACAAAATTTTTTGAATTTTTTTTTTAAAATAAATTCAAAATTCTAAAACTCACAACTCATTCTTCATAATATTTCTTCATAGAAGCTTGATTGTAACTCCTTTGATTTTTCCTGAAACGATTTCCCTCAACTCATATGTATTATTATGCTTATCATTTACCACAACATATGGGCATATATTGTACTCTACACTGGCCCATATTATTTATACTTTTGTAAGTTGATCTTCTCTTTTTCTTTCCTTATAAATGCCTTTTCTTTTATATACCCAGGAAGATGGACGATTTTCTTTATGTCGTTCCATTGCTCATATTCTTATTTATTTATAATGTGCATTTTCTTAAATAGTCTTCATTCATAAAACCCAGTTTTGTTTCTATGTTTATTCTTCGTATCATTTCCTTTCAATGATATTTATTTCGTCTCCTTCAACATTGTTTTTCGCCGTTGTCGGTTATCATGATCTCCGTCCCTTTTCTTGATGTCGTTTGGTATCTGTGTCAACCAGGGTCCATCATCTCGGTTGCTCTTATAAAATTTACCCTAGGGCGCGACACTCGGTTATTATTACTGTTATTATTGTTATTACTAAATTTATCATGATAGTAATTTCGGTTAGGTTGGTAAGGTCTGTTACCATTATTGTTGGGATATGGATTTCTCTGACTGTATGGGACATTATTATGTTGGTATAAATTGTTTCTATTGTATGGATAGGGGTTGTTATCCCTAACGCCGTTAGAATTACCGATACACTGGTTATTACGTGGCTGGTTGTTAGGGCCGTCGTAATTACTGGGCTGGTTCCCTCTATCATCATATTGTATACACCAATACTTTTGTGGTCCATGTTTAGTATTACCTGACAAATATATGTGAGGATCTTCATCTGGGTTATCACTTATTATTTCTTTATCTGAAACACCATAAGCTGGTTTACCATCACATATCCACTCTGAAGGAATATATTTTAGTCTAACCGTACCCTGGAACTGTCCTAGATGGCACACTAATGGAATACGTTCTGGTGATTCATCTGTGCCGTCATTACAGTCTGGTACGATATCACATTTCCATCTTTCTGAAAAACATTGTCCAGTCTTGCGCTGAAATTGGTCTGTTCCACATGTGGTATTCTGTTTACCTCTGGTCCTTTCCCATTGGTAGACTACTGTCTTGTGGTAAATTATTTCTGAAATGACTTCGATTCTCCTTCTATAATTCATAGAATTCATGGTGTCTTTGTCATAGGTAATTGGGATATTATTGCCATCAATTAACCCATGTTTCATCATCTCCAACTCTTCCTTCGTTTTTATTACATTTCTTGGATACATTCTCCTTTTCCTTGGTTTAATATTTTCCTGGTTTCGGTTAGTTTCAATTTCAGGTACCACCATTACTTGTTCCTGCGTTTTGTCATTTGGTATTTCTTCTAACTCTCTTTTGTTATCTCTTATTAATTCTTCCTCCCACAGTTTATTATTCTTTATGATAATTTCCACCCTTTTATTGTTATTCTCTATCATCTGTTTTAGAGTACTTGTTCTTACTTCTCTCCACTTTTTCATGACCTCCTTTAGTGCTTCAGTCTTTCGTTTTATTTTTTCCTGTAGCTCTTCCCTTCTTTGTTGTCTTCTTAGTTTTGACTCCTCCTTCTTAATCTGTTTACGCTCCCTTCTTATTTCTTTTCTCCATCGTTTCATTTGTCCATTCAATGATGCCGCGATTATTTGTACCCTTTTCTCGTTTGGTATTTCTTCTGTTTCTGGTTTGCTTTCATTTTTTATTCCTTCGGTCTTCTCCTTTCTTAATTCTTCGCTTTTTAATCCGTCCTCTCTCTTTTCCTTGATGTCCTCTTCCGGCTTCTTATTGATATTGTCCAGTTGGTCACCCAATTCTTTTTTCAAGGATTGGTTGCTCTCCTCTTCTTCTCTTTTTAATCTGTCCTCTCTCTTTTCCTTGATCCATTCACTCATCTCATGAAGGAGCCTTTCCATCATCATCGATTTTTGATCCTCCGTAAATTCCGAGAATATTTCCATTATCCTCTCCGTGCTCGTATCTTCTTTTTGTGTTAGTTCTGTCATATTGCTTGTTGTTCTCCCCTTTTCTCTGGCTTTGTAGCTGTTGCCTAGCTCCAACTAGTGATTGGGCAGAAAGTATTGGCCTTCCAATCGCTAATTAAAGCCCCTAAAGTTGTGCGCCAATTTGTAATAATATATCATAAAATAATCGATTGAATGTGTGTTTTGATGATAATAGCTATTGTGGAGTATGTGACTCCGATGTAATCAAGTCCAATGTAATATGTTGTATTGTAATGTGTTTATTTGGTGTGGCTCTCGACGTCTTACTGGCCTGAAACACTTCCTTAAGTTTCCCAGCTGGTCGAGTCCCAATGGTAGCAAGACCGGTCGAGTAGCGTAAAGTTGATGAAGAAATATATATGCTCAGCTTCACCGAAAGTTTCAAAACAAAAATTATTGTTTTGAAGAAAATTAAAAAAAAAATTATGTTTATAAAAAAAAATAATAAAAAAAATTTTTTAATTTTATTAATTAATTAATTAGGATCAATTAATTAATATAGGGCTGTGAAGTTTTAAACAGTGTAATGCTCTTCTGAAAATTTTTATTAAAGTTTTAGTATAATTTAAATAATCTATCACCACTCATAAGACTGTCTGTAAACCAATCGATATTTGTTTACCTTTCTATTTTTTAGGTTATCTTCACTTACGGGTGGTAAAGTCCTTGTAGATTATCAATTAGAATTATATTATTGGTAATTAGTATTATTGAAGAAATAAAGAACTATTAAGTATTGAAAAGTATTAATGTTTTATTAAGTAACAGCAATATTGACTCTTATCGATTAGTATCGATTCTCAGGATATCGAAAAAAGTTACAAGTATATGTTATAAAAATTATATAGGGTTCTTTAAACAGCCAGTTATTACCAAAGTCAGAGAAATCGGGCTAATATTTAAAAAGTATAACGTTACAATCAAATTAATAGTTATTAATAAACACAGACATTGAATAATAAATTGTAAATATAATAATTGTTTTCACCAAACAGCTGTGCTGAACAAAGAAGAAGGCACTGAAATCGTCAAAGCAAATGGCCGCCGTGAAGTTAGTGAGATGTCATTCGTATATTGGACGTTCCAAATAAAAGATTTTCCTGTAGTATTCCTGTTCTGATGTCTGCGAATCTCTTGTAAAATGTTGTGTAGTGTCTAGTGTACTGTTTCTGAGTTGTATTTAGTGTATTCGTATAATTATTAGTTCAAACACTTTCCCCGATTCCATCACTAATTTGGGTTAATGTATTACACAGTTTTCTAGTGTTTTGTGGTGTCTTTCAGAGTAGATATGTATTGTTCTGTGTTTATGGAGTGTTTCTTGATTGTTTCTGTTATAATATGATAGTTTTTAGAAGTATTCCACAAGTCACTCGCGATTTCACAATAACGTACTATACATTCGCTTGGTATGTCTATTATTGGTTAGGTTATGCACGTTACCAAACGTATGTCATGTTAACCGTTCAAAAACCAATAATTAACTAACTGTTTCCTCCAGTTTCAATTAAACTCTTAGCCCATATAATATTATCCTTAACATTGTTCAAAAATATTTTCACATCCTGTGTACATTTTACTATTTCACTATATGAATGCCTAAACTTTGGTTATTTGTCAATTTTATTCACTAGATTTGATTTAAATTAATCTTTCAGTTCATTCTGGTTATTTTTAGATTAAATAATGCCATTTTATAGTGTTTTCTCTCCAAAAAATAGTAATTTTACTTTCAGTTTGGGTATACTCTGAAGAGTCCAAAACATCAAAATTTACTTCCTGTCATTATATAAATTCAGCCATTTTATCAGTTATATTTAATATTAATAATTCTATATTGTATTAAAAGGTTCCTATTCCCTTATTTTCTGGTAATTAATTGAATTAGTTGTATTCGGAAACATTATTCTGAAATATATGACTCCCATGTCAAAATTTCTGAGTCTAGTCATTCTTATTTTTATTTATAATTCTGAATATAATTTATTAAAATCTCTCTAAATGGTATGTGCAATTATATGGCATGATCTCAAGTTTATTTTGTCTAAACCCCTTTTGTTTATTTGCTTTTAAATGAGTAATTTCTCTGTTTTGATGAAGTTTGGTTTCCATTCTTTTGGCCTATGATTTTTTTAACAATTTTTCTTACAAAATAATTTACAAACAATATATGATGTGTGATACCCTCTCTGACTTTTACATATAGTATTATAAATTAAACATGTTTTCAAATTACACAATAACAATTAGTATTGGTTACAATACAAATAATAGTTAAAACAAATAAAGAATATTTTTTTTAAATAAATGGTTGTCTTCAAGTCAGACATTTTGCAACAAAATCCCCATGTCCAACATGGAAACATGGTTTACGAAAAAGGTTTTTTACTAACTAACATCTTAATTACTCTCTACTATTTACAAGTGGTAACTATTTTTATAGTTCTGATGTTAGTTGTTTCAGACCCAAACAAATGGCCTTATATCTAATACATTTTTAAACATTCTTGTACTATATACATAAAAACCTTATATTTATATTCTTATTTCTAAACATTATTATAAGTAGGATTCTACAGTTTTTATACTGTCTTTTACATTGTCTTTGGGGAATTGTACCCTGTCATTAACAAATAAATAGTATTAATTGTTAAAAAGGTATTATGAACTCTGTTTTTCTTTTTTCATGTAAAACAAAATGTTATTTTAAACAGATTCATGTCTTATGAACAACATATTGTCACAGTACATATTTTAATTCATTGAAAAATGCATATTTCATTGCATCCAATGTTTGTGATTGCCAAGAATGAAACACAAGGTTCATTTTTTATAATACCCAAAACTATCACTGGTTCACTTTGCACTTATTATTATGTTAATGCTAAATGGTCGTATAGTCTTATTAACATAATAAATTGGTTAGCGTTTTTTCAATGGAGATTTGTTCCATGGGTACTATATTATTGTTTCATCTTAGTTCACAGGAAACTTTTACTTTATACACTCCTCTCTCTTAAATTTATATACATGTGGTTTTTATTTCGTTATACTTTTGTTTTTAGATATTTATTTTGGGGATATAGGGATTTGGGTGTCTTTTATAAGAGCATGACATCTTCTTCAGGATGCTGCCCTCTTCTTCTGTCTTCAGTCTTCTTTTCTCCTGCCTTCTGGGACTGGTATCTTCTCCATCTTCTTCTTGTTGCCATCAGGTTTCTTGGGATCTTCTCCATCTTCTTCTTTATTTCAGAAATACACAACCTGTATTGGTTGATCTTGGCTTATTTTAGGGTTTCTCTTCTATTTATTCTTCCTCGTTGTGGGTTTGGTCATATTCAGTACTGCTTTGTTATTTACTATTTTACCTTCCTGGGTTATACCTTGAAAACCTTTGGTTATGAGACTGGTCTTGGATGACTCATCACTAGTAACTCCTTTTACTTGAACTTGGATTTTCATTATAATAATGATTTCTTTCCACAGTTGCTATGAATTAATCTATTTATATTAAACTTAACGCTTTCTTCCAACTTTAAATATTATAACTTCATTATTCTAATGATCAATTGCCATTCAATATTATGCATACATCTGTCACGCTACAGATTGCTCCCCTCCAGAAGTAATTATTTCAGACATGTTTATGGATGAAATAATTTCTTATGATAATTTCATCATTTCTTATAATTCATTTTCTTCTCCATTTGTATATCGACATTTTATAATTAGAGTTTAATTAATTTTCTATATATAATTATTTGTTTTACTACTGATCCTTTTCGGATAGTTAGTGTCTTCTGAGATATATTATAATTGTAATACATTTTCTTTCTATATCAACTTCGTGTTGTATCCTTGGGATATTAATTCCCTAACATTCCCTATCACGTGGGCTGGGGCAGATCAGAGGGGCACTGTACGCTACTTCTCTGCTGGCCATACACCACTTCTATAAATTGAGTACAGGGGCATATCCGTCCCTGCTCAAAAACATAATGCTGCTGGAATTATCTTCAGTCAGTCATCGAATAAATAAATAAAAAGTAGTCTCATTTTCGACTAATAAAAATATCTTTGGATTCTCCACTTCGTAGTCTCTCAGATTATCTCACATTTTCTATCTTAATAAATCTTCATAATCTTTATTATACTCATTACATATATATTTTTTTCCAAAACTCTTAACTTGTCTGATATATTTAATTTAATTATGGTTTAAAACCTTTCTTTTAATAATTCTGGTTACTGTTTACAGTGTAACTCTCTTTCTTCTTCATCTGAATTCTCTTTATGCTTTCTTCTGGTTATTCATAGTATTAGCATGGTCTTTATAAATAGTCTTTCGTATTCATTATTTGAATGGTCTTAATATGTTATATTTAATTTTTTTAACATTGTATCTTTACATTAGATATACAGGTTGTTATATTGATCATTTTATTTAAACATTTTGGTTCTTTCCTTTCTCTTAGAAAGTTATTAATCCGCCTTCGCATTCATTAACATTAATTCATTTATATTATATTTCATGTGGTATTTCTTCTCTTTGCATTTCATATAGGTCTTATTATTATCATTTGTTCAAAATCATCTTCTCCATATGTTTGGTATGAGTTGTTCTTCTTTGCTCTTAATTAACTGTTTTCATTATCGTTTCATAGGTAATTAGTCTCTTTGCTTCCAAATTTTTTCCTTCTCTGGCATATTACACTCTTTTTTGTTAGTCTTCTCTACTCCTTCAAATTCTATTGTGAATGTTAGCATTTATTCTGGATTAACGTTAATTCTCTTTTCTGAATTAATCACTTTATTTTCTTCTCAATTCAATCATAATTGACACATAATTATTTTTTGGAACTTGGTTAGTTTTAATGTAAAATTCAAACTATTCTTTTTAATTAATTGAAAAATATTTCTCATAAATCCTTGTAATATGTTGATCTTATCTTGTTTCAAAGTACTGACGTTCTATCAACATTCAAATTCTGTTTAATTCATTTATTCCCAGAATTGTTTCATTCAGAATTGTTTATAGTATTGTGATTTTACTATTATTTCTGAATGTTTTGGTATTTCTCCAAATTCAAATTCTTCTTAATTATTTACCATAAAGTTTTCTCATAAACTTTGTTATAGTAAGTTGGTCTTACTTCATTTTTAAATTTTTCATATATTAACTTCAAAATTCCTTTCTTCTTAATTCTTCCAAAATGTTTTTCTCATAATTCAGTGGTAGTAAGATGTACTTACTCAGTTTTAAATTTTCATAATTATATTCCAATTCAAAAGTCTTTCTTTTTCATTTTTCCATAAAGTTTGTTCCAAAATTATTAGGTTGTAGTAAGATGTACTTACATTATTTTTGAATTTTTAAAAATAAATTAAAAATTCTTTTTCTTTTAATTCTCAAAAATGTTCTTTTCAAAATATTAGGTTGTAAGATGTACTTACATTATTTCCGAATTTTTAAAATATTAAATTGAAAAAATTCTTCTTCTTCTAATTCTCCAAAATGTTCTTCTCAAAATATTAGGTTGTAAGATGTACTTACATTATTTCTGAATTTTTAAAATAAAAATTCTAAATTCCTTCTTCTTATAATTCTCCAAAATGTTCTTCTCAAAATATTAGGTTGTAAGATGTACTTACATTATTTTTGAATTTCTAAAATTAAAAATTCTAAATTCCTTCTTCTTATAATTCTCCAGAATGTTCTTTTCAAAATATTAGGTTGTAAGATGTACTTACATTATTTTAAAATTTTTATAAAATATAAATTCTAAATTCCTTCTTCTTATAATTCTCCAAAACGTTCTTCTCAAAATATTAGGTTGTAAGATGTACTTACAAAATTTTTTGAATTTTTTTTTTAAAATAAATTCAAAATTCTAAAACTCACAACTCATTCTTCATAATATTTCTTCATAGAAGCTTGATTGTAACTCCTTTGATTTTTCCTGAAACGATTTCCCTCAACTCATATGTATTATTATGCTTATCATTTACCACAACATATGGGCATATATTGTACTCTACACTGGCCCATATTATTTATACTTTTGTAAGTTGATCTTCTCTTTTTCTTTCCTTATAAATGCCTTTTCTTTTATATACCCAGGAAGATGGACGATTTTCTTTATGTCGTTCCATTGCTCATATTCTTATTTATTTATAATGTGCATTTTCTTAAATAGTCTTCATTCATAAAACCCAGTTTTGTTTCTATGTTTATTCTTCGTATCATTTCCTTTCAATGATATTTATTTCGTCTCCTTCAACATTGTTTTTCGCCGTTGTCGGTTATCATGATCTCCGTCCCTTTTCTTGATGTCGTTTGGTATCTGTGTCAACCAGGGTCCATCATCTCGGTTGCTCTTATAAAATTTACCCTAGGGCGCGACACTCGGTTATTATTACTGTTATTATTGTTATTACTAAATTTATCATGATAGTAATTTCGGTTAGGTTGGTAAGGTCTGTTACCATTATTGTTGGGATATGGATTTCTCTGACTGTATGGGACATTATTATGTTGGTATAAATTGTTTCTATTGTATGGATAGGGGTTGTTATCCCTAACGCCGTTAGAATTACCGATACACTGGTTATTACGTGGCTGGTTGTTAGGGCCGTCGTAATTACTGGGCTGGTTCCCTCTATCATCATATTGTATACACCAATACTTTTGTGGTCCATGTTTAGTATTACCTGACAAATATATGTGAGGATCTTCATCTGGGTTATCACTTATTATTTGTTTATCTGAAACACCATAAGCTGGTTTACCATCACATATCCACTCTGAAGGAATATATTTTAGTCTAACCGTACCCTGGAACTGTCCTAGATGGCACACTAATGGAATACGTTCTGGTGATTCATCTGTGCCGTCATTACAGTCTGGTACGATATCACATTTCCATCTTTCTGAAAAACATTGTCCAGTCTTGCGCTGAAATTGGTCTGTTCCACATGTGGTATTCTGTTTACCTCTGGTCCTTTCCCATTGGTAGACTACTGTCTTGTGGTAAATTATTTCTGAAATGACTTCGATTCTCCTTCTATAATTCATAGAATTCATGATGTCTTTGTCATAGGTAATTGGGATATTATTGCCATCAATTAACCCATGTTTCATCATCTCCAACTCTTCCTTCGTTTTTATTACATTTCTTGGATACATTCTCCTTTTCCTTGGTTTAATATTTTCCTGGTTTCGGTTAGTTTCAATTTCAGGTACCACCATTACTTGTTCCTGCGTTTTGTCATTTGGTATTTCTTCTAACTCTCTTTTGTTATCTCTTATTAATTCTTCCTCCCACAGTTTATTATTCTTTATGATAATTTCCACCCTTTTATTGTTATTCTCTATCATCTGTTTTAGAGTACTTGTTCTTACTTCTCTCCACTTTTTCATGACCTCCTTTAGTGCTTCAGTCTTTCGTTTTATTTTTTCCTGTAGCTCTTCCCTTCTTTGTTGTCTTCTTAGTTTTGACTCCTCCTTCTTAATCTGTTTACGCTCCCTTCTTATTTCTTTTCTCCATCGTTTCATTTGTCCATTCAATGATGCCGCGATTATTTGTACCCTTTTCTCGTTTGGTATTTCTTCTGTTTCTGGTTTGCTTTCATTTTTTATTCCTTCGGTCTTCTCCTTTCTTAATTCTTCGCTTTTTAATCCGTCCTCTCTCTTTTCCTTGATGTCCTCTTCCGGCTTCTTATTGATATTGTCCAGTTGGTCACCCAATTCTTTTTTCAAGGATTGGTTGCTCTCCTCTTCTTCTCTTTTTAATCTGTCCTCTCTCTTTTCCTTGATCCATTCACTCATCTCATGAAGGAGCCTTTCCATCATCATCGATTTTTGATCCTCCGTAAATTCCGAGAATATTTCCATTATCCTCTCCGTGCTCGTATCTTCTTTTTGTGTTAGTTCTGTCATATTGCTTGTTGTTCTCCCCTTTTCTCTGGCTTTGTAGCTGTTGCCTAGCTCCAACTAGTGATTGGGCAGAAAGTATTGGCCTTCCAATCGCTAATTAAAGCCCCTAAAGTTGTGCGCCAATTTGTAATAATATATCATAAAATAATCGATTGAATGTGTGTTTTGATGATAATAGCTATTGTGGAGTATGTGACTCCGATGTAATCAAGTCCAATGTAATATGTTGTATTGTAATGTGTTTATTTGGTGTGGCTCTCGACGTCTTACTGGCCTGAAACACTTCCTTAAGTTTCCCAGCTGGTCGAGTCCCAATGGTAGCAAGACCGGTCGAGTAGCGTAAAGTTGATGAAGAAATATATATGCTCAGCTTCACCGAAAGTTTCAAAACAAAAATTATTGTTTTGAAGAAAATTAAAAAAAAAATTATGTTTATAAAAAAAAATAATAAAAAAAAAATTTAATTTTATTAATTAATTAATTAGGATCAATTAATTAATATAGGGCTGTGAAGTTTTAAACAGTGTAATGCTCTTCTGAAAATTTTTATTAAAGTTTTAGTATAATTTAAATAATCTATCACCACTCATAAGACTGTCTGTAAACCAATCGATATTTGTTTACCTTTCTATTTTTTAGGTTATCTTCACTTACGGGTGGTAAAGTCCTTGTAGATTATCAATTAGAATTATATTATTGGTAATTAGTATTATTGAAGAAATAAAGAACTATTAAGTATTGAAAAGTATTAATGTTTTATTAAGTAACAGCAATATTGACTCTTATCGATTAGTATCGATTCTCAGGATATCGAAAAAAGTTACAAGTATATGTTATAAAAATTATATAGGGTTCTTTAAACAGCCAGTTATTACCAAAGTCAGAGAAATCGGGCTAATATTTAAAAAGTATAACGTTACAATCAAATTAATAGTTATTAATAAACACAGACATTGAATAATAAATTGTAAATATAATAATTGTTTTCACCAAACAGCTGTGCTGAACAAAGAAGAAGGCACTGAAATCGTCAAAGCAAATGGCCGCCGTGAAGTTAGTGAGATGTCATTCGTATATTGGACGTTCCAAATAAAAGATTTTCCTGTAGTATTCCTGTTCTGATGTCTGCGAATCTCTTGTAAAATGTTGTGTAGTGTCTAGTGTACTGTTTCTGAGTTGTATTTAGTGTATTCGTATAATTATTAGTTCAAACACTTTCCCCGATTCCATCACTAATTTGGGTTAATGTATTACACAGTTTTCTAGTGTTTTGTGGTGTCTTTCAGAGTAGATATGTATTGTTCTGTGTTTATGGAGTGTTTCTTGATTGTTTCTGTTATAATATGATAGTTTTTAGAAGTATTCCACAAGTCACTCGCGATTTCACAATAACGTACTATACATTCGCTTGGTATGTCTATTATTGGTTAGGTTATGCACGTTACCAAACGTATGTCATGTTAACCGTTCAAAAACCAATAATTAACTAACTGTTTCCTCCAGTTTCAATTAAACTCTTAGCCCATATAATATTATCCTTAACATTGTTCAAAAATATTTTCACATCCTGTGTACATTTTACTATTTCACTATATGAATGCCTAAACTTTGGTTATTTGTCAATTTTATTCACTAGATTTGATTTAAATTAATCTTTCAGTTCATTCTGGTTATTTTCAGATTAAATAATGCCATTTTATAGTGTTTTCTGTCCAAAAAATAGTAATTTTACTTTCAGTTTGGGTATACTCTGAAGAGTCCAAAACATCAAAATTTACTTCCTGTCATTATATAAATTCAGCCATTTTATCAGTTATATTTAATATTAATAATTCTATATTGTATTAAAAGGTTCCTATTCCCTTATTTTCTGGTAATTAATTGAATTAGTTGTATTCGGAAACATTATTCTGAAATATATGACTCCCATGTCCAAATTTCTGAGTCTAGTCATTCTTATTTTTATTTATAATTCTGAATATAATTTATTAAAATCTCTCTAAATGGTATGTGCAATTATATGGCATGATCTCAAGTTTATTTTGTCTAAACCCCTTTTGTTTATTTGCTTTTAAATGAGTAATTTCTCTGTTTTGATGAAGTTTGGTTTCCATTCTTTTGGCCTATGATTTTTTTAACAATTTTTCTTACAAAATAATTTACAAACAATATATGATGTGTGATACCCTCTCTGACTTTTACATATAGTATTATAAATTAAACATGTTTTCAAATTACACAATAACAATTAGTATTGGTTACAATACAAATAATAGTTAAAACAAATAAAGAATATTTTTTTTAAATAAATGGTTGTCTTCAAGTCAGACATTTTGCAACAAAATCCCCATGTCCAACATGGAAACATGGTTTACGAAAAAGGTTTTTTACTAACTAACATCTTAATTACTCTCTACTATTTACAAGTGGTAACTATTTTTATAGTTCTGATGTTAGTTGTTTCAGACCCAAACAAATGGCCTTATATCTAATACATTTTTAAACATTCTTGTACTATATACATAAAAACCTTATATTTATATTCTTATTTCTAAACATTATTATAAGTAGGATTCTACAGTTTTTATACTGTCTTTTACATTGTCTTTGGGGAATTGTACCCTGTCATTAACAAATAAATAGTATTAATTGTTCAAAAGGTATTATGAACTCTGTTTTTCTTTTTTCATGTAAAACAAAATGTTATTTTAAACAGATTCATGTCTTATGAACAACATATTGTCACAGTACATATTTTAATTCATTGAAAAATGCATATTTCATTGCATCCAATGTTTGTGATTGCCAAGAATGAAACACAAGGTTCATTTTTTATAATACCCAAAACTATCACTGGTTCACTTTGCACTTATTATTATGTTAATGCTAAATGGTCGTATAGTCTTATTAACATAATAAATTGGTTAGCGTTTTTTCAATGGAGATTTGTTCCATGGGTACTATATTATTGTTTCATCTTAGTTCACAGGAAACTTTTACTTTATACACTCCTCTCTCTTAAATTTATATACATGTGGTTTTTATTTCGTTATACTTTTGTTTTTAGATATTTATTTTGGGGATATAGGGATTTGGGTGTCTTTTATAAGAGCATGACATCTTCTTCAGGATGCTGCCCTCTTCTTCTGTCTTCAGTCTTCTTTTCTCCTGCCTTCTGGGACTGGTATCTTCTCCATCTTCTTCTTGTTGCCATCAGGTTTCTTGGGATCTTCTCCATCTTCTTCTTTATTTCAGAAATACACAACCTGTATTGGTTGATCTTGGCTTATTTTAGGGTTTCTCTTCTATTTATTCTTCCTCGTTGTGGGTTTGGTCATATTCAGTACTGCTTTGTTATTTACTATTTTACCTTCCTGGGTTATACCTTGAAAACCTTTGGTTATGAGACTGGTCTTGGATGACTCATCACTAGTAACTCCTTTTACTTGAACTTGGATTTTCATTATAATAATGATTTCTTTCCACAGTTGCTATGAATTAATCTATTTATATTAAACTTAACGCTTTCTTCCAACTTTAAATATTATAACTTCATTATTCTAATGATCAATTGCCATTCAATATTATGCATACATCTGTCACGCTACAGATTGCTCCCCTCCAGAAGTAATTATTTCAGACATGTTTATGGATGAAATAATTTCTTATGATAATTTCATCATTTCTTATAATTCATTTTCTTCTCCATTTGTATATCGACATTTTATAATTAGAGTTTAATTAATTTTCTATATATAATTATTTGTTTTACTACTGATCCTTTTCGGATAGTTAGTGTCTTCTGAGATATATTATAATTGTAATACATTTTCTTTCTATATCAACTTCGTGTTGTATCCTTGGGATATTAATTCCCTAACATTCCCTATCACGTGGGCTGGGGCAGATCAGAGGGGCACTGTACGCTACTTCTCTGCTGGCCATACACCACTTCTATAAATTGAGTACAGGGGCATATCCGTCCCTGCTCAAAAACATAATGCTGCTGGAATTATCTTCAGTCAGTCATCGAATAAATAAATAAAAAGTAGTCTCATTTTCGACTAATAAAAATATCTTTGGATTCTCCACTTCGTAGTCTCTCAGATTATCTCACATTTTCTATCTTAATAAATCTTCATAATCTTTATTATACTCATTACATATATATTTTTTTCCAAAACTCTTAACTTGTCTGATATATTTAATTTAATTATGGTTTAAAACCTTTCTTTTAATAATTCTGGTTACTGTTTACAGTGTAACTCTCTTTCTTCTTCATCTGAATTCTCTTTATGCTTTCTTCTGGTTATTCATAGTATTAGCATGGTCTTTATAAATAGTCTTTCGTATTCATTATTTGAATGGTCTTAATATGTTATATTTATTTTTTTTAACATTGTATCTTTACATTAGATATACAGGTTGTTATATTGATCATTTTATTTAAACATTTTGGTTCTTTCCTTTCTCTTAGAAAGTTATTAATCCGCCTTCGCATTCATTAACATTAATTCATTTATATTATATTTCATGTGGTATTTCTTCTCTTTGCATTTCATATAGGTCTTATTATTATCATTTGTTCAAAATCATCTTCTCCATATGTTTGGTATGAGTTGTTCTTCTTTGCTCTTAATTAACTGTTTTCATTATCGTTTCATAGGTAATTAGTCTCTTTGCTTCCAAATTTTTTCCTTCTCTGGCATATTACACTCTTTTTTGTTAGTCTTCTCTACTCCTTCAAATTCTATTGTGAATGTTAGCATTTATTCTGGATTAACGTTAATTCTCTTTTCTGAATTAATCACTTTATTTTCTTCTCAATTCAATCATAATTGACACATAATTATTTTTTGGAACTTGGTTAGTTTTAATGTAAAATTTAAACTATTCTTTTTAATTAATTGAAAAATATTTCTCATAAATCCTTGTAATATGTTGATCTTATCTTGTTTCAAAGTACTGACGTTCTATCAACATTCAAATTCTGTTTAATTCATTTATTCCCAGAATTGTTTCATTCAGAATTGTTTATAGTATTGTGATTTTACTATTATTTCTGAATGTTTTGGTATTTCTCCAAATTCAAATTCTTCTTAATTATTTACCATAAAGTTTTCTCATAAACTTAGTTATAGTAAGTTGGTCTTACTTCATTTTTAAATTTTTCATATATTAACTTCAAAATTCCTTTCTTCTTAATTCTTCCAAAATGTTTTTCTCATAATTCAGTGGTAGTAAGATGTACTTACTCAGTTTTAAATTTTCATAATTATATTCCAATTCAAAAGTCTTTCTTTTTCATTTTTCCATAAAGTTTGTTCCAAAATTATTAGGTTGTAGTAAGATGTACTTACATTATTTTTGAATTTTTAAAAATAAATTAAAAATTCTTTTTCTTTTAATTCTCAAAAATGTTCTTTTCAAAATATTAGGTTGTAAGATGTACTTACATTATTTCCGAATTTTTAAAATATTAAATTGAAAAAATTCTTCTTCTTCTAATTCTCCAAAATGTTCTTCTCAAAATATTAGGTTGTAAGATGTACTTACATTATTTCTGAATTTTTAAAATAAAAATTCTAAATTCCTTCTTCTTATAATTCTCCAAAATGTTCTTCTCAAAATATTAGGTTGTAAGATGTACTTACATTATTTTTGAATTTCTAAAATTAAAAATTCTAAATTCCTTCTTCTTATAATTCTCCAGAATGTTCTTTTCAAAATATTAGGTTGTAAGATGTACTTACATTATTTTAAAATTTTTATAAAATATAAATTCTAAATTCCTTCTTCTTATAATTCTCCAAAACGTTCTTCTCAAAATATTAGGTTGTAAGATGTACTTACAAAATTTTTTGAATTTTTTTTTTTAAATAAATTCAAAATTCTAAAACTCACAACTCATTCTTCATAATATTTCTTCATAGAAGCTTGATTGTAACTCCTTTGATTTTTCCTGAAACGATTTCCCTCAACTCATATGTATTATTATGCTTATCATTTACCACAACATATGGGCATTTATTGTACTCTACACTGGCCCATATTATTTATACTTTTGTAAGTTGATCTTCTCTTTTTCTTTCCTTATAAATGCCTTTTCTTTTATATACCCAGGAAGATGGACGATTTTCTTTATGTCGTTCCATTGCTCATATTCTTATTTATTTATAATGTGCATTTTCTTAAATAGTCTTCATTCATAAAACCCAGTTTTGTTTCTATGTTTATTCTTCGTATCATTTCCTTTCAATGATATTTATTTCGTCTCCTTCAACATTGTTTTTCGCCGTTGTCGGTTATCATGATCTCCGTCCCTTTTCTTGATGTCGTTTGGTATCTGTGTCAACCAGGGTCCATCATCTCGGTTGCTCTTATAAAATTTACCCTAGGGCGCGACACTCGGTTATTATTACTGTTATTATTGTTATTACTAAATTTATCATGATAGTAATTTCGGTTAGGTTGGTAAGGTCTGTTACCATTATTGTTGGGATATGGATTTCTCTGACTGTATGGGACATTATTATGTTGGTATACATTGTTTCTATTGTATGGATAGGGGTTGTTATCCCTAACGCCGTTAGAATTACCGATACACTGGTTATTACGTGGCTGGTTGTTAGGGCCGTCGTAATTACTGGGCTGGTTCCCTCTATCATCATATTGTATACACCAATACTTTTGTGGTCCATGTTTAGTATTACCTGACAAATATATGTGAGGATCTTCATCTGGGTTATCACTTATTATTTGTTTATCTGAAACACCATAAGCTGGTTTACCATCACATATCCACTCTGAAGGAATATATTTTAGTCTAACCGTACCCTGGAACTGTCCTAGATGGCACACTAATGGAATACGTTCTGGTGATTCATCTGTGCCGTCGTTACAGTCTGGTACGATATCACATTTCCATCTTTCTGAAAAACATTGTCCAGTCTTGCGCTGAAATTGGTCTGTTCCACATGTGGTATTCTGTTTACCTCTGGTCCTTTCCCATTGGTAGACTACTGTCTTGTGGTAAATTATTTCTGAAATGACTTCGATTCTCCTTCTATAATTCATAGAATTCATGATGTCTTTGTCATAGGTAATTGGGATATTATTGCCATCAATTAACCCATGTTTCATCATCTCCAACTCTTCCTTCGTTTTTATTACATTTCTTGGATACATTCTCCTTTTCCTTGGTTTAATATTTTCCTGGTTTCGGTTAGTTTCAATTTCAGGTACCACCATTACTTGTTCCTGCGTTTTGTCATTTGGTATTTCTTCTAACTCTCTTTTGTTATCTCTTATTAATTCTTCCTCCCACAGTTTATTATTCTTTATGATAATTTCCACCCTTTTATTGTTATTCTCTATCATCTGTTTTAGAGTACTTGTTCTTACTTCTCTCCACTTTTTCATGACCTCCTTTAGTGCTTCAGTCTTTCGTTTTATTTTTTCCTGTAGCTCTTCCCTTCTTTGTTGTCTTCTTAGTTTTGACTCCTCCTTCTTAATCTGTTTACGCTCCCTTCTTATTTCTTTTCTCCATCGTTTCATTTGTCCATTCAATGATGCCGCGATTATTTGTACCCTTTTCTCGTTTGGTATTTCTTCTGTTTCTGGTTTGCTTTCATTTTTTATTCCTTCGGTCTTCTCCTTTCTTAATTCTTCGCTTTTTAATCCGTCCTCTCTCTTTTCCTTGATGTCCTCTTCCGGCTTCTTATTGATATTGTCCAGTTGGTCACCCAATTCTTTTTTCAAGGATTGGTTGCTCTCCTCTTCTTCTCTTTTTAATCTGTCCTCTCTCTTTTCCTTGATCCATTCACTCATCTCATGAAGGAGCCTTTCCATCATCATCGATTTTTGATCCTCCGTAAATTCCGAGAATATTTCCATTATCCTCTCCGTGCTCGTATCTTCTTTTTGTGTTAGTTCTGTCATATTGCTTGTTGTTCTCCCCTTTTCTCTGGCTTTGTAGCTGTTGCCTAGCTCCAACTAGTGATTGGGCAGAAAGTATTGGCCTTCCAATCGCTAATTAAAGCCCCTAAAGTTGTGCGCCAATTTGTAATAATATATCATAAAATAATCGATTGAATGTGTGTTTTGATGATAATAGCTATTGTGGAGTATGTGACTCCGATGTAATCAAGTCCAATGTAATATGTTGTATTGTAATGTGTTTATTTGGTGTGGCTCTCGACGTCTTACTGGCCTGAAACACTTCCTTAAGTTTCCCAGCTGGTCGAGTCCCAATGGTAGCAAGACCGGTCGAGTAGCGTAAAGTTGATGAAGAAATATATATGCTCAGCTTCACCGAAAGTTTCAAAACAAAAATTATTGTTTTGAAGAAAATTAAAAAAAAAATTATGTTTATAAAAAAAAATAATAAAAAAAAAAATTTAATTTTATTAATTAATTAATTAGGATCAATTAATTAATATAGGGCTGTGAAGTTTTAAACAGTGTAATGCTCTTCTGAAAATTTTTATTAAAGTTTTAGTATAATTTAAATAATCTATCACCACTCATAAGACTGTCTGTAAACCAATCGATATTTGTTTACCTTTCTATTTTTTAGGTTATCTTCACTTACGGGTGGTAAAGTCCTTGTAGATTATCAATTAGAATTATATTATTGGTAATTAGTATTATTGAAGAAATAAAGAACTATTAAGTATTGAAAAGTATTAATGTTTTATTAAGTAACAGCAATATTGACTCTTATCGATTAGTATCGATTCTCAGGATATCGAAAAAAGTTACAAGTATATGTTATAAAAATTATATAGGGTTCTTTAAACAGCCAGTTATTACCAAAGTCAGAGAAATCGGGCTAATATTTAAAAAGTATAACGTTACAATCAAATTAATAGTTATTAATAAACACAGACATTGAATAATAAATTGTTACTATAATAATTGTTTTCACCAAACAGCTGTGCTGAACAAAGAAGAAGGCACTGAAATCGTCAAAGCAAATGGCCGCCGTGAAGTTAGTGAGATGTCATTCGTATATTGGACGTTCCAAATAAAAGATTTTCCTGTAGTATTCCTGTTCTGATGTCTGCGAATCTCTTGTAAAATGTTGTGTAGTGTCTAGTGTACTGTTTCTGAGTTGTATTTAGTGTATTCGTATAATTATTAGTTCAAACACTTTCCCCGATTCCATCACTAATTTGGGTTAATGTATTACACAGTTTTCTAGTGTTTTGTGGTGTTTTTCAGAGTAGATATGTATTGTTTTGTGTTTATGGAGTGTTTCTTGATTGTTTCTGTTATAATATGATAGTTTTTAGAAGTATTCCACAAGTCACTCGCGATTTCACAATAACGTACTATACATTCGCTTGGTATGTCTATTATTGGTTAGGTTATGCACGTTACCAAACGTATGTCATGTTAACCGTTCAAAAACCAATAATTAACTAACTGTTTCCTCCAGTTTCAATTAAACTCTTAGCCCATATAATATTATCCTTAACATTGTTCAAAAATATTTTCACATCCTGTGTACATTTTACTATTTCACTATATGAATGCCTAAACTTTGGTTATTTGTCAATTTTATTCACTAGATTTGATTTAAATTAATCTTTCAGTTCATTCTGGTTATTTTCAGATTAAATAATGCCATTTTATAGTGTTTTCTGTCCAAAAAATAGTAATTTTACTTTCAGTTTGGGTATACTCTGAAGAGTCCAAAACATCAAAATTTACTTCCTGTCATTATATAAATTCAGCCATTTTATCAGTTATATTTAATATTAATAATTCTATATTGTATTAAAAGGTTCCTATTCCCTTATTTTCTGGTAATTAATTGAATTAGTTGTATTCGGAAACATTATTCTGAAATATATGACTCCCATGTCCAAATTTCTGAGTCTAGTCATTCTTATTTTTATTTATAATTCTGAATATAATTTATTAAAATCTCTCTAAATGGTATGTGCAATTATATGGCATGATCTCAAGTTTATTTTGTCTAAACCCCTTTTGTTTATTTGCTTTTAAATGAGTAATTTCTCTGTTTTGATGAAGTTTGGTTTCCATTCTTTTGGCCTATGATTTTTTTAACAACTTTTCTTACAAAATAATTTACAAACAATATATGATGTGTGATACCCTCTCTGACTTTTACATATAGTATTATAAATTAAACATGTTTTCAAATTACACAATAACAATTAGTATTGGTTACAATACAAATAATAGTTAAAACAAATAAAGAATATTTTTTTTAAATAAATGGTTGTCTTCAAGTCAGACATTTTGCAACAAAATCCCCATGTCCAACATGGAAACATGGTTTACGAAAAAGGTTTTTTACTAACTAACATCTTAATTACTCTCTACTATTTACAAGTGGTAACTATTTTTATAGTTCTGATGTTAGTTGTTTCAGACCCAAACAAATGGCCTTATATCTAATACATTTTTAAACATTCTTGTACTATATACATAAAAACCTTATATTTATATTCTTATTTCTAAACATTATTATAAGTAGGATTCTACAGTTTTTATACTGTCTTTTACATTGTCTTTGGGGAATTGTACCCTGTCATTAACAAATAAATAGTATTAATTGTTCAAAAGGTATTATGAACTCTGTTTTTCTTTTTTCATGTAAAACAAAATGTTATTTTAAACAGATTCATGTCTTATGAACAACATATTGTCACAGTACATATTTTAATTCATTGAAAAATGCATATTTCATTGCATCCAATGTTTGTGATTGCCAAGAATGAAACACAAGGTTCATTTTTTATAATACCCAAAACTATCACTGGTTCACTTTGCACTTATTATTATGTTAATGCTAAATGGTCGTATAGTCTTATTAACATAATAAATTGGTTAGCGTTTTTTCAATGGAGATTTGTTCCATGGGTACTATATTATTGTTTCATCTTAGTTCACAGGAAACTTTTACTTTATACACTCCTCTCTCTTAAATTTATATACATGTGGTTTTTATTTCGTTATACTTTTGTTTTTAGATATTTATTTTGGGGATATAGGGATTTGGGTGTCTTTTATAAGAGCATGACATCTTCTTCAGGATGCTGCCCTCTTCTTCTTTCTTCAGTCTTCTTTTCTCCTGCCTTCTGGGACTGGTATCTTCTCCATCTTCTTCTTGTTGCCATCAGGTTTCTTGGGATCTTCTCCATCTTCTTCTTTATTTCAGAAATACACAACCTGTATTGGTTGATCTTGGCTTATTTTAGGGTTTCTCTTCTATTTATTCTTCCTCGTTGTGGGTTTGGTCATATTCAGTACTGCTTTGTTATTTACTATTTTACCTTCCTGGGTTATACCTTGAAAACCTTTGGTTATGAGACTGGTCTTGGATGACTCATCACTAGTAACTCCTTTTACTTGAACTTGGATTTTCATTATAATAATGATTTCTTTCCACAGTTGCTATGAATTAATCTATTTATATTAAACTTAATGCTTTCTTCCAACTTTAAATATTATAACTTCATTATTCTAATGATCAATTGCCATTCAATATTATGCATACATCTGTCACGCTACAGATTGCTCCCCTCCAGAAGTAATTATTTCAGACATGTTTATGGATGAAATAATTTCTTATGATAATTTCATCATTTCTTATAATTCATTTTCTTCTCCATTTGTATATCGACATTTTATAATTAGAGTTTAATTAATTTTCTATATATAATTATTTGTTTTACTACTGATCCTTTTCGGATAGTTAGTGTCTTCTGAGATATATTATAATTGTAATACATTTTCTTTCTATATCAACTTCGTGTTGTATCCTTGGGATATTAATTCCCTAACATTCCCTATCACGTGGGCTGGGGCAGATCAGAGGGGCACTGTACGCTACTTCTCTGCTGGCCATACACCACTTCTATAAATTGAGTACAGGGGCATATCCATCCCTGCTCAAAAACATAATGCTGCTGGAATTATCTTCAGTCAGTCATCGAATAAATAAATAAAAAGTAGTCTCATTTTCGACTAATAAAAATATCTTTGGATTCTCCACTTCGTAGTCTCTCAGATTATCTCACATTTTCTATCTTAATAAATCTTCATAATCTTTATTATACTCATTACATATATATTTTTTTCCAAAACTCTTAACTTGTCTGATATATTTAATTTAATTATGGTTGAAAACCTTTCTTTTAATAATTCTGGTTACTGTTTACAGTGTAACTCTCTTTCTTCTTCATCTGAATTCTCTTTATGCTTTCTTCTGGTTATTCATAGTATTAGCATTGTCTTTATAAATAGTCTTTCGTATTCATTATTTGAATGGTCTTAATATGTTATATTTAATTTTTTTAACATTGTATCTTTACATTAGATATACAGGTTGTTATATTGATCATTTTATTTAAACATTTTGGTTCTTTCCTTTCTCTTAGAAAGTTATTAATCCGCCTTCGCATTCATTAACATTAATTCATTTATATTATATTTCATGTGGTATTTCTTCTCTTTGCATTTCATATAGGTCTTATTATTATCATTTGTTCAAAATCATCTTCTCCATATGTTTGGTATGAGTTGTTCTTCTTTGCTCTTAATTAACTGTTTTCATTATCGTTTCATAGGTAATTAGTCTCTTTGCTTCCAAATTTTTTCCTTCTCTGGCATATTACACTCTTTTTTGTTAGTCTTCTCTACTCCTTCAAATTCTATTGTGAATGTTAGCATTTATTCTGGATTAACGTTAATTCTCTTTTCTGAATTAATCACTTTATTTTCTTCTCAATTCAATCATAATTGACACATAATTATTTTTTGGAACTTGGTTAGTTTTAATGTAAAATTCAAACTATTCTTTTTAATTAATTGAAAAATATTTCTCATAAATCCTTGTAATATGTTGATCTTATCTTGTTTCAAAGTACTGACGTTCTATCAACATTTAAATTCTGTTTAATTCATTTATTCCCAGAATTGTTTCATTCAGAATTGTTTATAGTATTGTGATTTTACTATTATTTCTGAATGTTTTGGTATTTCTCCAAAATCAAATTCTTCTTAATTATTTACCATAAAGTTTTCTCATAAACTTAGTTATAGTAAGTTGGTCTTACTTCATTTTTAAATTTTTCATATATTAACTTCAAAATTCCTTTCTTCTTAATTCTTCCAAAATGTTTTTCTCATAATTCAGTGGTAGTAAGATGTACTTACTCAGTTTTAAATTTTCATAATTATATTCCAATTCAAAAGTCTTTCTTTTTCATTTTTCCATAAAGTTTGTTCCAAAATTATTAGGTTGTAGTAAGATGTACTTACATTATTTTTGAATTTTTAAAAATAAATTAAAAATTCTTTTTCTTTTAATTCTCAAAAATGTTCTTTTCAAAATATTAGGTTGTAAGATGTACTTACATTATTTCCGAATTTTTAAAATATTAAATTGAAAAAATTCTTCTTCTTCTAATTCTCCAAAATGTTCTTCTCAAAATATTAGGTTGTAAGATGTACTTACATTATTTCTGAATTTTTAAAATAAAAATTCTAAATTCCTTCTTCTTATAATTCTCCAAAATGTTCTTCTCAAAATATTAGGTTGTAAGATGTACTTACATTATTTTTGAATTTCTAAAATTAAAAATTCTAAATTCCTTCTTCTTATAATTCTCCAGAATGTTCTTTTCAAAATATTAGGTTGTAAGATGTACTTACATTATTTTAAAATTTTTATAAAATATAAATTCTAAATTCCTTCTTCTTATAATTCTCCAAAATGTTCTTCTCAAAATATTAGGTTGTAAGATGTACTTACAAAATTTTTTGAATTTTTTTTTTTAAATAAATTCAAAATTCTAAAACTCACAACTCATTCTTCATAATATTTCTTCATAGAAGCTTGATTGTAACTCCTTTGATTTTTCCTGAAACGATTTCCCTCAACTCATATGTATTATTATGCTTATCATTTACCACAACATATGGGCATATATTGTACTCTACACTGGCCCATATTATTTATACTTTTGTAAGTTGATCTTCTCTTTTTCTTTCCTTATAAATGCCTTTTCTTTTATATACCCAGGAAGATGGACGATTTTCTTTATGTCGTTCCATTGCTCATATTCTTATTTATTTATAATGTGCATTTTCTTAAATAGTCTTCATTCATAAAACCCAGTTTTGTTTCTATGTTTATTCTTCGTATCATTTCCTTTCAATGATATTTATTTCGTCTCCTTCAACATTGTTTTTCGCCGTTGTCGGTTATCATGATCTCCGTCCCTTTTCTTGATGTCGTTTGGTATCTGTGTCAACCAGGGTCCATCATCTCGGTTGCTCTTATAAAATTTACCCTAGGGCGCGACACTCGGTTATTATTACTGTTATTATTGTTATTACTAAATTTATCATGATAGTAATTTCGGTTAGGTTGGTAAGGTCTGTTACCATTATTGTTGGGATATGGATTTCTCTGACTGTATGGGACATTATTATGTTGGTATAAATTGTTTCTATTGTATGGATAGGGGTTGTTATCCCTAACGCCGTTAGAATTACCGATACACTGGTTATTACGTGGCTGGTTGTTAGGGCCGTCGTAATTACTGGGCTGGTTCCCTCTATCATCATATTGTATACACCAATACTTTTGTGGTCCATGTTTAGTATTACCTGACAAATATATGTGAGGATCTTCATCTGGGTTATCACTTATTATTTGTTTATCTGAAACACCGTAAGCTGATTTACCATCACATATCCACTCTGAAGGAATATATTTTAGTCTAACCGTACCCTGGAACTGTCCTAGATGGCACACTAATGGAATACGTTCTGGTGATTCATCTGTGCCGTCATTACAGTCTGGTACGATATCACATTTCAATCTTTCTGAAAAACATTGTCCAGTCTTGCGCTGAAATTGGTCTGTTCCACATGTGGTATTCTGTTTACCTGTGGTCCTTTCCCATTGGTAGACTACTGTCTTGTGGTAAATTATTTCTGAAATGACTTCGATTCTCCTTCTATAATTCATAGAATTCATGATGTCTTTGTCATAGGTAATTGGGATATTATTGCCATCAATTAACCCATGTTTCATCATCTCCAACTCTTCCTTCGTTTTTATTACATTTCTTGGATACATTCTCCTTTTCCTTGGTTTAATATTTTCCTGGTTTCGGTTAGTTTCAATTTCAGGTACCACCATTACTTGTTCCTGCGTTTTGTCATTTGGTATTTCTTCTAACTCTCTTTTGTTATCTCTTATTAATTCTTCCTCCCACAGTTTATTATTCTTTATGATAATTTCCACCCTTTTATTGTTATTCTCTATCATCTGTTTTAGAGTACTTGTTCTTACTTCTCTCCACTTTTTCATGACCTCCTTTAGTGCTTCAGTCTTTCGTTTTATTTTTTCCTGTAGCTCTTCCCTTCTTTGTTGTCTTCTTAGTTTTGACTCCTCCTTCTTAATCTGTTTACGCTCCCTTCTTATTTCTTTTCTCCATCGTTTCATTTGTCCATTCAATGATGCCGCGATTATTTGTACCCTTTTCTCGTTTGGTATTTCTTCTGTTTCTGGTTTGCTTTCATTTTTTATTCCTTCGGTCTTCTCCTTTCTTAATTCTTCGCTTTTTAATCCGTCCTCTCTCTTTTCCTTGATGTCCTCTTCCGGCTTCTTATTGATATTGTCCAGTTGGTCACCCAATTCTTTTTTCAAGGATTGGTTGCTCTCCTCTTCTTCTCTTTTTAATCTGTCCTCTCTCTTTTCCTTGATCCATTCACTCATCTCATGAAGGAGCCTTTCCATCATCATCGATTTTTGATCCTCCGTAAATTCCGAGAATATTTCCATTATCCTCTCCGTGCTCGTATCTTCTTTTTGTGTTAGTTCTGTCATATTGCTTGTTGTTCTCCCCTTTTCTCTGGCTTTGTAGCTGTTGCCTAGCTCCAACTAGTGATTGGGCAGAAAGTATTGGCCTTCCAATCGCTAATTAAAGCCCCTAAAGTTGTGCGCCAATTTGTAATAATATATCATAAAATAATCGATTGAATGTGTGTTTTGATGATAATAGCTATTGTGGAGTATGTGACTCCGATGTAATCAAGTCCAATGTAATATGTTGTATTGTAATGTGTTTATTTGGTGTGGCTCTCGACGTCTTACTGGCCTGAAACACTTCCTTAAGTTTCCCAGCTGGTCGAGTCCCAATGGTAGCAAGACCGGTCGAGTAGCGTAAAGTTGATGAAGAAATATATATGCTCAGCTTCACCGAAAGTTTCAAAACAAAAATTATTGTTTTGAAGAAAATTAAAAAAAAAATTATGTTTATAAAAAAAAATAATAAAAAAAAAATTTTAATTTTATTAATTAATTAATTAGGATCAATTAATTAATATAGGGCTGTGAAGTTTTAAACAGTGTAATGCTCTTCTGAAAATTTTTATTAAAGTTTTAGTATAATTTAAATAATCTATCACCACTCATAAGACTGTCTGTAAACCAATCGATATTTGTTTACCTTTCTATTTTTTAGGTTATCTTCACTTACGGGTGGTAAAGTCCTTGTAGATTATCAATTAGAATTATATTATTGGTAATTAGTATTATTGAAGAAATAAAGAACTATTAAGTATTGAAAAGTATTAATGTTTTATTAAGTAACAGCAATATTGACTCTTATCGATTAGTATCGATTCTCAGGATATCGAAAAAAGTTACAAGTATATGTTATAAAAATTATATAGGGTTCTTTAAACAGCCAGTTATTACCAAAGTCAGAGAAATCGGGCTAATATTTAAAAAGTATAACGTTACAATCAAATTAATAGTTATTAATAAACACAGACATTGAATAATAAATTGTTACTATAATAATTGTTTTCACCAAACAGCTGTGCTGAACAAAGAAGAAGGCACTGAAATCGTCAAAGCAAATGGCCGCCGTGAAGTTAGTGAGATGTCATTCGTATATTGGACGTTCCAAATAAAAGATTTTCCTGTAGTATTCCTGTTCTGATGTCTGCGAATCTCTTGTAAAATGTTGTGTAGTGTCTAGTGTACTGTTTCTGAGTTGTATTTAGTGTATTCGTATAATTATTAGTTCAAACACTTTCCCCGATTCCATCACTAATTTGGGTTAATGTATTACACAGTTTTCTAGTGTTTTGTGGTGTTTTTCAGAGTAGATATGTATTGTTCTGTGTTTATGGAGTGTTTCTTGATTGTTTCTGTTATAATATGATAGTTTTTAGAAGTATTCCACAAGTCACTCGCGATTTCACAATAACGTACTATACATTCGCTTGGTATGTCTATTATTGGTTAGGTTATGCACGTTACCAAACGTATGTCATGTTAACCGTTCAAAAACCAATAATTAACTAACTGTTTCCTCCAGTTTCAATTAAACTCTTAGCCCATATAATATTATCCTTAACATTGTTCAAAAATATTTTCACATCCTGTGTACATTTTACTATTTCACTATATGAATGCCTAAACTTTGGTTATTTGTCAATTTTATTCACTAGATTTGATTTAAATTAATCTTTCAGTTCATTCTGGTTATTTTCAGATTAAATAATGCCATTTTATAGTGTTTTCTGTCCAAAAAATAGTAATTTTACTTTCAGTTTGGGTATACTCTGAAGAGTCCAAAACATCAAAATTTACTTCCTGTCATTATATAAATTCAGCCATTTTATCAGTTATATTTAATATTAATAATTCTATATTGTATTAAAAGGTTCCTATTCCCTTATTTTCTGGTAATTAATTGAATTAGTTGTATTCGGAAAACATTATTCTGAAATATATGACTCCATGTCCAAATTTCTGAGTCTAGTCATTCTTATTTTTATTTATAATTCTGAATATAATTTATTAAAATCTCTCTAAATGGTATGTGCAATTATATGGCATGATCTCAAGTTTATTTTGTCTAAACCCCTTTTGTTTATTTGCTTTTAAATGAGTAATTTCTCTGTTTTGATGAAGTTTGGTTTCCATTCTTTTGGCCTATGATTTTTTTAACAACTTTTCTTACAAAATAATTTACAAACAATATATGATGTGTGATACCCTCTCTGACTTTTACATATAGTATTATAAATTAAACATGTTTTCAAATTACACAATAACAATTAGTATTGGTTACAATACAAATAATAGTTAAAACAAATAAAGAATATTTTTTTTAAATAAATGGTTGTCTTCAAGTCAGACATTTTGCAACAAAATCCCCATGTCCAACATGGAAACATGGTTTACGAAAAGGTTTTTTACTAACTAACATCTTAATTACTCTCTACTATTTACAAGTGGTAACTATTTTTATAGTTCTGATGTTAGTTGTTTCAGACCCAAACAAATGGCCTTATATCTAATACATTTTTAAACATTCTTGTACTATATACATAAAAACCTTATATTTATATTCTTATTTCTAAACATTATTATAAGTAGGATTCTACAGTTTTTATACTGTCTTTTACATTGTCTTTGGGGAATTGTACCCTGTCATTAACAAATAAATAGTATTAATTGTTCAAAAGGTATTATGAACTCTGTTTTTCTTTTTTCATGTAAAACAAAATGTTATTTTAACAGATTCATGTCTTATGAACAACATATTGTCACAGTACATATTTTAATTCATTGAAAAATGCATATTTCATTGCATCCAATGTTTGTGATTGCCAAGAATGAAACACAAGGTTCATTTTTTATAATACCCAAAACTATCACTGGTTCACTTTGCACTTATTATTATGTTAATGCTAAATGGTCGTATAGTCTTATTAACATAATAAATTGGTTAGCGTTTTTTCAATGGAGATTTGTTCCATGGGTACTATATTATTGTTTCATCTTAGTTCACAGGAAACTTTTACTTTATACACTCCTCTCTCTTAAATTTATATACATGTGGTTTTTATTTCGTTATACTTTTGTTTTTAGATATTTATTTTGGGGATATAGGGATTTGGGTGTCTTTTATAAGAGCATGACATCTTCTTCAGGATGCTGCCCTCTTCTTCTTTCTTCAGTCTTCTTTTCTCCTGCCTTCTGGGACTGGTATCTTCTCCATCTTCTTCTTGTTGCCATCAGGTTTCTTGGGATCTTCTCCATCTTCTTCTTTATTTCAGAAATACACAACCTGTATTGGTTGATCTTGGCTTATTTTAGGGTTTCTCTTCTATTATTCTTCCTCGTTGTGGGTTTGGTCATATTCAGTACTGCTTTGTTATTTACTATTTTACCTTCCTGGGTTATACCTTGAAAACCTTTGGTTATGAGACTGGTCTTGGATGACTCATCACTAGTAACTCCTTTTACTTGAACTTGGATTTTCATTATAATAATGATTTCTTTCCACAGTTGCTATGAATTAATCTATTTATATTAAACTTAATGCTTTCTTCCAACTTTAAATATTATAACTTCATTATTCTAATGATCAATTGCCATTCAATATTATGCATACATCTGTCACGCTACAGATTGCTCCCCTCCAGAAGTAATTATTTCAGACATGTTTATGGATGAAATAATTTCTTATGATAATTTCATCATTTCTTATAATTCATTTTCTTCTCCATTTGTATATCGACATTTTATAATTAGAGTTTAATTAATTTTCTATATATAATTATTTGTTTTACTACTGATCCTTTTCGGATAGTTAGTGTCTTCTGAGATATATTATAATTGTAATACATTTTCTTTCTATATCAACTTCGTGTTGTATCCTTGGGATATTAATTCCCTAACATTCCCTATCACGTGGGCTGGGGCAGATCAGAGGGGCACTGTACGCTACTTCTCTGCTGGCCATACACCACTTCTATAAATTGAGTACAGGGGCATATCCATCCCTGCTCAAAAACATAATGCTGCTGGAATTATCTTCAGTCAGTCATCGAATAAATAAATAAAAAGTAGTCTCATTTTCGACTAATAAAAATATCTTTGGATTCTCCACTTCGTAGTCTCTCAGATTATCTCACATTTTCTATCTTAATAAATCTTCATAATCTTTATTATACTCATTACATATATATTTTTTTCCAAAACTCTTAACTTGTCTGATATATTTAATTTAATTATGGTTGAAAACCTTTCTTTTAATAATTCTGGTTACTGTTTACAGTGTAACTCTCTTTCTTCTTCATCTGAATTCTCTTTATGCTTTCTTCTGGTTATTCATAGTATTAGCATTGTCTTTATAAATAGTCTTTCGTATTCATTATTTGAATGGTCTTAATATGTTATATTTAATTTTTTTAACATTGTATCTTTACATTAGATATACAGGTTGTTATATTGATCATTTTATTTAAACATTTTGGTTCTTTCCTTTCTCTTAGAAAGTTATTAATCCGCCTTCGCATTCATTAACATTAATTCATTTATATTATATTTCATGTGGTATTTCTTCTCTTTGCATTTCATATAGGTCTTATTATTATCATTTGTTCAAAATCATCTTCTCCATATGTTTGGTATGAGTTGTTCTTCTTTGCTCTTAATTAACTGTTTTCATTATCGTTTCATAGGTAATTAGTCTCTTTGCTTCCAAATTTTTTCCTTCTCTGGCATATTACACTCTTTTTTGTTAGTCTTCTCTACTCCTTCAAATTCTATTGTGAATGTTAGCATTTATTCTGGATTAACGTTAATTCTCTTTTCTGAATTAATCACTTTATTTTCTTCTCAATTCAATCATAATTGACACATAATTATTTTTTGGAACTTGGTTAGTTTTAATGTAAAATTCAAACTATTCTTTTTAATTAATTGAAAAATATTTCTCATAAATCCTTGTAATATGTTGATCTTATCTTGTTTCAAAGTACTGACGTTCTATCAACATTTAAATTCTGTTTAATTCATTTATTCCCAGAATTGTTTCATTCAGAATTGTTTATAGTATTGTGATTTTACTATTATTTCTGAATGTTTTGGTATTTCTCCAAAATCAAATTCTTCTTAATTATTTACCATAAAGTTTTCTCATAAACTTAGTTATAGTAAGTTGGTCTTACTTCATTTTTAAATTTTTCATATATTAACTTCAAAATTCCTTTCTTCTTAATTCTTCCAAAATGTTTTTCTCATAATTCAGTGGTAGTAAGATGTACTTACTCAGTTTTAAATTTTCATAATTATATTCCAATTCAAAAGTCTTTCTTTTTCATTTTTCCATAAAGTTTGTTCCAAAATTATTAGGTTGTAGTAAGATGTACTTACATTATTTTTGAATTTTTAAAAATAAATTAAAAATTCTTTTTCTTTTAATTCTCAAAAATGTTCTTTTCAAAATATTAGGTTGTAAGATGTACTTACATTATTTCCGAATTTTTAAAATATTAAATTGAAAAAATTCTTCTTCTTCTAATTCTCCAAAATGTTCTTCTCAAAATATTAGGTTGTAAGATGTACTTACATTATTTCTGAATTTTTAAAATAAAAATTCTAAATTCCTTCTTCTTATAATTCTCCAAAATGTTCTTCTCAAAATATTAGGTTGTAAGATGTACTTACATTATTTTTGAATTTCTAAAATTAAAAATTCTAAATTCCTTCTTCTTATAATTCTCCAGAATGTTCTTTTCAAAATATTAGGTTGTAAGATGTACTTACATTATTTTAAAATTTTTATAAAATATAAATTCTAAATTCCTTCTTCTTATAATTCTCCAAAATGTTCTTCTCAAAATATTAGGTTGTAAGATGTACTTACAAAATTTTTTGAATTTTTTTTTTTAAATAAATTCAAAATTCTAAAACTCACAACTCATTCTTCATAATATTTCTTCATAGAAGCTTGATTGTAACTCCTTTGATTTTTCCTGAAACGATTTCCCTCAACTCATATGTATTATTATGCTTATCATTTACCACAACATATGGGCATATATTGTACTCTACACTGGCCCATATTATTTATACTTTTGTAAGTTGATCTTCTCTTTTTCTTTCCTTATAAATGCCTTTTCTTTTATATACCCAGGAAGATGGACGATTTTCTTTATGTCGTTCCATTGCTCATATTCTTATTTATTTATAATGTGCATTTTCTTAAATAGTCTTCATTCATAAAACCCAGTTTTGTTTCTATGTTTATTCTTCGTATCATTTCCTTTCAATGATATTTATTTCGTCTCCTTCAACATTGTTTTTCGCCGTTGTCGGTTATCATGATCTCCGTCCCTTTTCTTGATGTCGTTTGGTATCTGTGTCAACCAGGGTCCATCATCTCGGTTGCTCTTATAAAATTTACCCTAGGGCGCGACACTCGGTTATTATTACTGTTATTATTGTTATTACTAAATTTATCATGATAGTAATTTCGGTTAGGTTGGTAAGGTCTGTTACCATTATTGTTGGGATATGGATTTCTCTGACTGTATGGGACATTATTATGTTGGTATAAATTGTTTCTATTGTATGGATAGGGGTTGTTATCCCTAACGCCGTTAGAATTACCGATACACTGGTTATTACGTGGCTGGTTGTTAGGGCCGTCGTAATTACTGGGCTGGTTCCCTCTATCATCATATTGTATACACCAATACTTTTGTGGTCCATGTTTAGTATTACCTGACAAATATATGTGAGGATCTTCATCTGGGTTATCACTTATTATTTGTTTATCTGAAACACCGTAAGCTGATTTACCATCACATATCCACTCTGAAGGAATATATTTTAGTCTAACCGTACCCTGGAACTGTCCTAGATGGCACACTAATGGAATACGTTCTGGTGATTCATCTGTGCCGTCATTACAGTCTGGTACGATATCACATTTCAATCTTTCTGAAAAACATTGTCCAGTCTTGCGCTGAAATTGGTCTGTTCCACATGTGGTATTCTGTTTACCTCTGGTCCTTTCCCATTGGTAGACTACTGTCTTGTGGTAAATTATTTCTGAAATGACTTCGATTCTCCTTCTATAATTCATAGAATTCATGATGTCTTTGTCATAGGTAATTGGGATATTATTGCCATCAATTAACCCATGTTTCATCATCTCCAACTCTTCCTTCGTTTTTATTACATTTCTTGGATACATTCTCCTTTTCCTTGGTTTAATATTTTCCTGGTTTCGGTTAGTTTCAATTTCAGGTACCACCATTACTTGTTCCTGCGTTTTGTCATTTGGTATTTCTTCTAACTCTCTTTTGTTATCTCTTATTAATTCTTCCTCCCACAGTTTATTATTCTTTATGATAATTTCCACCCTTTTATTGTTATTCTCTATCATCTGTTTTAGAGTACTTGTTCTTACTTCTCTCCACTTTTTCATGACCTCCTTTAGTGCTTCAGTCTTTCGTTTTATTTTTTCCTGTAGCTCTTCCCTTCTTTGTTGTCTTCTTAGTTTTGACTCCTCCTTCTTAATCTGTTTACGCTCCCTTCTTATTTCTTTTCTCCATCGTTTCATTTGTCCATTCAATGATGCCGCGATTATTTGTACCCTTTTCTCGTTTGGTATTTCTTCTGTTTCTGGTTTGCTTTCATTTTTTATTCCTTCGGTCTTCTCCTTTCTTAATTCTTCGCTTTTTAATCCGTCCTCTCTCTTTTCCTTGATGTCCTCTTCCGGCTTCTTATTGATATTGTCCAGTTGGTCACCCAATTCTTTTTTCAAGGATTGGTTGCTCTCCTCTTCTTCTCTTTTTAATCTGTCCTCTCTCTTTTCCTTGATCCATTCACTCATCTCATGAAGGAGCCTTTCCATCATCATCGATTTTTGATCCTCCGTAAATTCCGAGAATATTTCCATTATCCTCTCCGTGCTCGTATCTTCTTTTTGTGTTAGTTCTGTCATATTGCTTGTTGTTCTCCCCTTTTCTCTGGCTTTGTAGCTGTTGCCTAGCTCCAACTAGTGATTGGGCAGAAAGTATTGGCCTTCCAATCGCTAATTAAAGCCCCTAAAGTTGTGCGCCAATTTGTAATAATATATCATAAAATAATCGATTGAATGTGTGTTTTGATGATAATAGCTATTGTGGAGTATGTGACTCCGATGTAATCAAGTCCAATGTAATATGTTGTATTGTAATGTGTTTATTTGGTGTGGCTCTCGACGTCTTACTGGCCTGAAACACTTCCTTAAGTTTCCCAGCTGGTCGAGTCCCAATGGTAGCAAGACCGGTCGAGTAGCGTAAAGTTGATGAAGAAATATATATGCTCAGCTTCACCGAAAGTTTCAAAACAAAAATTATTGTTTTGAAGAAAATTAAAAAAAAAATTATGTTTATAAAAAAAAATAATAAAAAAAAAATTTTAATTTTATTAATTAATTAATTAGGATCAATTAATTAATATAGGGCTGTGAAGTTTTAAACAGTGTAATGCTCTTCTGAAAATTTTTATTAAAGTTTTAGTATAATTTAAATAATCTATCACCACTCATAAGACTGTCTGTAAACCAATCGATATTTGTTTACCTTTCTATTTTTTAGGTTATCTTCACTTACGGGTGGTAAAGTCCTTGTAGATTATCAATTAGAATTATATTATTGGTAATTAGTATTATTGAAGAAATAAAGAACTATTAAGTATTGAAAAGTATTAATGTTTTATTAAGTAACAGCAATATTGACTCTTATCGATTAGTATCGATTCTCAGGATATCGAAAAAAGTTACAAGTATATGTTATAAAAATTATATAGGGTTCTTTAAACAGCCAGTTATTACCAAAGTCAGAGAAATCGGGCTAATATTTAAAAAGTATAACGTTACAATCAAATTAATAGTTATTAATAAACACAGACATTGAATAATAAATTGTTACTATAATAATTGTTTTCACCAAACAGCTGTGCTGAACAAAGAAGAAGGCACTGAAATCGTCAAAGCAAATGGCCGCCGTGAAGTTAGTGAGATGTCATTCGTATATTGGACGTTCCAAATAAAAGATTTTCCTGTAGTATTCCTGTTCTGATGTCTGCGAATCTCTTGTAAAATGTTGTGTAGTGTCTAGTGTACTGTTTCTGAGTTGTATTTAGTGTATTCGTATAATTATTAGTTCAAACACTTTCCCCGATTCCATCACTAATTTGGGTTAATGTATTACACAGTTTTCTAGTGTTTTGTGGTGTTTTTCAGAGTAGATATGTATTGTTCTGTGTTTATGGAGTGTTTCTTGATTGTTTCTGTTATAATATGATAGTTTTTAGAAGTATTCCACAAGTCACTCGCGATTTCACAATAACGTACTATACATTCGCTTGGTATGTCTATTATTGGTTAGGTTATGCACGTTACCAAACGTATGTCATGTTAACCGTTCAAAAACCAATAATTAACTAACTGTTTCCTCCAGTTTCAATTAAACTCTTAGCCCATATAATATTATCCTTAACATTGTTCAAAAATATTTTCACATCCTGTGTACATTTTACTATTTCACTATATGAATGCCTAAACTTTGGTTATTTGTCAATTTTATTCACTAGATTTGATTTAAATTAATCTTTCAGTTCATTCTGGTTATTTTCAGATTAAATAATGCCATTTTATAGTGTTTTCTGTCCAAAAAATAGTAATTTTACTTTCAGTTTGGGTATACTCTGAAGAGTCCAAAACATCAAAATTTACTTCCTGTCATTATATAAATTCAGCCATTTTATCAGTTATATTTAATATTAATAATTCTATATTGTATTAAAAGGTTCCTATTCCCTTATTTTCTGGTAATTAATTGAATTAGTTGTATTCGGAAACATTATTCTGAAATATATGACTCCCATGTCCAAATTTCTGAGTCTAGTCATTCTTATTTTTATTTATAATTCTGAATATAATTTATTAAAATCTCTCTAAATGGTATGTGCAATTATATGGCATGATCTCAAGTTTATTTTGTCTAAACCCCTTTTGTTTATTTGCTTTTAAATGAGTAATTTCTCTGTTTTGATGAAGTTTGGTTTCCATTCTTTTGGCCTATGATTTTTTTAACAACTTTTCTTACAAAATAATTTACAAACAATATATGATGTGTGATACCCTCTCTGACTTTTACATATAGTATTATAAATTAAACATGTTTTCAAATTACACAATAACAATTAGTATTGGTTACAATACAAATAATAGTTAAAACAAATAAAGAATATTTTTTTTAAATAAATGGTTGTCTTCAAGTCAGACATTTTGCAACAAAATCCCCATGTCCAACATGGAAACATGGTTTACGAAAAAGGTTTTTTACTAACTAACATCTTAATTACTCTCTACTATTTACAAGTGGTAACTATTTTTATAGTTCTGATGTTAGTTGTTTCAGACCCAAACAAATGGCCTTATATCTAATACATTTTTAAACATTCTTGTACTATATACATAAAAACCTTATATTTATATTCTTATTTCTAAACATTATTATAAGTAGGATTCTACAGTTTTTATACTGTCTTTTACATTGTCTTTGGGGAATTGTACCCTGTCATTAACAAATAAATAGTATTAATTGTTCAAAAGGTATTATGAACTCTGTTTTTCTTTTTTCATGTAAAACAAAATGTTATTTTAAACAGATTCATGTCTTATGAACAACATATTGTCACAGTACATATTTTAATTCATTGAAAAATGCATATTTCATTGCATCCAATGTTTGTGATTGCCAAGAATGAAACACAAGGTTCATTTTTTATAATACCCAAAACTATCACTGGTTCACTTTGCACTTATTATTATGTTAATGCTAAATGGTCGTATAGTCTTATTAACATAATAAATTGGTTAGCGTTTTTTCAATGGAGATTTGTTCCATGGGTACTATATTATTGTTTCATCTTAGTTCACAGGAAACTTTTACTTTATACACTCCTCTCTCTTAAATTTATATACATGTGGTTTTTATTTCGTTATACTTTTGTTTTTAGATATTTATTTTGGGGATATAGGGATTTGGGTGTCTTTTATAAGAGCATGACATCTTCTTCAGGATGCTGCCCTCTTCTTCTTTCTTCAGTCTTCTTTTCTCCTGCCTTCTGGGACTGGTATCTTCTCCATCTTCTTCTTGTTGCCATCAGGTTTCTTGGGATCTTCTCCATCTTCTTCTTTATTTCAGAAATACACAACCTGTATTGGTTGATCTTGGCTTATTTTAGGGTTTCTCTTCTATTTATTCTTCCTCGTTGTGGGTTTGGTCATATTCAGTACTGCTTTGTTATTTACTATTTTACCTTCCTGGGTTATACCTTGAAAACCTTTGGTTATGAGACTGGTCTTGGATGACTCATCACTAGTAACTCCTTTTACTTGAACTTGGATTTTCATTATAATAATGATTTCTTTCCACAGTTGCTATGAATTAATCTATTTATATTAAACTTAATGCTTTCTTCCAACTTTAAATATTATAACTTCATTATTCTAATGATCAATTGCCATTCAATATTATGCATACATCTGTCACGCTACAGATTGCTCCCCTCCAGAAGTAATTATTTCAGACATGTTTATGGATGAAATAATTTCTTATGATAATTTCATCATTTCTTATAATTCATTTTCTTCTCCATTTGTATATCGACATTTTATAATTAGAGTTTAATTAATTTTCTATATATAATTATTTGTTTTACTACTGATCCTTTTCGGATAGTTAGTGTCTTCTGAGATATATTATAATTGTAATACATTTTCTTTCTATATCAACTTCGTGTTGTATCCTTGGGATATTAATTCCCTAACATTCCCTATCACGTGGGCTGGGGCAGATCAGAGGGGCACTGTACGCTACTTCTCTGCTGGCCATACACCACTTCTATAAATTGAGTACAGGGGCATATCCATCCCTGCTCAAAAACATAATGCTGCTGGAATTATCTTCAGTCAGTCATCGAATAAATAAATAAAAAGTAGTCTCATTTTCGACTAATAAAAATATCTTTGGATTCTCCACTTCGTAGTCTCTCAGATTATCTCACATTTTCTATCTTAATAAATCTTCATAATCTTTATTATACTCATTACATATATATTTTTTTCCAAAACTCTTAACTTGTCTGATATATTTAATTTAATTATGGTTGAAAACCTTTCTTTTAATAATTCTGGTTACTGTTTACAGTGTAACTCTCTTTCTTCTTCATCTGAATTCTCTTTATGCTTTCTTCTGGTTATTCATAGTATTAGCATTGTCTTTATAAATAGTCTTTCGTATTCATTATTTGAATGGTCTTAATATGTTATATTTAATTTTTTTAACATTGTATCTTTACATTAGATATACAGGTTGTTATATTGATCATTTTATTTAAACATTTTGGTTCTTTCCTTTCTCTTAGAAAGTTATTAATCCGCCTTCGCATTCATTAACATTAATTCATTTATATTATATTTCATGTGGTATTTCTTCTCTTTGCATTTCATATAGGTCTTATTATTATCATTTGTTCAAAATCATCTTCTCCATATGTTTGGTATGAGTTGTTCTTCTTTGCTCTTAATTAACTGTTTTCATTATCGTTTCATAGGTAATTAGTCTCTTTGCTTCCAAATTTTTTCCTTCTCTGGCATATTACACTCTTTTTTGTTAGTCTTCTCTACTCCTTCAAATTCTATTGTGAATGTTAGCATTTATTCTGGATTAACGTTAATTCTCTTTTCTGAATTAATCACTTTATTTTCTTCTCAATTCAATCATAATTGACACATAATTATTTTTTGGAACTTGGTTAGTTTTAATGTAAAATTCAAACTATTCTTTTTAATTAATTGAAAAATATTTCTCATAAATCCTTGTAATATGTTGATCTTATCTTGTTTCAAAGTACTGACGTTCTATCAACATTCAAATTCTGTTTAATTCATTTATTCCCAGAATTGTTTCATTCAGAATTGTTTATAGTATTGTGATTTTACTATTATTTCTGAATGTTTTGGTATTTCTCCAAATTCAAATTCTTCTTAATTATTTACCATAAAGTTTTCTCATAAACTTAGTTATAGTAAGTTGGTCTTACTTCATTTTTAAATTTTTCATATATTAACTTCAAAATTCCTTTCTTCTTAATTCTTCCAAAATGTTTTTCTCATAATTCAGTGGTAGTAAGATGTACTTACTCAGTTTTAAATTTTCATAATTATATTCCAATTCAAAAGTCTTTCTTTTTCATTTTTCCATAAAGTTTGTTCCAAAATTATTAGGTTGTAGTAAGATGTACTTACATTATTTTTGAATTTTTAAAAATAAATTAAAAATTCTTTTTCTTTTAATTCTCAAAAATGTTCTTTTCAAAATATTAGGTTGTAAGATGTACTTACATTATTTCCGAATTTTTAAAATATTAAATTGAAAAAATTCTTCTTCTTCTAATTCTCCAAAATGTTCTTCTCAAAATATTAGGTTGTAAGATGTACTTACATTATTTCTGAATTTTTAAAATAAAAATTCTAAATTCCTTCTTCTTATAATTCTCCAAAATGTTCTTCTCAAAATATTAGGTTGTAAGATGTACTTACATTATTTTTGAATTTCTAAAATTAAAAATTCTAAATTCCTTCTTCTTATAATTCTCCAGAATGTTCTTTTCAAAATATTAGGTTGTAAGATGTACTTACATTATTTTAAAATTTTTATAAAATATAAATTCTAAATTCCTTCTTCTTATAATTCTCCAAAATGTTCTTCTCAAAATATTAGGTTGTAAGATGTACTTACAAAATTTTTTGAATTTTTTTTTTTAAATAAATTCAAAATTCTAAAACTCACAACTCATTCTTCATAATATTTCTTCATAGAAGCTTGATTGTAACTCCTTTGATTTTTCCTGAAACGATTTCCCTCAACTCATATGTATTATTATGCTTATCATTTACCACAACATATGGGCATATATTGTACTCTACACTGGCCCATATTATTTATACTTTTGTAAGTTGATCTTCTCTTTTTCTTTCCTTATAAATGCCTTTTCTTTTATATACCCAGGAAGATGGACGATTTTCTTTATGTCGTTCCATTGCTCATATTCTTATTTATTTATAATGTGCATTTTCTTAAATAGTCTTCATTCATAAAACCCAGTTTTGTTTCTATGTTTATTCTTCGTATCATTTCCTTTCAATGATATTTATTTCGTCTCCTTCAACATTGTTTTTCGCCGTTGTCGGTTATCATGATCTCCGTCCCTTTTCTTGATGTCGTTTGGTATCTGTGTCAACCAGGGTCCATCATCTCGGTTGCTCTTATAAAATTTACCCTAGGGCGCGACACTCGGTTATTATTACTGTTATTATTGTTATTACTAAATTTATCATGATAGTAATTTCGGTTAGGTTGGTAAGGTCTGTTACCATTATTGTTGGGATATGGATTTCTCTGACTGTATGGGACATTATTATGTTGGTATAAATTGTTTCTATTGTATGGATAGGGGTTGTTATCCCTAACGCCGTTAGAATTACCGATACACTGGTTATTACGTGGCTGGTTGTTAGGGCCGTCGTAATTACTGGGCTGGTTCCCTCTATCATCATATTGTATACACCAATACTTTTGTGGTCCATGTTTAGTATTACCTGACAAATATATGTGAGGATCTTCATCTGGGTTATCACTTATTATTTGTTTATCTGAAACACCATAAGCTGATTTACCATCACATATCCACTCTGAAGGAATATATTTTAGTCTAACCGTACCCTGGAACTGTCCTAGATGGCACACTAATGGAATACGTTCTGGTGATTCATCTGTGCCGTCATTACAGTCTGGTACGATATCACATTTCCATCTTTCTGAAAAACATTGTCCAGTCTTGCGCTGAAATTGGTCTGTTCCACATGTGGTATTCTGTTTACCTCTGGTCCTTTCCCATTGGTAGACTACTGTCTTGTGGTAAATTATTTCTGAAATGACTTCGATTCTCCTTCTATAATTCATAGAATTCATGATGTCTTTGTCATAGGTAATTGGGATATTATTGCCATCAATTAACCCATGTTTCATCATCTCCAACTCTTCCTTCGTTTTTATTACATTTCTTGGATACATTCTCCTTTTCCTTGGTTTAATATTTTCCTGGTTTCGGTTAGTTTCAATTTCAGGTACCACCATTACTTGTTCCTGCGTTTTGTCATTTGGTATTTCTTCTAACTCTCTTTTGTTATCTCTTATTAATTCTTCCTCCCACAGTTTATTATTCTTTATGATAATTTCCACCCTTTTATTGTTATTCTCTATCATCTGTTTTAGAGTACTTGTTCTTACTTCTCTCCACTTTTTCATGACCTCCTTTAGTGCTTCAGTCTTTCGTTTTATTTTTTCCTGTAGCTCTTCCCTTCTTTGTTGTCTTCTTAGTTTTGACTCCTCCTTCTTAATCTGTTTACGCTCCCTTCTTATTTCTTTTCTCCATCGTTTCATTTGTCCATTCAATGATGCCGCGATTATTTGTACCCTTTTCTCGTTTGGTATTTCTTCTGTTTCTGGTTTGCTTTCATTTTTTATTCCTTCGGTCTTCTCCTTTCTTAATTCTTCGCTTTTTAATCCGTCCTCTCTCTTTTCCTTGATGTCCTCTTCCGGCTTCTTATTGATATTGTCCAGTTGGTCACCCAATTCTTTTTTCAAGGATTGGTTGCTCTCCTCTTCTTCTCTTTTTAATCTGTCCTCTCTCTTTTCCTTGATCCATTCACTCATCTCATGAAGGAGCCTTTCCATCATCATCGATTTTTGATCCTCCGTAAATTCCGAGAATATTTCCATTATCCTCTCCGTGCTCGTATCTTCTTTTTGTGTTAGTTCTGTCATATTGCTTGTTGTTCTCCCCTTTTCTCTGGCTTTGTAGCTGTTGCCTAGCTCCAACTAGTGATTGGGCAGAAAGTATTGGCCTTCCAATCGCTAATTAAAGCCCCTAAAGTTGTGCGCCAATTTGTAATAATATATCATAAAATAATCGATTGAATGTGTGTTTTGATGATAATAGCTATTGTGGAGTATGTGACTCCGATGTAATCAAGTCCAATGTAATATGTTGTATTGTAATGTGTTTATTTGGTGTGGCTCTCGACGTCTTACTGGCCTGAAACACTTCCTTAAGTTTCCCAGCTGGTCGAGTCCCAATGGTAGCAAGACCGGTCGAGTAGCGTAAAGTTGATGAAGAAATATATATGCTCAGCTTCACCGAAAGTTTCAAAACAAAAATTATTGTTTTGAAGAAAATTAAAAAAAAAATTATGTTTATAAAAAAAATAATAAAAAAAAAATTTTAATTTTATTAATAAATTATTTAGGATCAATTAATTAATATAGGGCTGTGAAGTTTTAAACAGTGTAATGCTCTTCTGAAAATTTTTATTAAAGTTTTAGTATAATTTAAATAATCTATCACCACTCATAAGACTGTCTGTAAACCAATCGATATTTGTTTACCTTTCTATTTTTTAGGTTATCTTCACTTACGGGTGGTAAAGTCCTTGTAGATTATCAATTAGAATTATATTATTGGTAATTAGTATTATTGAAGAAATAAAGAACTATTAAGTATTGAAAAGTATTAATGTTTTATTAAGTAACAGCAATATTGACTCTTATCGATTAGTATCGATTCTCAGGATATCGAAAAAAGTTACAAGTATATGTTATAAAAATTATATAGGGTTCTTTAAACAGCCAGTTATTACCAAAGTCAGAGAAATCGGGCTAATATTTAAAAAGTATAACGTTACAATCAAATTAATAGTTATTAATAAACACAGACATTGAATAATAAATTGTTACTATAATAATTGTTTTCACCAAACAGCTGTGCTGAACAAAGAAGAAGGCACTGAAATCGTCAAAGCAAATGGCCGCCGTGAAGTTAGTGAGATGTCATTCGTATATTGGACGTTCCAAATAAAAGATTTTCCTGTAGTATTCCTGTTCTGATGTCTGCGAATCTCTTGTAAAATGTTGTGTAGTGTCTAGTGTACTGTTTCTGAGTTGTATTTAGTGTATTCGTATAATTATTAGTTCAAACACTTTCCCCGATTCCATCACTAATTTGGGTTAATGTATTACACAGTTTTCTAGTGTTTTGTGGTGTTTTTCAGAGTAGATATGTATTGTTCTGTGTTTATGGAGTGTTTCTTGATTGTTTCTGTTATAATATGATAGTTTTTAGAAGTATTCCACAAGTCACTCGCGATTTCACAATAACGTACTATACATTCGCTTGGTATGTCTATTATTGGTTAGGTTATGCACGTTACCAAACGTATGTCATGTTAACCGTTCAAAAACCAATAATTAACTAACTGTTTCCTCCAGTTTCAATTAAACTCTTAGCCCATATAATATTATCCTTAACATTGTTCAAAAATATTTTCACATCCTGTGTACATTTTACTATTTCACTATATGAATGCCTAAACTTTGGTTATTTGTCAATTTTATTCACTAGATTTGATTTAAATTAATCTTTCAGTTCATTCTGGTTATTTTCAGATTAAATAATGCCATTTTATAGTGTTTTCTGTCCAAAAAATAGTAATTTTACTTTCAGTTTGGGTATACTCTGAAGAGTCCAAAACATCAAAATTTACTTCCTGTCATTATATAAATTCAGCCATTTTATCAGTTATATTTAATATTAATAATTCTATATTGTATTAAAAGGTTCCTATTCCCTTATTTTCTGGTAATTAATTGAATTAGTTGTATTCGGAAACATTATTCTGAAATATATGACTCCCATGTCCAAATTTCTGAGTCTAGTCATTCTTATTTTTATTTATAATTCTGAATATAATTTATTAAAATCTCTCTAAATGGTATGTGCAATTATATGGCATGATCTCAAGTTTATTTTGTCTAAACCCCTTTTGTTTATTTGCTTTTAAATGAGTAATTTCTCTGTTTTGATGAAGTTTGGTTTCCATTCTTTTGGCCTATGATTTTTTTAACAATTTTTCTTACAAAATAATTTACAAACAATATATGATGTGTGATACCCTCTCTGACTTTTACATATAGTATTATAAATTAAACATGTTTTCAAATTACACAATAACAATTAGTATTGGTTACAATACAAATAATAGTTAAAACAAATAAAGAATATTTTTTTTAAATAAATGGTTGTCTTCAAGTCAGACATTTTGCAACAAAATCCCCATGTCCAACATGGAAACATGGTTTACGAAAAAGGTTTTTTACTAACTAACATCTTAATTACTCTCTACTATTTACAAGTGGTAACTATTTTTATAGTTCTGATGTTAGTTGTTTCAGACCCAAACAAATGGCCTTATATCTAATACATTTTTAAACATTCTTGTACTATATACATAAAAACCTTATATTTATATTCTTATTTCTAAACATTATTATAAGTAGGATTCTACAGTTTTTATACTGTCTTTTACATTGTCTTTGGGGAATTGTACCCTGTCATTAACAAATAAATAGTATTAATTGTTCAAAAGGTATTATGAACTCTGTTTTTCTTTTTTCATGTAAAACAAAATGTTATTTTAAACAGATTCATGTCTTATGAACAACATATTGTAACAGTACATATTTTAATTCATTGAAAAATGCATATTTCATTGCATCCAATGTTTGTGATTGCCAAGAATGAAACACAAGGTTCATTTTTTATAATACCCAAAACTATCACTGGTTCACTTTGCACTTATTATTATGTTAATGCTAAATGGTCGTATAGTCTTATTAACATAATAAATTGGTTAGCGTTTTTTCAATGGAGATTTGTTCCATGGGTACTATATTATTGTTTCATCTTAGTTCACAGGAAACTTTTACTTTATACACTCCTCTCTCTTAAATTTATATACATGTGGTTTTTATTTCGTTATACTTTTGTTTTTAGATATTTATTTTGGGGATATAGGGATTTGGGTGTCTTTTATAAGAGCATGACATCTTCTTCAGGATGCTGCCCTCTTCTTCTTTCTTCAGTCTTCTTTTCTCCTGCCTTCTGGGACTGGTATCTTCTCCATCTTCTTCTTGTTGCCATCAGGTTTCTTGGGATCTTCTCCATCTTCTTCTTTATTTCAGAAATACACAACCTGTATTGGTTGATCTTGGCTTATTTTAGGGTTTCTCTTCTATTTATTCTTCCTCGTTGTGGGTTTGGTCATATTCAGTACTGCTTTGTTATTTACTATTTTACCTTCCTGGGTTATACCTTGAAAACCTTTGGTTATGAGACTGGTCTTGGATGACTCATCACTAGTAACTCCTTTTACTTGAACTTGGATTTTCATTATAATAATGATTTCTTTCCACAGTTGCTATGAATTAATCTATTTATATTAAACTTAATGCTTTCTTCCAACTTTAAATATTATAACTTCATTATTCTAATGATCAATTGCCATTCAATATTATGCATACATCTGTCACGCTACAGATTGCTCCCCTCCAGAAGTAATTATTTCAGACATGTTTATGGATGAAATAATTTCTTATGATAATTTCATCATTTCTTATAATTCATTTTCTTCTCCATTTGTATATCGACATTTTATAATTAGAGTTTAATTAATTTTCTATATATAATTATTTGTTTTACTACTGATCCTTTTCGGATAGTTAGTGTCTTCTGAGATATATTATAATTGTAATACATTTTCTTTCTATATCAACTTCGTGTTGTATCCTTGGGATATTAATTCCCTAACATTCCCTATCACGTGGGCTGGGGCAGATCAGAGGGGCACTGTACGCTACTTCTCTGCTGGCCATACACCACTTCTATAAATTGAGTACAGGGGCATATCCATCCCTGCTCAAAAACATAATGCTGCTGGAATTATCTTCAGTCAGTCATCGAATAAATAAATAAAAAGTAGTCTCATTTTCGACTAATAAAAATATCTTTGGATTCTCCACTTCGTAGTCTCTCAGATTATCTCACATTTTCTATCTTAATAAATCTTCATAATCTTTATTATACTCATTACATATATATTTTTTTCCAAAACTCTTAACTTGTCTGATATATTTAATTTAATTATGGTTGAAAACCTTTCTTTTAATAATTCTGGTTACTGTTTACAGTGTAACTCTCTTTCTTCTTCATCTGAATTCTCTTTATGCTTTCTTCTGGTTATTCATAGTATTAGCATTGTCTTTATAAATAGTCTTTCGTATTCATTATTTGAATGGTCTTAATATGTTATATTTAATTTTTTTAACATTGTATCTTTACATTAGATATACAGGTTGTTATATTGATCATTTTATTTAAACATTTTGGTTCTTTCCTTTCTCTTAGAAAGTTATTAATCCGCCTTCGCATTCATTAACATTAATTCATTTATATTATATTTCATGTGGTATTTCTTCTCTTTGCATTTCATATAGGTCTTATTATTATCATTTGTTCAAAATCATCTTCTCCATATGTTTGGTATGAGTTGTTCTTCTTTGCTCTTAATTAACTGTTTTCATTATCGTTTCATAGGTAATTAGTCTCTTTGCTTCCAAATTTTTTCCTTCTCTGGCATATTACACTCTTTTTTGTTAGTCTTCTCTACTCCTTCAAATTCTATTGTGAATGTTAGCATTTATTCTGGATTAACGTTAATTCTCTTTTCTGAATTAATCACTTTATTTTCTTCTCAATTCAATCATAATTGACACATAATTATTTTTTGGAACTTGGTTAGTTTTAATGTAAAATTCAAACTATTCTTTTTAATTAATTGAAAAATATTTCTCATAAATCCTTGTAATATGTTGATCTTATCTTGTTTCAAAGTACTGACGTTCTATCAACATTCAAATTCTGTTTAATTCATTTATTCCCAGAATTGTTTCATTCAGAATTGTTTATAGTATTGTGATTTTACTATTATTTCTGAATGTTTTGGTATTTCTCCAAATTCAAATTCTTCTTAATTATTTACCATAAAGTTTTCTCATAAACTTAGTTATAGTAAGTTGGTCTTACTTCATTTTTAAATTTTTCATATATTAACTTCAAAATTCCTTTCTTCTTAATTCTTCCAAAATGTTTTTCTCATAATTCAGTGGTAGTAAGATGTACTTACTCAGTTTTAAATTTTCATAATTATATTCCAATTCAAAAGTCTTTCTTTTTCATTTTTCCATAAAGTTTGTTCCAAAATTATTAGGTTGTAGTAAGATGTACTTACATTATTTTTGAATTTTTAAAAATAAATTAAAAATTCTTTTTCTTTTAATTCTCAAAAATGTTCTTTTCAAAATATTAGGTTGTAAGATGTACTTACATTATTTCCGAATTTTTAAAATATTAAATTGAAAAAATTCTTCTTCTTCTAATTCTCCAAAATGTTCTTCTCAAAATATTAGGTTGTAAGATGTACTTACATTATTTCTGAATTTTTAAAATAAAAATTCTAAATTCCTTCTTCTTATAATTCTCCAAAATGTTCTTCTCAAAATATTAGGTTGTAAGATGTACTTACATTATTTTTGAATTTCTAAAATTAAAAATTCTAAATTCCTTCTTCTTATAATTCTCCAGAATGTTCTTTTCAAAATATTAGGTTGTAAGATGTACTTACATTATTTTAAAATTTTTATAAAATATAAATTCTAAATTCCTTCTTCTTATAATTCTCCAAAATGTTCTTCTCAAAATATTAGGTTGTAAGATGTACTTACAAAATTTTTTGAATTTTTTTTTTTAAATAAATTCAAAATTCTAAAACTCACAACTCATTCTTCATAATATTTCTTCATAGAAGCTTGATTGTAACTCCTTTGATTTTTCCTGAAACGATTTCCCTCAACTCATATGTATTATTATGCTTATCATTTACCACAACATATGGGCATATATTGTACTCTACACTGGCCCATATTATTTATACTTTTGTAAGTTGATCTTCTCTTTTTCTTTCCTTATAAATGCCTTTTCTTTTATATACCCAGGAAGATGGACGATTTTCTTTATGTCGTTCCATTGCTCATATTCTTATTTATTTATAATGTGCATTTTCTTAAATAGTCTTCATTCATAAAACCCAGTTTTGTTTCTATGTTTATTCTTCGTATCATTTCCTTTCAATGATATTTATTTCGTCTCCTTCAACATTGTTTTTCGCCGTTGTCGGTTATCATGATCTCCGTCCCTTTTCTTGATGTCGTTTGGTATCTGTGTCAACCAGGGTCCATCATCTCGGTTGCTCTTATAAAATTTACCCTAGGGCGCGACACTCGGTTATTATTACTGTTATTATTGTTATTACTAAATTTATCATGATAGTAATTTCGGTTAGGTTGGTAAGGTCTGTTACCATTATTGTTGGGATATGGATTTCTCTGACTGTATGGGACATTATTATGTTGGTATAAATTGTTTCTATTGTATGGATAGGGGTTGTTATCCCTAACGCCGTTAGAATTACCGATACACTGGTTATTACGTGGCTGGTTGTTAGGGCCGTCGTAATTACTGGGCTGGTTCCCTCTATCATCATATTGTATACACCAATACTTTTGTGGTCCATGTTTAGTATTACCTGACAAATATATGTGAGGATCTTCATCTGGGTTATCACTTATTATTTGTTTATCTGAAACACCATAAGCTGATTTACCATTACATATCCACTCTGAAGGAATATATTTTAGTCTAACCGTACCCTGGAACTGTCCTAGATGGCACACTAATGGAATACGTTCTGGTGATTCATCTGTGCCGTCATTACAGTCTGGTACGATATCACATTTCCATCTTTCTGAAAAACATTGTCCAGTCTTGCGCTGAAATTGGTCTGTTCCACATGTGGTATTCTGTTTACCTCTGGTCCTTTCCCATTGGTAGACTACTGTCTTGTGGTAAATTATTTCTGAAATGACTTCGATTCTCCTTCTATAATTCATAGAATTCATGATGTCTTTGTCATAGGTAATTGGGATATTATTGCCATCAATTAACCCATGTTTCATCATCTCCAACTCTTCCTTCGTTTTTATTACATTTCTTGGATACATTCTCCTTTTCCTTGGTTTAATATTTTCCTGGTTTCGGTTAGTTTCAATTTCAGGTACCACCATTACTTGTTCCTGCGTTTTGTCATTTGGTATTTCTTCTAACTCTCTTTTGTTATCTCTTATTAATTCTTCCTCCCACAGTTTATTATTCTTTATGATAATTTCCACCCTTTTATTGTTATTCTCTATCATCTGTTTTAGAGTACTTGTTCTTACTTCTCTCCACTTTTTCATGACCTCCTTTAGTGCTTCAGTCTTTCGTTTTATTTTTTCCTGTAGCTCTTCCCTTCTTTGTTGTCTTCTTAGTTTTGACTCCTCCTTCTTAATCTGTTTACGCTCCCTTCTTATTTCTTTTCTCCATCGTTTCATTTGTCCATTCAATGATGCCGCGATTATTTGTACCCTTTTCTCGTTTGGTATTTCTTCTGTTTCTGGTTTGCTTTCATTTTTTATTCCTTCGGTCTTCTCCTTTCTTAATTCTTCGCTTTTTAATCCGTCCTCTCTCTTTTCCTTGATGTCCTCTTCCGGCTTCTTATTGATATTGTCCAGTTGGTCACCCAATTCTTTTTTCAAGGATTGGTTGCTCTCCTCTTCTTCTCTTTTTAATCTGTCCTCTCTCTTTTCCTTGATCCATTCACTCATCTCATGAAGGAGCCTTTCCATCATCATCGATTTTTGATCCTCCGTAAATTCCGAGAATATTTCCATTATCCTCTCCGTGCTCGTATCTTCTTTTTGTGTTAGTTCTGTCATATTGCTTGTTGTTCTCCCCTTTTCTCTGGCTTTGTAGCTGTTGCCTAGCTCCAACTAGTGATTGGGCAGAAAGTATTGGCCTTCCAATCGCTAATTAAAGCCCCTAAAGTTGTGCGCCAATTTGTAATAATATATCATAAAATAATCGATTGAATGTGTGTTTTGATGATAATAGCTATTGTGGAGTATGTGACTCCGATGTAATCAAGTCCAATGTAATATGTTGTATTGTAATGTGTTTATTTGGTGTGGCTCTCGACGTCTTACTGGCCTGAAACACTTCCTTAAGTTTCCCAGCTGGTCGAGTCCCAATGGTAGCAAGACCGGTCGAGTAGCGTAAAGTTGATGAAGAAATATATATGCTCAGCTTCACCGAAAGTTTCAAAACAAAAATTATTGTTTTGAAGAAAATTAAAAAAAAAATTATGTTTATAAAAAAAATAATAAAAAAAAATTTTAATTTTATTAATTAATTAATTAGGATCAATTAATTAATATAGGGCTGTGAAGTTTTAAACAGTGTAATGCTCTTCTGAAAATTTTTATTAAAGTTTTAGTATAATTTAAATAATCTATCACCACTCATAAGACTGTCTGTAAACCAATCGATATTTGTTTACCTTTCTATTTTTTAGGTTATCTTCACTTACGGGTGGTAAAGTCCTTGTAGATTATCAATTAGAATTATATTATTGGTAATTAGTATTATTGAAGAAATAAAGAACTATTAAGTATTGAAAAGTATTAATGTTTTATTAAGTAACAGCAATATTGACTCTTATCGATTAGTATCGATTCTCAGGATATCGAAAAAAGTTACAAGTATATGTTATAAAAATTATATAGGGTTCTTTAAACAGCCAGTTATTACCAAAGTCAGAGAAATCGGGCTAATATTTAAAAAGTATAACGTTACAATCAAATTAATAGTTATTAATAAACACAGACATTGAATAATAAATTGTTAATATAATAATTGTTTTCACCAAACAGCTGTGCTGAACAAAGAAGAAGGCACTGAAATCGTCAAAGCAAATGGCCGCCGTGAAGTTAGTGAGATGTCATTCGTATATTGGACGTTCCAAATAAAAGATTTTCCTGTAGTATTCCTGTTCTGATGTCTGCGAATCTCTTGTAAAATGTTGTGTAGTGTCTAGTGTACTGTTTCTGAGTTGTATTTAGTGTATTCGTATAATTATTAGTTCAAACACTTTCCCCGATTCCATCACTAATTTGGGTTAATGTATTACACAGTTTTCTAGTGTTTTGTGGTGTTTTTCAGAGTAGATATGTATTGTTCTGTGTTTATGGAGTGTTTCTTGATTGTTTCTGTTATAATATGATAGTTTTTAGAAGTATTCCACAAGTCACTCGCGATTTCACAATAACGTACTATACATTCGCTTGGTATGTCTATTATTGGTTAGGTTATGCACGTTACCAAACGTATGTCATGTTAACCGTTCAAAAACCAATAATTAACTAACTGTTTCCTCCAGTTTCAATTAAACTCTTAGCCCATATAATATTATCCTTAACATTGTTCAAAAATATTTTCACATCCTGTGTACATTTTACTATTTCACTATATGAATGCCTAAACTTTGGTTATTTGTCAATTTTATTCACTAGATTTGATTTAAATTAATCTTTCAGTTCATTCTGGTTATTTTCAGATTAAATAATGCCATTTTATAGTGTTTTCTGTCCAAAAAATAGTAATTTTACTTTCAGTTTGGGTATACTCTGAAGAGTCCAAAACATCAAAATTTACTTCCTGTCATTATATAAATTCAGCCATTTTATCAGTTATATTTAATATTAATAATTCTATATTGTATTAAAAGGTTCCTATTCCCTTATTTTCTGGTAATTAATTGAATTAGTTGTATTCGGAAACATTATTCTGAAATATATGACTCCCATGTCCAAATTTCTGAGTCTAGTCATTCTTATTTTTATTTATAATTCTGAATATAATTTATTAAAATCTCTCTAAATGGTATGTGCAATTATATGGCATGATCTCAAGTTTATTTTGTCTAAACCCCTTTTGTTTATTTGCTTTTAAATGAGTAATTTCTCTGTTTTGATGAAGTTTGGTTTCCATTCTTTTGGCCTATGATTTTTTTAACAATTTTTCTTACAAAATAATTTACAAACAATATATGATGTGTGATACCCTCTCTGACTTTTACATATAGTATTATAAATTAAACATGTTTTCAAATTACACAATAACAATTAGTATTGGTTACAATACAAATAATAGTTAAAACAAATAAAGAATATTTTTTTTAAATAAATGGTTGTCTTCAAGTCAGACATTTTGCAACAAAATCCCCATGTCCAACATGGAAACATGGTTTACGAAAAAGGTTTTTTACTAACTAACATCTTAATTACTCTCTACTATTTACAAGTGGTAACTATTTTTATAGTTCTGATGTTAGTTGTTTCAGACCCAAACAAATGGCCTTATATCTAATACATTTTTAAACATTCTTGTACTATATACATAAAAACCTTATATTTATATTCTTATTTCTAAACATTATTATAAGTAGGATTCTACAGTTTTTATACTGTCTTTTACATTGTCTTTGGGGAATTGTACCCTGTCATTAACAAATAAATAGTATTAATTGTTCAAAAGGTATTATGAACTCTGTTTTTCTTTTTTCATGTAAACAAAATGTTATTTTAAACAGATTCATGTCTTATGAACAACATATTGTCACAGTACATATTTTAATTCATTGAAAAATGCATATTTCATTGCATCCAATGTTTGTGATTGCCAAGAATGAAACACAAGGTTCATTTTTTATAATACCCAAAACTATCACTGGTTCACTTTGCACTTATTATTATGTTAATGCTAAATGGTCGTATAGTCTTATTAACATAATAAATTGGTTAGCGTTTTTTCAATGGAGATTTGTTCCATGGGTACTATATTATTGTTTCATCTTAGTTCACAGGAAACTTTTACTTTATACACTCCTCTCTCTTAAATTTATATACATGTGGTTTTTATTTCGTTATACTTTTGTTTTTAGATATTTATTTTGGGGATATAGGGATTTGGGTGTCTTTTATAAGAGCATGACATCTTCTTCAGGATGCTGCCCTCTTCTTCTTTCTTCAGTCTTCTTTTCTCCTGCCTTCTGGGACTGGTATCTTCTCCATCTTCTTCTTGTTGCCATCAGGTTTCTTGGGATCTTCTCCATCTTCTTCTTTATTTCAGAAATACACAACCTGTATTGGTTGATCTTGGCTTATTTTAGGGTTTCTCTTCTATTTATTCTTCCTCGTTGTGGGTTTGGTCATATTCAGTACTGCTTTGTTATTTACTATTTTACCTTCCTGGGTTATACCTTGAAAACCTTTGGTTATGAGACTGGTCTTGGATGACTCATCACTAGTAACTCCTTTTACTTGAACTTGGATTTTCATTATAATAATGATTTCTTTCCACAGTTGCTATGAATTAATCTATTTATATTAAACTTAATGCTTTCTTCCAACTTTAAATATTATAACTTCATTATTCTAATGATCAATTGCCATTCAATATTATGCATACATCTGTCACGCTACAATATATGTGTACAACATAATCATCAACAAAGAAGTAGTTTTTGTTAAAATTCCTTCCCGGGATATTAGGCCGTAGTCCAATGTTGTCTATAAAACCAGACGTTTCGGCAATGCCATCGACTTCCATCATCAGTGAAAATCGAGTGCGATAACGTGAGGTGGTATACGTTAGTGACCACAGTACTGTGGTTAAGGCTGAAGCAGTAAGTAGAAAGAAGTAGTTTCTATGGTAATATTTCATTTCAAAAATGATTTTAAATATAAATCTTAGAATATGGAAGTCATGTATGGTTCTCCATACCGATATTTTATCCATCTTCACCACATCATTTATAATAGTTTTAATATTTATATTTATGTCGCAGGCACAGATATATCAATTAACACAAATATTTACACAATTTATATTGTATGGACAGAATTGGTCGTACTGAATCTCGATCTTCGGTAGCATGCTCCTTCAAAAGTATCGATCTCCTGCAGCCGCTTGCCAGTTTCTCGCGCCCAAAACAGTCTCAGTCTCGCCGAACCTTGTCCTGCCAGCGGATTCTCGATCGTACCCTTATTCTGGTACCCAGCATCTGTTCCTTCATTATTTTATTTGGTATTCGTGTATCACTTATTTGCTCTAAGTGCATTTCCCATATTAATCCTTGTAGAGTGTTGTATTCTACAATGCTGGGTTTTTCTATAGTTGTTGCACTTCGTAATTGACCCTGATGAGGCTCTAACCCCGATGATCCCCTATTGCCTCTAACTTCGACAAAAACTGCCTCAGTATTCGGCGCTAAACACGCACTGCATCTCTTTATTCCTGTTCATAAGCGTCCTAGTTTTTCGTCCATGAATCGTCTTGTATATCGAAATTTTAAATCTTTTTTGAACCAGCGACCACTATAGTTATATAACAAATGTGACAGTTTTCATAAGCGTTGTTTTTACTATTTTTTACATTGACTGAACCGTTACTTCTTCAAGTTTAACATAGTGCTTTTAATTTAGAAGTTTCCGTTGTAAAGTTTGTTTGTATGTTTCCTTTGAAATTTATGATCAATTGAGTTGTCTTCAGTGTAGAATACAATTACATCACATGTAAGTTAGTCACATTGTGGGACTTACTAACCATTATACGTTGTGTTCCGGCGTTTATTCCCATACACTGGTTAGTTTTCCGTGTATGAAAGCCAAAGTTTCCTTTCTAAGGCGAAGGGAATCATACGCAAAGGTAGAGTTTTTCTATTATATGTGACATTGGCTACTTTTCTTCTGTAGTATAGGCAGAGACACAAAACATCTGTGCCTCTGTAGACATCTGATAATGACTATCTGCCTGAATGCGTTTGGTCTCTTGGTCTCCGAGGCAGATACACGGTTTGTAACGAGGTTGTTACTCATCTTCCTCTTGATGTCTCAATACTTTGAGCGATGAGATTCGACGCTTGAGACGAGTGTAGCTAAGTTGTAAATTATCGTTCGCGGTATTTAAGTTATATATAGGATACAATAAAAAGAAAATGCTAAGTATTATAAAATTCATATGTGTTGCTGGCTAAATTGTATTTCTATCAAAGCTTAGATGAACCATGCAATAAAATTATAATTAATATAATTATTCTCTCACAAGAAATTAAAAAAGTGTCCAAGTGACTAATTCTGTTGCACATATTACAAATTATATTGCACATATTGCGCATTTAAAAGTACATAATTATAAAATTTAGTTTAATTTTGGTTATATTATTTCCTTTAAAAGTAGGTCTAAATACTATGGAAAGATACTATAGCCTACAGGGACGGGCAAGCCCGTTACCTACGATTACGCAGCTTCCGATGAGTTCCGAGCTCCAACCAACATGGAAATACTTTGAGAGTTTAGATGTCGCTTGCTTACGGTCGGGGATCCATGCACGCGTATATTACAAACAATTTACTACTGTACTGTTTGTACAGTACTGTGTGTAGCATAAGGTGTATCCGTAAACGTGTGTACCCCAATAGAACATACTTGTATTCGTGAATTTTGTGAGTCTCTACATTAACCGACGCCATTTTAGTTATGGCTTAGTATGATTTAAAAAACTTTTATTTGATAAGCTTGTTATAGGGTAAATTACCACGATTACTATAAACTCTTATGACTTAACATTGTTACTATAATGAAATTATTCCTTCCTAAAGGATACAAAGGAATCATGTACATGTGATCTGACTATTAATTTTAGTGCTTCAGTACACTTTCATATTTACATTAAATTTTCTTCATAACCACCACCGTTTTGATTAATTCGGCTTTTTAACGCAGTTATATTGACTAACGTGCTGCCATTACTGGTGATGCAAACCGTAGGATACACATATTGTATGTATACACGTATACATCATGTATATGCAGCGACATTTTTATTATAATTGAAGGTATATAACGAAGATGATAATATGTCGTAAACAGTCTGCTATCTAGTGTGTAGTGTGTGTGTGTGTGTGTGTGTGTGTGTGTGTGCGTGTGTGTGTAAACCTCATTTAAGTTTCCATAAATGAAGATGAAAGTTTCCACATGGAACGCTTAATATGCACACCTGCAGTGTGTTACGAGCACAGACTTTGTAATTCACCAACTAGTTAATAGAGACTATAAATTTTCCTTCGCGTTGTTTAAAACCATTAAATGATCACTACTCTGATGTCATTTATTAACTGCTATGGTGTCATTTTTTGTGTAATTTAATTTTACCTCATCTATGTTTGTGTTTGAGATTCACTGCAGTAAGCTATTCTGTAATCCTAGTTAAGGACTGCTAAAGTAATAAAGGAAGAAACAAAAGGAATTAAAAAAGTATAGTTTAAGTTAATTTTAATTTCTATGCTATTTTATTATTTAATTATATAGCTTAAATTAACTTGGTAAATAATTTCTATACATTTGCACCTTGATTCCACAACTAACAATTCAATTTTTTATGAACACTATTATCATTTGTATTCATATCACACCACATTAGTTTCGTTTATTTTTTACTATGAATAGTAATGTTAATATTTAATAACAAAATAAAGTTGCAGTCATAAAAATCAAAAGTAATTTGGGCACGTTTTCTCTCTTACTCTTCTCCCCACATACACGCGCGCAAAAACACACAATACCAGATGAATATAGGTTCAAGTATTTTGGGTTTACCTAATACATTTGCTTTTCGGTGAGAACGTATCACCAGAATTCATATCAAAGTCTTCCATTGAAAAGTTTTTCATACATCTTATTCGCAAGCCAAAACACATATATTCCTAGAATATTACATTTGTTAGTGTCCTCTCATTTGAAAAAACCCACATTATATTTACATCATGGAGTACTTCATTTGTATTGCTATACGAGTTCATGGAGTTGCACTTTATTTACACTGCACTTAGTGAATATTTAATATTGAATGGAATAATACCTCCGTATTTTGGTAACTCTGCAATTAATCTTTATACGATGTTCTGCAGTGGTTGCGTTATTTGTGTCCTCACTAACATCGACTCTGCCAATATTCCTTATATTTCTTATGTTGTAGGATTAATTTTAGTTGTAGAAGAACAGAAAACGCTGCTGCTTGAATTAAAGTTAGCAGAAGAAGCAGAAAAACGGAAGTGTGAGGAACGTAAGGTAGAATCTGAGGAAATTAGAGAGTTGATAATAGACCAAAAGGGATACAAGACCACACCGACGCAGAGCTGGGTCTATTACAAGGTGAGATGAGTGAGCAAATTGGTACTATGTCCAGAGAACAAGATTCCGTGTCATCAACATTCAATTCAATAGCATTCAGTGACAAAGAAGGAAGAATGTGAAATATAATAGCTAAAGTAAAAAATCTGTCTCCAGTGTAGGAGAATCCATGTAGATAAGAATATCTGTTTTTGTAAAAGAGTCAGCTGCAAATATGAGGAAGCAAATTAAAAATGAAGTAGTGTAATTAATGAAAGCATAGCTATATGTACGTTAAAACAAACTATGGAACATACATAACAAAACCCGAAGAAGAGGTAGAAACAAGATAACAGAAAAGAATCACTTTGCATGTAATTTGGTAAGATAATGTCTAGACCCCAACATATATGATGGAAATACTCACTGGGTATTGTTATCTTCGGCAATTTGAAGCCTCTGCATGCGCAAATCAGAGAAGGATAAATCTGACTTGTTCTTGCTCTAAAAGGACCCGCAGCATAACTACTGTATAAAGTGCCACCTGATAGCCAGAACACATATGCCGATTTAATAAAGACACTGCAAGCGTGGCACAGTGATCAGGGTCTGTGCGATGTGTACTTCCATCAACTGAGAGCAAGACTATAACGTTCTGGAGAGAGTATTTAAGAGTGAGAAGCAAGTTTCAACATTCCAATTAGATTGGATTATGCTGAAGCATCAAAGAATTTTTGAATTCTGTTTGCAGCCCAGATATTTAGTGAGGTACTGAAAGATGGTCAAGGCCAATAAAAAGTATTAAAAATGGCACAAAACCAGAATAATGCGGATGCACTTATACATGCATTCAGTTTCAGGCCGCCAGTTCACAAAGTTTGGTTGGGCCAGTCACAAATTGCTAAAACTAAAAAATTGCGACGACACAGACGACGAAGAGGAATACAAAGAACGGGAACCCAACTATCGGCGCCACACTACCTTGCTTGCCACAAGGGAAGAAAGAATGGAAGCCGATGTGTTATGAATGTGGGAAACTTGGACGTACAAAACGTTTGGCGGTTTAGAGTTAATTCATACAAATAGCAAGGAAACGCCCATGGAACACATCTATTACGTTTTGGCACAAACGGATTTGGTTGGTTGCGATCAAGTGAAAGTGGGGGGGGGGAGAATTGACGGGGGTAAGAACATATAAAAACGTCGTTTCGTTGCAACTGACAAAGACCGGCAACGAGAAAGACAACGGAAATTCAAGGCCACCTAGGGAATTATTACTGCAGAGACGATTTGCCAGTTCGGGGCGAGCAAGTTTAAAGATTGAGAGTGCTAGGCTGAGACAATAAATAACATGTGTGATTACGTGACGAGTTGCACGCATTGTGTGAGCGGTAGTATCACGTAACGCTCACGCACCTTCTCTACTCTTACAGACTCACCTTCCAGATTACGGTCGATTATTTTATTGCCATCCAAGTCGGTTTAGTCGCGTAGTAAGAAACATAACTAAGTAATGAGTACGGGATACAGAGCAGGGTGAGTAAGTACAGATCTGCGATTTAGTGTGCGTTACAGGAATTATTGTTATTGTTACTTGTGAAATATTATGTGAAAACATGTGTAGTTACTGATTTGTATTATTTACTGCCACAATTGTTAAATAATATTGACATTTAGTGTGCGTTATATTACTGTGTGTTAGGTAACCACAAACTTGAGATATTGTTCTACACAAGTATTCATTGTTGTTTTATTTATTTAAATTGTAACAGAAGTTCTAAATAGCAATTTAATTTTATATCAGCTGCTCTATTTCCAATGTACAAACACGACGATCCGTGTAAGCGTCTCAAGAACATTATTCAATAATTGAGTACTGATCCCACGTAAGCTTATTAAGCATTTTATTTTCATCGATCTGAAAATCTGCCGTATATAAATTCAACCGAGTCTCAAAACTTTTCTACAGACGCTGTGTTTGTTTTTATATATTTCCTCAAATGTTTTGAAATGTTTCTTCAAACTTGTTCCTACGTTTGAATTAGACTTGACAATAATTTTTAGAGCTCAGTAAGAATTGTAGCTCTTTGTTTTCTTAATGCATCATGCTATATTCTAATCATATCTAAACACGTTAAATATCGTACATCTTATTGGTAATTATCATAATTTAATTACAGTTTTGTCTTGCTGTTTTGTATTCCGTTTTTGCCATTTGTGTACTTTTTCTTACTTTCCACAGAAGGTTAATTTTCCTTTCTTTTCTTTTCTGGTCTAAATCCATACCGTTATATATTTGAATAAGGAAACATATTCTTCTATTTCCAACCAATTTTTGCGATGCGGCAGTTGTCTTATATGGTAATTATTTATTTATATTACCTAATATTTACCGTGTTTTGTTCTGCAACGTTTGATACCCATCTATTGTTTACACTGTCTTTTGTAATTACCAAACCAGGTACTGTGTAGCTATTGTATACAGTAATTTAATACAGGCACGTATAGTCAGTTTCATCGATTCACAATCGTCACACAGTATGCAACTGACAACACATCGAAGAGATAAGGTAACAAACCGTCAACTTCGAAGGTACCCTACACCACATTCTGTTAATCCGTTAATCCATCATTTCTTAATCTATGGGGCACTGCTGGGTTCCAAGAGGGCATTTCGTGGGTCGCAAAGTCGGGCTCAAAAATGTATTTACTGTGTCCTAAAAAACCTATTAGAGTTAGTATTAAGTAAAAATCTATAATTTATTTAAGTGTAAATAGGGCTTAAAGTACTCGATGTAACAAAAGTATTATTAAAAACTGGGTGCACACCCCTACAAGTCCCATGAAGTGTAATGTTCTTTAAGGTAGTTCCCGGACTTAAAATGTTGAGAACCACTGCACTAAACTGACACCACGTACACTGAACTAGGTCTATTCACAGCAATTGTGCAACAACTGGTTTTGTATTGTTAGGAATAAGAAAAATTTAATTTTGTTTACTATTTATATTTGTTAAATAAACATACTCTATGTACCGTTCTCTTAAAGTTAAAATTTTCTACAATGAATATTTTATAATTTTTACTTAATAATCCTGTAGAGAAAGACTGAAATAAAATTTGGAATGACATCTAAATTTTTCAACGGTCAGTCTTTAGATGGTATACAGTTTGACGTAAAGTAATTTATGTGCAGATATAAATGTATTAATATTATAAGTTAACAATATATTAAGATAAAAGTTAACAATTTTACATTTATTCACTGTTGTTTTTGCATCGGAGAAGCACACATTTCTTTAAAGCAGAACTATCCAGTTTCGTAGTTCTAGAGGGCCACTTATGTTTTAAGTATACAATACGGGGCAAAATGTTAATTACTCGAATCATGTCTGCAATTTTATTAGATTTCTATAATCATAGCATTGTGAATAATCACATGTACATGCATTCATGCCTTTATTTACGTTTCTTAAACAATTTTATGTAAATGTGTATTTATAATTAATACGTTCATTTATAATAAACATTCATTCTATACTTTAATACGCTCTAAAGTTTCACGGATGTCTGTAAATTAAAATTAAATTATTTTATTAAGAACCCAAAGCATTTAAACTTTTAAAAATAGGAATATTATTTGAGTCAGTATACGTGCAGTACAGTGTATGAATTGTGGACGTCCGATTTCTTTTATCAACCTGTTGTTCAAAACAGAGCTGCTACTAGCCTCCTCTGCTAACTAATTTCTGTGAATGCAATAACAAAACACGAATTTTTTAGCTAGCCTAACTTGACGAAATAAATCATGGAAAGATTTATTCCGGTTAGTATTCCAAACACAAACATTTGTGAATTCATCGGGTATTAATTAGTGACATGAATGCCGTAACAAACATATTGTCCGTTTAAATTTCACTCTAGGTAACAGAAAAATTAATTGTTGTGTATAATTTGATTTGGGCAAGAAACGTTTGTTGAAATGTAATTATAAATTTGACTTGAAATCACGTTTGAATAAATACATTTGTATTTATGTTGTGTAAGTCTATCTGTGGTGCAAAACAGGCTTACTTAGCGGCAGTGACGTACAATTTATGTTTACATTTTATATAAAACTTGCATGTGAATCAAATCTTGTTTGTAAGCAAATGTGGACATGGGAGTCTATGCGCGTGCGTTTAAATTTGGAATATTGTAAGCTTCTAATATGACAAATATTCATTAATGCTGGGAGTCATTACTATATCGAGACAGTGTAGGCGGTTGAGAAAGTGAGCCGCACTACCAACGCAATGTTTGTGACAAATTGGTTGAGTTTTTTCCAAACTTCTCAGCGTCTTCCAGTTTGAAATATTTGCAATTTTAGTCCATTGTACTTAATCAGTATCACGCCAACGTTAAACATTTACGGAATATTATGTTTACCTTACCTATTATACTGTATGTTATCACTGAACCTTATAAAACGTTAAACGACAAATTCAGTTATAGTAAAGCATTACCGCTGCTCACGTTTGTAAATCTCTAAAGATCTCAGATAAACCATAGTCATTATCATTATCATTACCATTCATGTTTGAGGCATTTTTACCTGTAGCATCTACATTTAGCCTACACGTTTCACACGTCTCTTCTCCTGTGATCTGAAGTGTATTTCATTCTTTCCACATGCTATATTTATGTGTTTATATTTTGATTTTAATATTTAAGCTAATCTTTCAAACTTTTGTTTTATTGAGTATTTACTATATCATCCTATCACTCTTACAATGTTCATGTCATTTACTTTCAGTTTTACTTTAGCCTTCACTCATTATACTGTACGTGTTTGAAACCTCAATATGCACTCACGTAATCGGGTATGTCATGTGTACGGAGACTTAAAATTCATATACAAAATCAGCGTCATTATGGATTTTATGTATCGAGTATAAAGATTAATTAGATAGATCTTGTTGAAATATTTTTTTCAGAATTTTTAACATTTCAGTGCGTCTCAACTAAACAATATCATTATCGTCGCATGAAGTATGTTTAATAGCATGCATGTATTTTGCATGAATCGAGTCAAAGATTTCTTGAGTTTACAAGCCGTTTTTTTGTTTTTGTTTTAAATGTATGGAGTTACGTTTTTGTCTTTATGTTCTTGTGGTACATTGACAAATATGAAATTGTTACGCAATACGGAACATTCTCGTACAGTCGATAGTGTCATTCTACACGCTTCTCGACCGGCCCAGCAGATTCGTGTTTCTGCCAATGCTGTTCTCAAGTGTTTTCGTGTGTTTGTTAAGGACGGATAGTATAAAAAATTAGTCTGGAACTCTGCAGGTTATAAATAGGCAACAGCTGCCGATTGGAAGTCAGCTATAAGTGGTGATTTATTGAAGTGTGTTTCAAAGTATTGTGGCGAAGTGATTATTGTGTTATAATAAGTGTGGAACTCTAATATTTGACATTATTATTGCGTGTGGACAAATGTAACTGGAATTACTGTACGAGTTGATTATAAATTGATTATAAATTGTTATTTGTGTCTAATGGAAAACCTGTAATAATTAGATTACACAATACTATCACACTCAAACGTTTCAACCTAACTTTTAGGTTGATAATGTTTCATGTTGTTTTGATGACTAAAAAGTTACTTAAATGCCAAAAAGTACTAAAAACAAGAATGTAAACTTTTGTTTACCAGTATAACTGGAGCATTGTAAACTGATTAACAAAATTTGATGGGAATATTTGCATGTAATTAGAACGTGTTCCTTTCTGCCTATAATTCTGTCTAATCAAATCACATAACTTGTCGCCTTATAAATACAAAAAGTGCTCTTAGTGTTCACATATTTATTTATTTGCCTTGTAAAGTTTTCGCATTGGTGGAACGATTGTTCAGTGAGTAGAGATTGTTTTATTTTTATTTTGTGGTATATAGAGATAGGCACGTTTATCATCTCTAAAACTTGATCTTTCAAGTATAAATTTGTTTCGTGTGCCGTGTTCAACCCAGACTACTAAAAAAGTGGCTTCTGTGTACTTCCTTGAGTTTATTGCGCCATGAATACAAACCTCTGTCTCTATATTTGGCCACAGTACCAAACATATTTAACCCCGAACTTCTTTTGTAATCCTGTTAACGGCTTGAAGCCATCACTTTCATCTATCATGTGCAGATGGTATATTGTATATTACATAAGATGAATTAGTCTGGGTGCCTGAATATTATTTAACACATTAGAAAGAAAACGTTAAACTGATATAATGTAACATAATTCTAGATAAAAACATATTAGATGCTTCCAATTACTTAAATATTTTCAAATGTTTTTGTTCCGTTACAGAGTTATCACAAAAGGCAACTATGATATTTTTAAATTTTCCTCTATACTCCTTTGTTTAAGTTTGGAGAAATTACACGTTAAGGGTATATTTGTGGACTATTAAAATTACCTCTTTAAGCATGTTTAAAGCAGATGCATGTATGCTGCCTGTTAAACATTTACTTTTTATGCTGCATTTTATTTTTCAAACCGAATGAGTTTTATTAGGGTTATCCCATTTATTAGACTTGAGTTTATTGTAAAAGACATGCGTTTCCTTTCTCCTATTTAAATATATTAGAAGTAAATGCATGCTTATTCATAACGAGATTGCGTTTAGAAATATTCTTTTTAGGTAATAAAAACTTTCTTCTTCTGCCTATTGCCTTCGTCTAAAAGTGTTTTGTCTATTCGTATTACATTGAATACACTTATGTCCTTTCTCAGGTTTTATTAATTTTGCCGTATGAAGTGCCAATAATCCCTTAATGATAATCCAGAAATAATCTAAATTTCTTTAGTTAGATAACTGCATTATTACGATTTTGCTCTAATTAACTTTACACATAACTGTGATTAATTATTAGAGTTTAATTTTGATTAGAGAACCCCATCGTGGGGAGCAGAAATAACATGGACAAGGCACTATATGTAGGCTTGTACCGAGAATTGCCGTCAAAATATCCAAATATTTATAGTTTGCTACAATACATTTATTTGGTTTAAACTAGTCTATATTATGGAATGCACGCCGAATTTGAATCAGTGTTAGAAATGTTGTTTCCTTGAATTTCCCCCATACATATTCCCAGCTACCATTACTGATATTCTTCCTCCTCACGAAATGTAGAGTACGATATCTCACTGGAAGTAACATCAACACAATCCCGACAGTTTACTAAACACATATTGTGTTAACTTCTATTAATGACCACAGTATATGGCTGATATGGCAAGGTCAGCAAAAGGCAATATGTCGCGTACGTTCTTGTTACTGCTGTCATACAATTTAATGACGTTTGTTGTCATAAAAGTTTATTCCCAATAAACGAGTCTATTTTTTTCTTTAACTTTTTATTTATTACAAAATTTATTGGCGAAACAATTATTTTATTTTAACCTTATCCTGAAATGTTTTATTGTTAGTTTAGTAATATACATTTCGGTTTCAGTAAAAGTAGTTAAATACTGTAATTTATATAATTATCGAAATGCTGTAGTTAGTCTCTTTGTATTCAAATTTTATATTTTAATATAATGTTTAAGTTTCAATTTAATCAAAGGCACATAAATTTAAATACTTATAAAATTCGAAAACCTGGCTCGATATGATTATATGACGGATAAAAATGAAAACGAATAGTAACTTATAAATTATTACCTTCAAATTGTGTATAGTTGACGGAGTAACACGTTTGAAACTCAATGGATGAATGTAAACACTATATCCTAGCATTAACATTTTCCTCGAATATATTTTAACAAATATTCTTACCATGTTTTAAATAATTTAATTGTTTACTGAAATGAGAAAAAATAAAACGGTCTTTGGCTTTACTCAATAGAACGGAAAAATATGTAAGAAAACTATAAGGTGTCGTGCGTCGAGGTAAATTGTTTGTTCAGTATGTAAAACGTAAAGAAAACTTCCTAAAAGTGTCAGATATTTAATGGCAAGTTGTATATCGAGATTACGTTTTAAGCACTGAAGCAAAATTTACAGTGGACACAGTCGTCACGATTGTAATGTAAAGATTTCCTGACGCAGTAGTAGTTTATGTGTTAAAAACTTTTCGTACTTCCGTTTCTAAAGAATATCGTGTGTAGAAAAACTCAGTTTGTTTTGCAAAATGGTTTTTTAAAATCATACATAAGTCCTTTTGTAGGCTACATGACTTTTTTATTAGTCGTATATCGTCGTATTGAATGGAGAGGCTCCCATTACTTTTTGTATTAAGACAATAGTTTTTTTTTAATTCTGCAATCATTATGAATAAATAAAGTATTGAGCACAGGGTGGCTACCAATGGTTACCTTCTGTAAACCAGTCACGAGGTTGAGCCTACAGAAAGAAGGAAGGAGTGTTATTGCGACAGATCGTACAAATGACAGATACGGTATGTTAAAGGCCATATGTGTCTTTAAATGGCGACAAATACGTTATTCAGGAGTATGTCAAATATGGTAATAAAATTTTGGCGTATTGAATAGTGTGCAAGGTAAATTTAAAAACAATTATATTCTTATGCTAGTGTAGTTTATTTTTGTGTTTCTTTTTTATGATGATATGGAGTTTCTTTCATACGTTGACACGTTACATGTCGTTTCATATATTATTTTAATGTTATCTTATTTATTGAAATGCATTTGTTTCTCTTTTCTTCGGAAAACGTTTAAAAAAATATTTTAGACAACAAAGCGGAAACAAAAGCAAATTATGCTACAAAATTATTATAAATTATTTCTTATTTACGTAATCCATACAGGAGTCAGGGACAAGTGTGTGCTGAGATGCTACAACACTGTGTCGTCGACATTATTTTTACTTCCTGTTCTGGCTGGTTCTTTTCACAATCCCCAACTTTATTTATTTTTCCTATGCTGTTTTTCTCATATCTTCTTGTCATAATTAACGAATTATTGTGCGCAGTGATTGATCCAATTTTTTATAGCAACTAGCATTTGAAGGTAAGCAAAATCTTTCTAGTACATTTAGAACTAAGGACATAGTAAGGTACTGAACTGTATATTTCCTAAGAAACGTAAAAAACTCTCCAATTGGTTAACAAAACGCACATAACCTTCACAGCCCCTATATAATCAGCGTCCAACTATATGGAAATTGTTTTTCCTTTGTTTAACTAAAGTATCATTTGCGACAATCCTCTACCAACTATAAAATAACTTTAAACCAAACTCTATTAACTAATAACAGAGCTAACCTGCAAGAAAAATTACTCTGACTGCAAAAATTACCATAGAAAAGACTAAAAGCGGTCTAAGAATTGAAGCAGAATTGCCAGATTAATTTGACGACATAAAAAGAGGAGTGGATCAGGAGACTGCTGTCACCTTGGTCTACAATATAGTGCTGGAAAAGGCTATGCAACAATCTATCACTCGTAGCCAAGGGGAAAATACTTTTAATCTGACCTATCGTATTTAACCTAATCGGATAATGCTGATGTAGTTTAAAGTAAGAGAAGAGCTCTGAATAAAACTTTCGTGAAATCAGGTAGAGAAGTAGGTTAAAAAAAACAAAAAATGTTATTATCAAAGGAAAGAAGAAAAACAAATTTGAGGAGATTATAATAATGGTGGGAGGAATAATGTGGAACAAATGAGGAATTTTAGGTACTTAGGCTCTCTAATTACAGAGGACAGCGTTACTCCACACGAATAAAGACAGACAGCAGCCATAGACGCTGCTGGCAACGAATATGACTTTGCATTTCAACACGTCTTTAAGTCAGATACCTTGAGTAGGACTATAAAAGCAAAAATTTAAACACAGTAATATGACTTGTGGTTACCTACGGATCACAGGCAGGAACACAAACAGCGAGAAAAGAAAGCCTAATTTATAGACATAGGAACGAAACATTTTTAACATAATATTTGGAGCTGTCAATAAAGGTGGAGTGTGGAGAATAAGACAGAATGCAGAATTGGGACAGCTGTAAAATATTCGTAACCTGGAATTGTGGCAGGTGTAGAAAGTCAAGGCAGGGTACTTACAAAGTATAAAGCTGTATGTGGCTACTATGGATATATACTACGCTTTACGCTTTATGGAGCTACTTATAAAGAAGATATTTAGAGAACAAGAGGTAAAGCTTATGGTTTATATGTCGTGTACCGTGTTTCTGAAAGCGCTTCAGTCACGGAGTTTATACACACCGTCTCTACTACATTTGTGTTGGCTTCAATTAACTGTTCCGTTGTTTACTCACTGGTGACAGTCACAATGTACTTAGGAAGAACACGAAGTGTAATTGCATGTTCTGCTCTAAAGTTACGTTTGTTATTAAAAATGCATAAAATAAAAACAAACATGCATTTATATACATTAGATTGGATGTCATTACACAATTTATTGTCCTTGTAACTTGTTTTACTATTAAACTGCTTAATTAAAATTTATTAAACAAAGGTTCTTAGATGTAGCGATTTACGTTATCACTTTCAGACATGTATTTGTAATACATTTTTTCTTTCCCTAATTAATCTCTAGCGCACATTTAGACGCAGACACGCACGCTCGCCAACGCGCACACACACACACACACACACACACACACACACACGCACGCACACACACACACTATATATATATATATAGCTGACTCATACCTTTTTCAAGTTGTAAATAATAACTAAACGAGATAAACGAATTTTAACTGGACCGTTTGGTAATTTCCTGTTTCTCTGATTTAAGTATGTCTCACGTAACTTTTGATGCATTACCCACTTTCGTAAAACGTAATAATCACGTCCACGCTTTTATCTTATAAATCTCTACTGCATTTTTTGAGATTGTTCCCCTACCAAAAGTTTGTGGTAGGAATACGACAAATTTGAGTAGCCAAAATTTAGAAAATGCACAATTCCATATGGGGGTATCAAATTAAAGATAATTTTATCCAAAGTTAAATATAATATTTGGTTTTAAAAATTTCAAAATTTAAGGACCCCAGACACTAAAAACTAGTTCAAACTATTTTAAAAAATGCAAAAATTTATATGTCGTGTCAAACTACTGAGACTTTTAACCAAAATTTTAATACAGTGATTTCTTAAAAAAAAATATGTATATTAGAGTATCAGGCCCAAAATGAGTTAATAATCTTAAAAATGAGTTAATGTGTAACAATGCACACCGATTATTAGATTGAAAGTAAGTTTAACCCAAAATCCAATGAACTGATTAGCCTACTCTAAATTTTTTAATTTTCAGGGTACCGCGGACGAAATGGGAGTCACAACTTAAGAACCTTTTAAATGTTTATATGTGTCGTTAGTTTATGACGAATTTTATTCAAAATATAAATTATAATTTGACAAAGATGTAATAATAATTACAATCTCTTAACAGTCTTTGCAAATTTTGACTACCCTAAAAAACCTGAAACGACGTGTTTGCTAACAAAAATTTTACATATCGTTATCAGTTTATTTAAATTTGTGAAATGTATCAGATTAATGTTTATATAATTGCGTGTGCGTGTGTGTGTGTGTGTGAGAGAGAGAGAGAGAAAGAGTGTGTAGAAACATGTGTAAACCTGAAAGATAAGACAATGTTATCTGTCATTTAGGTAATATGGTTATAAATCTAAATAAAAGAAACCACTTTTTACGACTGTCTGCTTCAAAACTGTTATTTTAATAGCAAACAGTAAGTAGTAAGGTTTGTCTCTTTATGTTTCTCATAACTGAAAAAAATTATCTAATATTGAAATTCATCCAATAAAAAGTAGATTAATGTATTCCGTTTAAAATAGTGAAGAATCTCTGCAGCTCAAGGAACGGGCTAATTATTAATGCGATTAAAACAAAGAACAGTCATGTTATCCACAGTCGAGAATTGACTGCATATTGATCACTTTCCTTAAGTAGGTAGTTTATTATTTACACATATATATCAAACACCAAATATCTCGGAGTTGCGTACAGTTACATCGTATAGGAATCTAATGGAAATTAGAAGCTTGCAGTGGGGTGTGAGGTGTGACACAGGCAAACAAAACAAATTTTGTTCGATCATTATACGGGCCAATGTCATGGAAAAGTAATGAGTAATAATCTTGCTTAATAACATGGAATACGTATTTGAGGTATTTCCATTTAATTACTTGAAGATGAATTTTAATATAAGAACTAGTAGCTAAGTGGTAAGGAACTAGCTTTTAATGCTGTCTGTTTTTCATGGTGTGCTTTGGGTTCATCTCGAGGTCGAGATAATCCAACTCTGTCTGCCTAGTGTCAAAGCAATACGGCAGACAAAGGCAGTATGTGAAGAGCTTAGACAGTATCAACGCGACATCTAGGCTTGAACATACACAAGACTCCTTCTCTACTGTGCAGCTTGTCGCTGAAGTGCAGACTGGTTTGTCTATAGTAGTAGTGTGATATCCACGCTGGAGCACGGCCACGAGTCTAATGATTGAGGGAGGATAACGATGACGACGACGACGATGAATTTAATGACAGTCTTTACGGTCACACGACAAACACATGGAGGATGGTGCAGTGACAAATTCAAATTCGCTATCAGAGTGAGGATAACTGATTACGGTCTTATTCTAGTAAAGTCACATTATTCCACGAGGGAAGATAATTTTATTGTAAATAAATTTATCTCAAAATTACAAGTTTTATTTCTGTTGAAATAAAAAATAAAATTTAATTTACTAATGCGTTTTCCTTGTGAATTTAAATAAAATATAAATTTTGTTTGAGTCTAGTTGTAAAGAGTATATATATTATACAGTGCAGAGAGCATAAATAAAAGATGAAAGAATTTGATCATTAATTCAGTAACTTATATTAGTTGATAAAACTTATGTCTCGTCTGTGCACTTAAAATAACGTAATTTCCTAATCATCACTTGTACGGTATTAAATAATGTTTCCTACGTTGTGACGTTTGTGACATGTAGGTAGATGTAGGACGTGCGTGCCGTGTATACGCGTGTTAGTGAAAGTCTATCTCTCCCTTACCCCAGCGAAATAATTCATTCTTGTTTCAAGTAACGGGTGAGAGTGTACATACTTATAAATATATGTGAGTGTGAGCATCCCCTACCTGCTACCTCTTCCTGGCGATTATATGTGGGGAACGGATGTCGGATTGTTACTTTCAGTGGACTCACTAATCATTTCTGTAGCCTAGTTATTAAAATTCACCACCAGCATCACCATTACCATACTACTACCACTACCACTGCTACGACTACTGCTACTACTACTACTACTACTACTACTACCACCACTGCCATTACTACTACTACTACCACTGCCATTACTACTATAACTACTACTGCTACTACTACTACTACTACTATTACTACTATTGTTTATAGTGGTGCTACTATTACTATAACAGTCCCTCAGAAAGTTGACAACAGCGATTTATGTTCTTAACATAAAATATGTTTGGCAATAGTTCGAAATCTTACACAAACATTTCGTTTACACAAACACAAATAAAACTGTCTCTGTTCTTGTTTCTGTAATAAAGTTACGACTTATGCTGGTTAATCTAAATATCTCTACCAATAATTTAATGCAATTTGAAGTAATTGTCTAACATAATTTTCTCTGAGTAGGGACGACCCAGTTCTATGTTGTCACCTCTCCTTCGTACAAGAAACCAGATCTGCAGTGCACTGATGTAAAAGCAGGTCACAATATGAGACAAACAGCAAACAGTACTGTGACTGATGTGTTATGTTATACAATTGTTATTATTATAGAACTGCGCTGACTCATTCATTACAATACCCAGTAATAAAACACCCAGGAATTATTAGCAGAAAAATCAATATTACTGACATAATTAGTTACATATTTCTTTACCTTTACAGGACTGTTAGTGTTGTACTAACAGGAATTCAATTTATCATTTATGAGTTTGTAATTCTGTATATCCTTGAATAACAAATTAAAGTGATTTGTATTTATGTAACACTTCAGTACTGTATTACAGAAGTGTATTTCCTTTCTTCCTTATTCTCTCTCTCTCTCTCTCTCTCTCTCTCTCTCTCTCCTCCTTCTCCCATTATTTTTATAGCTATTTATCACCGTACTTCGTGTCCTTACAAATGTCCTGAAATGTTTTTATCATCATAAGGTGTAATCACCATTTTTCATGTAATAGAAATCCTTTACAAGCTGAGTAAACTTCTACTATCTTCGTAACACTTATGAGACAAGATAAATATCTGATTTTCTTGTCCTTCGTTAATAATTTGACAAGCCACAGTAGATTTTCCGCGGTTCTCAAGAGCAGTGTGCTTGAGAGAAATATAAACATTTTTGTCAGTGTGTATGCTACATTTCAATGCCACTTTTTTTCATCGTATCCATATATCTACGACAATTCACTTTGAGAAGGAATCTTATCTACACGGACTTTATATAGAGCTTGTACGTTATAGAACAAACGAAGTTTCAGTGTCATACAACAATGATGGCTCACTGAAAAAACTTCATCGTAGTGGTAACATTGGTTAGAAATTTTTTGTAGTTTTTTGTAGTAAGTCTTATTGACTATCTCGATTAGTAATTAATGAAGCATATGATAACTAAAAACAAGCAATATTGGTAAGCGCTTTACAATACCTAAGAGTGTTATACCTGTGACAATGGTGACAGTCAATTCTCAAAACATAGGTTTTCTGTTTGAGAATAGTCTTATTGGGAGTATTAAGTACCTATTTACCTTTATATATAAAAATTCAGTGTACGTCTGTAAATGTTCTTAAAACTTTTGAACCACTTATCCGATAGAGCTCATATTCGCACCATATGTTCGTTAGGTTCAGAGTAAGGTTTACATGTGCCGAGTGTAAGGTTGGCCAGAAAGGGGGGGGGTAAAAATTGGAAAAAATAAAATTGGTGTATAAAATTAAAAGGAATTTCCATGCAAGTAACAATTTTACATGCATGTATGCACTATTGAATCTTTATATATAAAAATTCAGTGTACGTCTGTAAATGTTCTTAAAAATTTTGAACCACTTATCCGATAGAGCTCATATTCGCACCATATGTTCGTTAAGTTCAGAGTAAGGTTCACATGTGCCGAGTGTGAGGTTGGCCCGAAGGGGAGGGGGTAAAAATTGGAAAAAATAAAATTGGGGTATAAAATTAGAGGGAATTTCCATGCAAGTAACAATTTTACATGCATGTATGCACTATTGAAAATTTTTGGGCGGTTGGGGGTGTCAGTTTGGGCAGGGGGGGTAAAAATTGGAAAAAATTAAAATACAGCATATGGGGTATCAAATTAAAGGGAATTTCGATGGAAGTAACAATTTTACATGCATGTATGCACTATTGAAACTTTTTGGGCCCTTGGGCTTAATAAATAGGCAGTTTGAGGGGGGTGTCAAAAATGGAAAATATGAAAAACGGCAGGACTATTTCAACCAACTTGCCAGAAATATTTTATGCAACGGGAGAAGCAACATAGGATAGGTGTTTTGGTCCACGTTGGGAGTGGGGTGAAAAACACAGTGATTAAAAATCACAGTGGTAAATACAATAGTGTATTTACATTTTGTTTAGGAATGTGCTGCAAACAACAAATCAATTACCGGTAATTCAATATAAACTCAATGGTAGGTTCTATTTACATTTTGTTTAGGAATGTGCTCCAAACAACAAATCAATTAAAGGAAATTCAATATAACCCCAGTGCTACGTGATGTATTTATAAAATTGTTACAATTAAAACGTTTTATTTTCATATATACATTTGTGAAATTTGTGATAGAAAAATGCCAAGAAGAGGGCGGGCAAACATCGGTCGAAAATCACAACATGCTCAAAACGAGCAGGCGCGACAAAGAAGAACGGAGGAACAACACTTGCAGGAGAATGAAAATATTAGGAATTTAAATGTACGTTCAGGCGCGCAAGAAAGTGGAGAGCAGCGCAGTCAACGTTTAGAAGCAGACAGATTACGACACAGACAGGCACGTCAACGTTTAACTAATGAAAACAGAGGCCTTCATCTATTAGCAGAACGACAACGAATTCAAGTAGGACGGGCATTAATAGCAGCATCATTTAACCGCCTTGCATTTGAATACCATCCAGAAATTGAGTACTCATCACATTCAAAAACAATTATTAGAGATATGAATGAAGTATGTCAATTTTGTCATGCATTAAAATTTAAAAATGAAACTCCTGGAATGTGTTGCGATGCCGGAAATGTTGTTTTACCAGAATTGCATCCACCGCCTGAACCATTAAATTCATTACTAATAGGTGATACTGCCGATTCCAAATTGTTTCTACGAAAAATACGAAAATTAAATTCTTGCAAAATCGTTAGAAATAACGATGGTCGTCACTTCGATACCACATTCAAAATTCAAGGACAAGTGTATCACCAAATCGGCTCTTTACTTCTAATGCCAAATCAAGATCCAAAATTCTTGCAAATTTATTTCATGGGAGACGAAGCAGAGCAAGTTAACATTAGCTGCCATTACAATCGCATTGAAGAAATTACAGAAAGGGCCATTGTTGCATCTCTAGAAACGATGTTAAATGAAAGAAATCAGCTCATTCAATTATTCAAACACGGTTCGGAAAGATTGCAAAGTGATAACTACATGGTCGTGATCAAAGCCGACAAAAGTCCAGCTGGGCAACACGCTGGTCGGTTTAATGCTCCAACTATTAATGAAGTGGCCATTGTTATTTTTGGTGATCAATTTGCCCAGCGAGATATCAAAATTATGCGTCGTGATAATACCGTACAAACCATACACCATATTCATCGTTCATATGATGCTCTGCAATATCCACTTATTTTCTGGGAAGGAGAGGATGGCTATCATATTAATATCCACAACGTAATCCTTCAACAAAAACATTTACATTATTTACAACATTTACAATATCTACAATATTTGCAACATGTAAGTAATTCTGTGTAACTAATTGTTTTTTATTTACAGGTGAGGAAACTAATAAAAAAGTTAGCTGCATGAACTATTACGCATATCGATTGATGATACGGGAACAGGCAGATAACCACATACTCAAATGTCGACACTTATTTCATCAGTATGTAGTGGACATGTACGCAAAAATAGAAAGCGAATATATACATTTACGTGACGCTATTAACAATAACAATGATGCAAATATGAATATCAATGATCTGGGAAACATGTACATAATACCATCTTCATATACAGATAGTCCACGTCATATGCAAGAGTACATACAAGACGCTATGGCTTATGTTCGTGCTTATGGTCGGCTTGATCTGTTCATAACGTTCACTTGTAATCCAAAATGGGAAGAAATTACTAAACTGTTACTACCTGGACAAAAACCAATTGATCGTCATGATGTAACTGCAAGAGTGTTCAAACAAAAATTAAAATCTCTTATCGATTTTATTGTAAAGCATCATGTATTTGGAAAAACACGCTCCTGGATGTATTCAGTTGAGTGGCAGAAACGTGGGTTACCGCATCCACACATTGTAATATGGTTAATTGAAAAAATTAGACCAGAAGAAATTGTTACGATTATCTCTGCTGAAATACCCAATGCAAATGTTGATCCAGAATTATTTGATATCGTAAGAAGAAACATGATTCATGGTCCATGTGGTTCGATAAATATGAATTCTCCGTGTATGGATAATGGTAGATGTACAAAGAAATTTCCAAAAAATTTTGTCACGGAAACAATCACTGGTATAGATGGTTATCCTTTGTATCGTCGAAGATCCAGAGAAAATGGTGGACAATTGTCTATGAACACCATGAGAAATGTATGTTGAACTTGAGAAATAATGCAGATGAGGTTGAAATCGACAATAGGTGGGTGGTTCCATATTCGCAAGTCAATTGATACAGTCGTAGATGAAAACGAAGCTGTACATTTTCCAACGGAATTTCTTAATTCTCTGGACTTACCAGGTTTGCCACCACACAATTTAAAAGTAAAAATTGGTTCACCTTTCATTTTACTACGCAATCTCAGTGCTCCACGGCTGTGTAATGGAACGAGGTTAGTCGTCAAAAAATTAATGGGGAATTTAATAGAGGCAACAATTCTAAACGGAAAATTCAAGGGTGATCATGTTTTGTTGCCAAGGATACCAGTGATTCCCGCTGATTCAACAATTCAATTTAAACGTTTACAATTTCCTATCCGGCTTGGCCTTTGCTATGACTATAAATAAAGCGCAGGGTCAAACAATGAATATATGCGGGTTGGATTTAGAAACCCCATGTTTTTCACACGGTCAATTATATGTTGCGTGTTCCCGTGTTGTTCGACCATCAAATTTATTTGTTTACGCCCCCCAAGGCAAAACCACAAATATCGTTCATAATTTAGCTTTAAGTTAAATATAAACATTTGTTTTTTCAATATTTTAATAATTTCATTTACTTTTATTTCCCCAAAAAAACTATTATTATTGTCAAAATAAGCAAAAAATAAATTTCATGGGAAACAAATCATTTATATTATTAATTAACATAAAAATACATGAAATAAATTTATTAATTTAAAGACAAAATGTTGTTTCTGTTAATAATAATGCTCCATGTATTTATCACTATGCTGCTTATAATATTCGTCTGTCACATGAAAACGTCCATCATCAGCCACCATCAACTTGCGCGAAGCCAAACATTCATCAATAACTGCCAATTTAGATAACATTTGACGACAGTTATACTTCTACTAATTATTATTATATTAAAAAATAAATATCTACATAATTTTTTTTGGCCTCAGCAAAATGAAAAAAAAATTTAGAGGCAGGACAAAGTCTGACGGGTCTTCTAGTTATCCTATATATTAATGATATAACCAATAAATGGAAGAAATGTTAGCTAGATATGTAAAATGTGTAATTACACGTCACACACTAGAAAGATAAATAACTTTAGAACTCGTAAAATTCTAGAGAATTTCATATTATGTTGTTTTCATTTTAACTCATGTTGATGAGTGAAAGTAAAAGTAAAAATAACAAGTAAAATACTGCAATATGACTGTACATAAAGTTATAAGCGTTTAAAGGTGTGCGATTAATTTGTTTATTGATAATGAATTTCCTAAGGCACAAACATTTTTTTTAATAAAAGTTTTTACTAAATGAAGATATTTTGAGGTACTAATTTAGTTTATTAGAAGCAAACAATGTGTGATGACTGCATTTGTTCATAAAAGAACTGTAGCCGAGACTTGCAAGAGTACTATATATACCAAACAATAATACAGGGGACTTACAGACACAGGTCTGTAAATAAAGATGTCTCTTTAGCACTTCCCATTTATAGAATAATTTATAAATTAAAATTCGTTAATTTATATTTATATTTATATGACACAAATTAACTCTACTAGACAAGCCATATTTAAATTAAATTCATACTGATACGTCTACCTAAAACAATAATTTTGTAATGTACGATATTTTACCATACAAAACTGATGTCTGCGTGAGGCAGGTAGGAAGGTCTTGAAAAAATCTAACCGCAAAAAGAAAAATATTAAAGTTTATAATAAACTTCTACACAATCATGGTAATTGGAAACGTTATCATCAACATAACTTTCTATTGTATTATTAACCTCATTAATATTTTTCTATTACAGAAACGTTTTCTGTGCTAATAGCAATTTGTTTCATTAGTGCTTCAGACACATAAAAAAAGTTTACTACAAATCGAAAGCTGTGCTCTCAGCTCGATTGCAGTGTGACTCCATTAAACAAATTTAGCTCTTGTAACAGAAGGCATAGTAGGCCATATGGCTACCGGCAGTTCCGAAAAATACGCCACACAATGTCATTAAAGGAGCAAAACACGCATCACACACGCCATGATACAAAGCGACAGAAACCAACACGTGACTCAATACCACACACATTCAGACAGGTCTATGAAAAACTATAGGCTACTTATAGTAGTAGCCAGTACTCCTTATCAAGTTTCAATATTCTGTTAAAGTATGAAAAAAGTCTTCAGATATTTTTATATGCTTAAATATGTTATAAATTTGTAAATATGCTTAAATATGTGAAAAATTCGGGATTTAAAAAGTACACTGATATTTATTCTTATCTTATGCGCGAGTTTATAAAACTTGATCTCCTATGTTGTACGGTTGAAAACACTGGCTACTTCCTTCTCTGTCCCAAGAATCTTCGTCGTTATTGGTTGTTGTTTGAATACGATTTTGCGGATCATTATTTCTAGATGGTTTGTTCACTTAGTCATGTATTTTTTTATTCGTTCATTTACACTTTGCATTTGTAACTGCGATTCCATGTCACTTCCACATCGATGTCACTTCCATAATGCACACCACTTCCACATCGATGTCATTTCCATAATGCACACCACTTCCACATCGATGTCACTTCGATGTCTTACTTCAATGCATGCTTCCGCCATAATCCACTTCTGAATTTTATAGAAATTCATTATATATCTTTGTGTATCTCTCCATATAGTACAGTCACTGAAGCCGAAAAAAAATATAAATTGCAAATTAAGTAGCTTCTACGAGATTTTTTACATAGAGCTAGATGAAAAGGTAAGAAGAATTTAAGAAAAAAGTTTACAAAAATTCAGTCGCGGGTTTTTGAAAAAACGGAGGGGGAAGGTACAAAAATTCATATTTCGTGATTATCTTAAAAAATATTAGATTTATGAGAAAAATACAAAATGCCTAAAATAAAAGCATAAAATTCTGGATAAAAAAGGATATTAACATTTGTTTGTCAGGGCGATACTTATAGTAGAAAAATTAATTCAAAGTTAGCCAAATTTTTCACAAGGTGGATTTTTACATAAAATATATGTAGGCCTATATGTAATAGAGATGCAATTTTTTCAGGAATATAAGTTTAAAAACTCATTACTATTCAGTTATGTACATATTATTATGTATAATTTTTACTTATTTATTACGAATTATAATAAAAATATTATTAAAAAATGCACTTTATAAATATATTTAAATATAGTTTTTTCTTCCAATCATTGAAGATTTTGACAATAAAATAGCTTTTAAAACAGAGATAAAACAAAAGAATTTATAGTTAATAATAATTGCATAACATTAAATAAAGATTCCACAAACAAATATCAAACACAAATAACAAATATACTAAAAAATAGTACCCAAATCATAAATCCTAAAGCCTCCTTTATATATAAAATGGGTAATCTTTGTGCATCTAAATTAAATTCTTTAATAAAATTACACAAAATCAATAAATCTCTCAGACCTTTAATAAACGCTAGAACCGCACCAAATTATAAAATATCAAAATTACTAACACAAATCTTAAAACATAAACTTGAACTTCCAGCAAAATACAATATAAAAAATAGTATCGAACTCACGGAACATTCAATATCGAACTGCGTTAATTCAATATCTGTATGGCGCATGTACCAGCTGTCCTCGCTCTCCCTAAAATTCGTCAACTTTCAGGGTCTGTTCTTTTTATGCCCATGCACGGATATAAATTCTCACTATGTAGAAGAGAAACCTCAAATATTGTAGTTTTACATACAATAGTTACATATTATTATTTTTTTTTAGTTTTTAACTATTAATATTAATACGCGCAATGGGCATATTTTTACATTTATTAATAAAAGTTACATTTATTTAAATTGAACTAAATATTAACAATTCTTTACACCGCAGTCTTATAGAAGACACTTTGATCAATAAGTGTTCATAATTTTGTTAAAAAATATTTATTTTGAAAATTTCTTTAGAAATTTAAAATTAAGAAAATGATGTATACTTGCGAACTCAAAAAAAGTTAAAAATAAAAAATCGCTAATTTTATGCCAATAAATCAGTACTAATTTTTATTACTTTTTTCCAAAAACCTATATATGTAAAGTTTATATGGAGAAGTTTTTTTTTTAATGTAAATACATTTGTAATAAATTGTTAATATGTTTATGCATTAGTTGAAAAAAATAAAAAACCAAAACGTTATTACTTTATTTTAAGTATATTTATTAATAATTTAATTATTTTATTTTCATTTTGTGTAAAAGTGCAAACATTTAGCTTTAAAACGCTTCTTGATTTTTGTCTCCACGACTATTATAACGGATTTTATTAAAATTTGTATGTTGCAATGTCAGAAAAATTAGCCTTCCCGCTCATCGGGGCGGACCACGACAATCAATTTTTTTCTAATATTTCAATTCCTTTTTTCTCACAAAGTATTGGCCTGACAAAAAAATAACAAATGTCATTTTTATAGAGAATTTAATGCACTTTAACTTTTGTAATTTGTCTTTTTTTCGTAAATTAGTTATTTTTCAATATAATTGAAAAAACAAATTTTTTGTACCTTCCCCCTCCTCTTTTTCGAAAAACCGCAACGGAATTTATGTAAACTTTTTTTAAATTTGTTTCTCACCCTTTTATCTAGCTTTATGCAAAAAATCTAGTAGAAGGCACTTAATTTGAATTTTTTTCCTTCAATGACTGTACTAATATACATACGGATACATACATTATGTTTCCTTATGTATCCCTCCGTACTTAATGTCCTATTACACTGTGTCATTATAGTTGTATTCTTCTCATCGTATTACCCACATCAGGAACTTCATTAAAGGATAGCGTGGTAGACCCACCTTTGAAAATTTACTGTATTCGCTTTTTTAATTTGTTAACTTTCAGTTAATTACAAATAATCTTTTCTAAGGTTGTACACGAATTGGATTTAGTTTGGTGCACAGTAATTGTTATTTTATTCTTTGGCAACAATATAGCCATTTGCGTTGTAGAATTTTAAAATGCCTTAAAATTAGGTTTAGGTTCATTTAAACCGGCCAGCAAAGTGACAGTTATTAGTGACAGAATAGTGTGATAATACCACACCTGAATACATGAAAAGCGAATCAGCAGTTTTATGACATATTGTAACTGAACTCGTTCCCTTTCTTATTCAATCGTCTCTTCTTTATTCTCAAATAAACGATGTAGTACTCTCAACGTCTTACCAAGTCGTCGTCACTTTTAAACGTATCTCACGCAGACTACGTCCATCGCGAACACACGAATAACCAGTACCGATATCCTTACCTGTCCTTATTTTATATATTTATTTCTCGAACGGCGTCAAATTGTTTTTTAGAAAACAATTAAAAGATTCAAATTAGTTTGTCTCCTGTACGGTGATGATGAATTCGAATTACCTCGTAGACTGGCGGGAACTCGAATTTCGCTTGTGTCTGGTCGTGTTGCCAACATAAATTTTTGGCAAATAATTCTATTCTCCGCTAAAGAACACAAACTATATAATACAATTTTAATAAAAACAAAGGACAGTTAGTAATGATTCGTACTTGTTTATTTGAGTCTAACATTCGCTAATTTTTGATAACTTTTGTACAATAGAGAGTATTATAATAAAGTTTCGCCCCGGCAACAAATTAATTTTCACTCAGCTGAGAGCAACGGTGGCAGCAGTCGTGTGACGCCACAATGGCTAGCGTTCTTATTTACACAAGTTATTCTGCCAATGAGTTCTTTGGGTTACGAAAAGATTTAAAACAAGATGTTAAATAAAGTACACCACCTTACATTTGTGGTACTTAAATACTAAAAAGGTTTACATGAAATTCAACTCTTGGTGTTTAAAAGTGTGTGTCAAATTTATAGGCTTCAGACATAGGTTATCTTACAGTTACATACAGTGTGAATAAATATGATCAATTAATCCTTGAAAGAATTTGGTGTTCAAAGTTCAGGGTGAGAGTTATATATATTGTGAAAAAATTAATCAGTTTTAGTTCGTAATTATCGATAACATAATTTATACTTAACAAAACCTTGTTGTTTTGGTTATGGGTCGTCAGGATTTCTTCAAGGTTGTGATAGTACTTTCTTTAATTTTCAATGGTATGGTTGCCCGTCTCCTTCTAGCGACTGTTTCTTTTTATTCAATTTTTATTTAATTTTTAATTTTAAAATTTTGTTTATTGTTCCTCCTTGAGTTGCTGGAACTATGGTTGACTTCTTGTGTTCATTTTAATTTCATTTATATCTGATTTTCTTCTTTATTAGCCTTTCATAGAGCCGCAGTCAATATAGCGTCTATGCCGCTAAATAGTTAATGGAACTCTCGTTTTATAACGGTCAAAAATATAATACGGTTTTGTTGTTATGGCAACCGCTTTCACCCTGATTGGTTAAACACATTTGAACCTATTGTTATAAATCCTGGGTTTCTGTTCAAAATGAATAAATATTTTATAATGGTTATTGTTCCTTGGTGATATTACCAATGTATGAAATATTAACAGAGATGTCCCTATTTTCTTTCAAAGATCAAATTGACATCTCACAAGGCTGGTCTAGGTCAAGTATTAATGTTTTTGGACAAAATTGCTAATACTGTGTTATTACATATTTCATTTATTTATACTGTTAATTACAATTCTGACATATTATTATTGTTAGTTGAAGGTAATCACATAATTTACTTGGTCTTATTATTCAAATACAATATTCAATTATTTACAATTGGTTTTCTGAAGTTAGACAGCTATGTCATTTATAGGCCTAAACTGTAACATCTTAGAATTTCTTATTTTGTTCTATTTAAACATTATTTATTAAATACATATGTTCTGCTTATTTTCATTTCGCACTTATTGGCTTTTGAATTACTTTGAAACTGTTTTACCATCTATTAATGTTATTACAGTTTTACAAAATTATTTCTTAGCTGATATTTTTTCTTTTCTATTTATATAATAGTGATTAGTCTGTGCTTGTTAAGTTTATATCATTGTTAGTTTATTCCTACTCCCATTTCTCATACACCTATTTAACACTTAAATCTATTAACAAAATATAATATAGAAATAATTTAATGGTCTGTCTATTGTTCAGCCATATTCCTTTTTATTAATTACAATTGTTATATTGCATGTTATTACTTGAAATTAACATACTCCTCATCTCTTTATAATATCATTACATACTCAAAATATACAAACATATTACCTTAATGTTATGCCTTCTTGGTTTATACTCCTATGAACACTAAACAAATAAACTAATTTTCTTTAAACTAACAAAACTGTTTACCATACATTAATCTTACTTTCCTCAGTTCAGTTTCTTCAACACAATTTAATTAAATTCTTTCTGACTGAATAAGTAACCTATCTTATTGTTATTGATGTCTCTTTGCATCAACCTTAAGTGTTACTAAGACATAGGGATCTTTTGTAACTAATTCCAAAATTGGCAATCCCTTTACTCATTGAAAAGCATAATTAGGAATTATTATTATTGTTATTCCAACATTGTTTTTTAATCTTTTTGGTTAAGTACACTTATATTTGCACTGACTGAACTCATTAATTTCCACAGTCCAGCCTGTTTGATTAGTTATTATTATTCCTCACTTATCACATCACTTTTACTATTTATGGTTATCACTCCCTACCTATCTTTCACTCTTGGTTTCAATGATATTTTAAACACACATTTATGATTATTCTTTCAACATTTTGTGTTTTACATTCTTATTATAATAAGGTTCTTAACAACATACTTTATCTACTAATAATTGTGTTACTTGTTTCTTATGGTTAGTGTACTTTCTTTATTATTGTTTTATTCATGGTTAGTTATTATATTTGCTTTACTCATTTGTGCCTTTTATCATTAATTTGTCTTTTCTCATCTTATTGTCTTTATCTGGCCAATCTCTGGGGTTGGGTCATAGTCATTTGTTTGTCAGTCTAGTCTATTCATTTATTTATTATTCTTGTTTACAATTCTCCTTTTTTCTTTCTTAATACCATTTTATATTTTTTTCATTATTATTCATTAAATTATTTTACCTTTTATTATTTATCTAATACTTGTGGATACCCTATAGGTTCTTATTTCTGCAGCGTTATAATATTCATATTTGTATTTTTTATAAGACATATTATGAATATTTTGTAGTGAAGTTTTACGGGATGCTCCAACCAAATTGAGAATCTGTCTGTGATAAAAACTGTTAGCTTATTAAAAAATAGTTAGCAGTGTCTAACAGTATTGTAAAAGATAGTCCCCTCTCAAAACAAATTTGTAATGCAGTTGTCTTTTCCTCCTTCAAGCATTAGCCCTGCAGCATGTTGCGGTTCCTGGACATAGTAAAACTCGCGTTTTTCACCGCCAGAGAGAAATCAACCCGCACGGTGGGAAGGGAATTGTGTGTGCTCGTGCGTACACGCGTGGGTTTTAGTGTGTCTTTGTTACTTATCTACTAAGGACATGCCCGAAAAGACCGCTGTACTGTTTGTTTCCTGTGAATAGTGTGGGCAACGAGACCGAGTCGTGACCTTCATTCGATTCTACGACCGCAGTCTGTTACGATTGTGAGTCGCAAACGAAACCAGTATGTCGACATGCGGTACACAATAGAACGCTTAAGAATACAGTAGCACTCAGTTTTGAGATATTGCCATTGAATGTAAGCAAAAAAAGCGTTTTAGAGTTATTGTAATGGATTTTTGACGTGTAGCATTGGTAGACCAACAACAATAGGGGGGAAACAATTGTGAGAAAACACATTCACTCTCAGATGACATCACAAGCAAGCAGGTGACTTGGCTTGGGACACGTTAACGAGTGACCAAACATTGAATAACAAAATACTTATTGAACTGCAACCAAAAAGCAGATGGAGGCAAGCCAGAAAATGAAAAGTTGAACAGATACGACAGCGATGCAAAACCTTAAGGGTGCTTTACAGGGAGACCTAGAGAGGTGTTAATTGTTAACGGAAAAGTCGGAAAATACTTGTAAACAGATCTGTAATGATTATTTTGTTGCGTAGATGATCATAGCTCAACAAAAAATTGGTTGCTGTCTCATGACCACTTCTGACTATACTGTAATCGTTAGTGTCGTGTGAGGCAATTAAGTGAACTAGTAGATAATAATATCTGCTACTTTATACAAACGTATCGTTTTCTAAATTCTAGAACCCTTATTCACATGAAGTACAGTGTGACATTGAGTGTTACTGTGATGAAGAATCTGTCTGGTTATAAAGTTAACATTCTTTAATCAGATTCAAATCATGTAACAACATTTCTTGAACAGTCTAGCGATTTAAATGCATTAGCCAAAAACTGCTGTAGAACATACTTATGTGTTTGTGTAAATCTTTCCCTTTCAGGCCGTCATTTTGTTTACTGAGTTCCCAGTAGGTTACAATGATTCACGCATTACGATTTCTGCCATGTGGTGAATAGTGCTATAAATAGTTGTTGATAAGTATTGATGAATATCTCTATAACTTACGTTATATAGTTCCAGCTAATTGTCGTGTCAGACACACCTCACTACGCACTACTACCTACGATCTCATTTCGCTTCCATAAATTTACATGAAATATAGTAAGTAAATAATTTATATATTGTAGCGTGACAGAAAATCCACTATATTTTAAGTCATATGAAATGATAAAGTTTAATTACATCAACAAATGTTGTAATAATATTAAATGACATTTAAATAAATCAGAGGAATGAAACACAATAAGATAAAAATCCTCACTACATAATATATAAAAACCACTGTTAAAAGAAACCAAAGAAAGTATTGAAGCAACTCATCAACTCATAGTATAATACCAGTAAGTTACCCAGGAAGCTCAGAGCAGTAAACCAGTTACATAAGACAATATCCCGAAAAAAGAGACTCAATCAAAGAGTGGTGAATACCAAAATACTCTAAAAACAAGAAGAGGGAAGAATAAAGTTTGTGAACAGGAAGAAAACAATACCCTGAAACCTGTATAGAAGAATAAAGTCAGTTCAGTGAAGAAATTAAATACTCCAAACTAAACCTCAGTCGTGATAACACCAAGTACCTTGGTTTACCCAAGAATGAGGAAAGAAGAACAGAAGAGTGAAGACTAGAAGAGGGACAAGAATGAATACCAGAAGGAAGATAGGAAGAAGGACAAGAAGGAAGACAGGAGGAGAGGAAGACATAGTATGAAAGAAACACCGTAGTAAAACCTATTATTATATAAACTACTATCAATCCCAAACCCACAAAAACTATGCCAAAGAAAGTATAACATCCCCAAAATCTTATAAAAATGTAATTATTGAGAAAACTAAAGTGTTGTATAGCGTTATAAGAAGTGCACCGGCTAAAGCTATTGTGTAATAAAGAAAATAAACTAATCTTAACGGTCCATGATGACTAAAGGTCTGGTCTGAGATAATAAGACTCAGAATATCAGAACCAACAGTGAAAGTGAATTTGTATAAGTGTTTTTTAAAAAATGCAATAAACTTAAAGTTGGTGATACTATAACTTAGTAGTATGCTATATCACAACTTTAAAGTCTAATAATAAACAGCATAATAAAATAATAAAATGGAAGGTTTCCAGTATTTTATTATTTTAATGTAAATCCTTATTTAAAAGACCTTTGTAAAAAAGGATGATAATAAATAGAGTATGGGAATTAATGTTTACTGATGTGGGGGATCACAATAATAATGATTTAAACCAAAAAGGACTGACACTAATATAGTATGAATAAGTGTAACATGTTCAAATAGACTGTTATTTCACAATCCTAAAATCAATGTATTAAATAAATGTATTTGTAAGGTTTATTAGAAAATAAGATTTATGTTATGTGTTTTAAAAAGAATTATGTTTGATAAATAATAACCTACATACCAGTAATAATGTTCTAAGAGGTATGCTATGTTAGATTAAAAATAGTTAAAAGAGATATGTTTAAGCTGTATCTGCAATATGTTAAATTGTGCAGATTACTAAACAATGTTCATAATTAATTATTTTAATAACTGTAGTGTTAATTAACTACTACACAAAACAATAAGTTATAGATCATGTTATTTTCATATAATTGTAATTATGTAAAGTCAGAGGAGGAATTAAGTTTAAATTATTTGAGAAAGAAAGAAATATAAAATTCTAAAATCTAGGCCATTTGGTGAAATCAGAGAACCAGTATAAAATAGTATAATTCACTTATAAATCCTGTAAACTACCCAGATTTATATAAGATAACACAATTAACTACTACTAGGAATGATCCTATGAATTAAAATGACAATAAGGAAATATACCTTAACATTTTGTAAATTGTCAAAATATATAAATTAATTAATTTCAAAGAGCAATGTCAAATCTACAAATTAACACAAAAAACCAGTTCAAAGGTGTAATTTATATGTATTTAAGGAAAGGAAGAGAAATATGACTAATTAAAATTTATTATAATAGTATTAATAATATTTAAAATGGAAGGAATTTTGTATAAAGACGGAAATCCAATTTTGAGCCTATATTTCCAAAGTGTGAACAAAATTTGTTAATTTCCACAAAATGTCTACAGATATGGACTATAATACATCAATTTAAAGGGAATGAGATGATTAAACTAATAATAAGATTAGTAATTCATAAAAGTAAGGAATAAAATAGAAAAATTCCATATATAATGTAATATTTTCTAATGTGTATGAAGGTCGAAAAATGTTAACAATACTTTTTCAAGGATTCACTGGGCAAGATTTATGACCAAGTTAATTAGTCTTTTGTTGAATATCAAGCTGAATAGGTGTGTGACAAAAACGTTCTTAAAATCGAGTCGAACATGGTGCTAACGTTTAGCCATTGAAATCAGTGAACGGGAGTTAGACAAATTAGACACTTTTTGAAGCCAATACTATAAAAACATTCACGACAATAGTGAAAACAAACCTCTAACTTCACTATACGAGTGACAGTAAACAGTAAAACATTATATTACAACTGATTCACTCTACAAACCTAACCGTAACTTGAAACTTAACCGTAGTAGTTGAACAAATAGAAAATAAACTAACTAACGCAAGTTTACACAGAACACTTCACCAGAATACACCAAATAGATTAACAGACATATTACACCAGTGCGGGGACATTTTAGACCTTGATGAAGGTAATTTTATAGTAATTTTCTGACTCGACGCATATACAATAGCCAAGACCAACTCAAGGAGCGGCCATCTTGAAAACGAAATCTGCCTACTACATCGTAGTTACTGACGTCACATCAGTCTTCATTGGTTCGACAAAACATTTATTCTAATATCATAACCTGAATTATTTAAATACTATTAAATAGTAATTATTGTATTTATGTGTTAATTGTTAATGTTATACTTTCTCGTCACCCTTCTCTGACTATTAATCCTAATCGCTCAAAGAACCTGTCTTTAATATAATATAACATAAAATTTTGTTCTGTATGACAATCGATAATTCCTGAGACAGAGTCGATAATTGCTCTCCATCGATAAAATATCGATTATTTATTTAAAATTGTCAATAAATCTTTATATTTCCATTATTTTGTATCTGTACTTATTTCACAGGGTAATTGAAGGGTATTTATAAGGCTGAAGGCATTAAGTGAGAAGAATACATTCTATTTTTAACAAGATATTGGACCAGTCAGGAAAGTCAACAATCGATTATTACCTGGAGTTAATCTATTTAACTCCAGACTTGGTGCAAATCTTCAAGAAGTGCTCGACGGTCAATAAATACATACCTGTTATTAAAATTTTAACAGAACCCTTTAAAAACAGATTTATCTATTATACATACCTCTACAAACATAAACAAAATTATTTTAGTATTTGAAACTTCTATTGTTATTGAATTTTCCATTTTATTTTTATTCTTTTGTAACGACCGGCATACAGCGGTCTGGTGACCTAGTGACTAGCCCAAACAGTGGGATTTGATTTGATTACAGTCATATATAGGGTCTTCTTACAAAGTGACGAACCCAACACGGGGTAATAAGGAAGAAGACAGTACACGAGAGGTCACGTCTTGTTACAAAGTGGCGTCCAACGTGGGGCTTGAATAGATAAGCCTGGCAGCGGTTATCCAGTCAGGAAGAAGGGCAACAAAGATAAACAAAAATGACAGAACTTACAGAAATGGAGATGATGGAAAAGCTGATGGAAAGGATAATGGATATGGGTAAGAAATTGAGTGAAGAAATCAAATCCACGAGTGAAGACTTGAATAACAAACTGGACAATATAAATCAGAAACTGGATGATTGGGCCGAAGAAAGAAGAGAGGACAGATTAAAAAGGGAAGAATTAAGAAAGGAGAAGACCGAAGAAATAAAAAATGATAGCCAACCAGAACCAGAAGAAGTACCAAACGAAAAAACAGAGGATCCCGTTATAATATTACCTGAGAAGAAAACTGACGGGAATAAAGAAAATACTAAAGATATGGAAGTGGAACCAAAGGAAAGGAGGAAAACGCTTCCAAAGAAATTAATGAAAACGAAGGAAGAAATAGAAATGATGAACCATGGTTTAATGGATGTCAATAATTTTCCAATTACCGACCATGAAGAAATCAGGAATTCCAGAAATTACGGAAGGAGATTAAAAATAATCTCAGAAATAAAGTACCATCAGACAATAGTTTACCAATGGGGGAGAACCAGCGGTAAACGAAATACGATATGTGGACCAGATCAATTCCAGTGCGGAACTAAACAGTGTATTTCAGAAAGATGGAAATATAACATCTTATCAGACTGTGACGATGGCACTAGTGAATCACCAGAGTGTGTTCCATTAGTGCGCCATCCAGGACTATTCCAGTGTACAATTACACAAAAATGTATACATTACGGATGGATGAACCAGATTATGGGGATTCAGAGAAGCAAATAATGGATAAACCAGATGAAGAACCTCATAGATATTTTTCAGGTCATACAGCATATGGACCAGAGACATATTGGAATATAAGACAAGATAATAATGGGAACAATATTAATTACCATGATAATAATAATACGGGTCCAAATTATCAAAACCCGAATCGACCCTCTAATGGTTATCAGGGTAACCACAATCCCTACCCTGATAACGTAAATAGTCAGAGAAGCCCCAATTATGGTAATAGTCCTTACCATAATAATGCTAATCGTGTGGGTCCCAATAATGGTAATTTTAGTAATAATAGGTTTCCTCGCCCAAGAGTGAACTTCATACGGGCCACAGATGGAAGACAGCGAGGTTTCAACCACCATAGAGGGAGCAGTTACCGAAGATACGAAGAAAGGCGGAGGAGCCTAGAACGGGACCAACCGAGGTACTATCCGGCGCGTAGGAGCAAAAGTTTGGATCTGATAAGGATCTATACGGATACATAATGAGGTGGTAAAAGGGATGGATGTCATGATAACCGACAACGGCAAAACCACCACAAAGAAGATGAAAATAATTACCACTGAGGAAAAATGAGAAGAAGAAGGGACAAAGAACCAAAATGGGAATTTAAGAAATAAATTAATTAAGAAACTGCACCTTATAAGGGAACTATGAGCAACAATGCACTAAAATAAAGGCATCCACCTGGGTATAAAGAAAAAATAATAATAAGAAATACGTTTGAATAAAGACAAGAAAAGAGTCATAAAATATTTATGAAACTAATATGATATGTTTACCATATAATTATGAAAGCTATTAAAACATATATGAAAAGTCTATGTGGCAGTAATATAAAACAGAATTAGAATTTAAAATTCTTCTAAATTCTAAAAAAATGTAAGTTCACCTTACATACCAAGAAAATGTGAAAAAACTTTATGGCTAGAATAGAAGAGAAGAAGTTTAAAAACATAAAATCCTCTAAATTCTATAAAAATGTAAGTTCACCTTACATACCAAGAAAATGTGAAAAACTTTATGGCTAGAATAGAAGAGAAGAAGTTTAAAAACATAAAACCTCTAAATTCTAAAAAAATGTAAGTTCACCTTACATACCAAGAAAATGTGAAAAACTTTATGGCTAGAATAGAAGAGAAGAAGTTTAAAAACATAAAATCCTCTAAATTCTAAAAAGGTGTAAGTTCACCTTACATACCAAGAAAATGTGAAAAACTTTATGGCTAGAATAGAAGTAAAGAAGTTTAAAAACATAAAATCCTCTAAATTCTAAAAAAATTTAAGTTCACCTTACATACCAAGAAAATGTGAAAAAACTTTATGGCTAGAATAAAAGAGAAGAAGTTTAAAAAACATAAAATCCTCTAAATTCAAAAAAAATGTAAGTTCACCTTACATACCAAGAAAATGTGAAAAACTTTATGGCTAGAATAGAAGAGAAGAAGTTTAAAAACATAAAATCCTCTAAATTCAAAAAAAATGTAAGTTCACCTTACTTACCAAGAAAAGGTAGAAAAACTTTATGGCTAGAATAGAAGTGAAGAAGTTTAAAAACATAAAATCCTCTAAATTCTAAAAAAATGTAAGTTCACCTTACATACCAATTATCTAAGAAAAACTTTATGGCTATAATATAATAATAAAGAAGGAGAGAATTTAGAAATAAAACCATCTAAGGTCAAAAAACAAATAAGGACAGTTTACTAAATATTTATTTGAAGAGAAACATTTTGACAATAATACCAAGAGAGTTTAGAAAAATAAAACCAGCCAAAAAACGTATAAGCCCACCTTACATACAAATTATTTGAGAAAACTTCACAGAATAACATAAGAAGAATGAATGTTGAATTATGAATAAATCAAATTTCCCAAACCAAGTATAAGTACAACTTACCAACCAATTATAAATAAAACAAAATGGTGTGATAAACTGATGAGATTTCCTACCAGATTTATGGTAAGCATAGAAGATAATTACCATGGTAACAAAGGATCATAATGGGATGAATAAGAGGAAACAGAATTAGAATTAAAACAAATAATTCTAGACAGTATAATCATGTCTAAGTTCAATATGAAGAGTAAAAAGTTTCCGTAAAATGGAGTTCAAGGAAATAAAAAAGAAAAAATTCTTTAATACGATTTCAGTGATTGAATAAAATAAAGTACAAAAACTTCTTTGGAATTATGAGAGAATGAAACTTGAAGTGGTACGAGGAGAAATTATAACCTCATAATGAAATTAATAAAAAAAAAAACCATCATTCACAAGTATAATAGCAATGAACAGAATAATGTGAAAATAATGTCAAAAATTTATGTAATTAAATGAATTAATATAAAATGATTTATAAATTAAATGACAATTATGATAATGACAGTTATAAAAAATTCTAGAAAATAGAACAGGTGGAAATTTTAAGAACTAAGAAACAGTCTAAAAATGTCACAAAGATATGCTACTACAAATAATGCAGATTATAATGAAAAAACCAGAAGGTAATAAAGAATTTATAACCAAAAGATTTATATGATAATAAAAGTATAAAAATGTAATAATAGAAGAGCTTCCTACCATAATATCAAATGAAAGAAACATCCAGATAATAAGTCAGATGAACAACTGAGATAGAAATATTAAAATCTCTGAGAAGTATAATAAGTAATAAGTGAAGTATCCCAAAGATATTTTTTAAATAGTAACAAATGTGTACTATTCTGAATAATTTTTTTAATCTGTCTGATGATAATTCCAGCAGGATTAATATATTTTTTGAGCAGAGATGATTTGCCTCTGTACTCAAATATGTGTGAAGTATTGGACAGCAGAGGAAAGTAGCGTACAGTGCCTCTCTGAACTGAACCAGCTCACAAAGTAGGGAACGATAGGGAGAAAATATCCCAAGGAGAAAATACTAAGAAGAAATATAAAAATGAAATAATAAATATGAAACTCAGAAGACTATTACTATCGAGGAAGATCAAGTGAGAGTGATATAAACTCAGATATAAATAAGAGAATTTTAAAATGGAAGGAAGTCCAAAATAATAACAAACTTTGAATAATTATCATAAGCAATTGTTTCAGACAAAGCAAGTATAGTCTGAAAAAATTACTTCTGGAGAAGGGCATTCTGTAGCGTGACAGAAAATCCACTATATTTTAAGTCATATGAAATGATAAAGTTTAATTACATCAACAAATGTTGTAATAATATTAAATGACATTTAAATAAATCAGAGGAATGAAACACAATAAGATAAAAATCCTCACTACATAATATATAAAAACCACTGTTAAAAGAAACCAAAGAAAGTATTGAAGCAACTCATCAACTCATAGTATAATACCAGTAAGTTACCCAGGAAGCTCAGAGCAGTAAACCAGTTACATAAGACAATATCCCGAAAAAAGAGACTCAATCAAAGAGTGGTGAATACCAAAATACTCTAAAAACAAGAAGAGGGAAGAATAAAGTTTGTGAACAGGAAGAAAACAATACCCTGAAACCTGTATAGAAGAATAAAGTCAGTTCAGTGAAGAAATTAAATACTCCAAACTAAACCTCAGTCGTGATAACACCAAGTACCTTGGTTTACCCAAGAATGAGGAAAGAAGAACAGAAGAGTGAAGACTAGACGAGGGACAAGAATGAAGACTAGAAGAGGGACAAGAATGAATACCAGAAGGAAGATAGGAAGAAGGACAAGAAGGAAGACAGGAGGAGAGGAAGACATAGTATGAAAGAAACACCGTAGTAAAACCTATTATTATATAAACTACTATCAATCCCAAACCCACAAAAACTATGCCAAAGAAAGTATAACATCCCCAAAATCTTATAAAAATGTAATTATTGAGAAAACTAAAGTGTTGTATAGCGTTATAAGAAGTGCACCGGCTAAAGCTATTGTGTAATAAAGAAAATAAACTAATCTTAACGGTCCATGATGACTAAAGGTCTGGTCTGAGATAATAAGACTCAGAATATCAGAACCAACAGTGAAAGTGAATTTGTATAAGTGTTTTTTAAAAAATGCAATAAACTTAAAGTTGGTGATACTATAACTTAGTAGTATGCTATATCACAACTTTAAAGTCTAATAATAAACAGCATAATAAAATAATAAAATGGAAGGTTTCCAGTATTTTATTATTTTAATGTAAATCCTTATTTAAAAGACCTTTGTAAAAAAGGATGATAATAAATAGAGTATGGGAATTAATGTTTACTGATGTGGGGGATCACAATAATAATGATTTAAACCAAAAAGGACTGACACTAATATAGTATGAATAAGTGTAACATGTTCAAATAGACTGTTATTTCACAATCCTAAAATCAATGTATTAAATAAATGTATTTGTAAGGTTTATTAGAAAATAAGATTTATGTTATGTGTTTTAAAAAGAATTATGTTTGATAAATAATAACCTACATACCAGTAATAATGTTCTAAGAGGTATGCTATGTTAGATTAAAAATAGTTAAAAGAGATATGTTTAAGCTGTATCTGCAATATGTTAAATTGTGCAGATTACTAAACAATGTTCATAATTAATTATTTTAATAACTGTAGTGTTAATTAACTACTACACAAAACAATAAGTTATAGATCATGTTATTTTCATATAATTGTAATTATGTAAAGTCAGAGGAGGAATTAAGTTTAAATTATTTGAGAAAGAAAGAAATATAAAATTCTAAAATCTAGGCCATTTGGTGAAATCAGAGAACCAGTATAAAATAGTATAATTCACTTATAAATCCTGTAAACTACCCAGATTTATATAAGATAACACAATTAACTACTACTAGGAATGATCCTATGAATTAAAATGACAATAAGGAAATATACCTTAACATTTTGTAAATTGTCAAAATATATAAATTAATTAATTTTAAAGAGCAATGTCAAATCTACAAATTAACACAAAAAACCAGTTCAAAGGTGTAATTTATATGTATTTAAGGAAAGGAAGAGAAATATGACTAATTAAAATTTATTATAATAGTATTAATAATATTTAAAATGGAAGGAATTTTGTATAAAGACGGAAATCCAATTTTGAGCCTATATTTCCTAAGTGTGAACAAAATTTGTTAATTTCCACAAAATGTCTACAGATATGGACTATAATACATCAATTTAAAGGGAATGAGATGATTAAACTAATAATAAGATTAGTAATTCATAAAAGTAAGGAATAAAATAGAAAAATTCCATATATAATGTAATATTTTCTAATGTGTATGAAGGTCGAAAAATGTTAACAATACTTTTTCAAGGATTAACTGGGCAAGATTTATGACCAAGTTAATCAGTCTTTTGTTGAATATCAAGCTGAATAGGTGTGTGACAAAAACGTTCTTAAAATCGAGTCGAACATGATGCTAACGTTTAGCCATTGAAATCAGTGAACGGGAGTTAGACAAATTAGACACTTTTTGAAGCCAATACTATAAAAACATTCACGACAATAGTGAAAACAAACCTCTAACTTCACTATACGAGTGACAGTAAACAGTAAAACATTATATTACAACTGATTCACTCTACAAACCTAACCGTAACTTGAAACTTAACCGTAGTAGTTGAACAAATAGAAAATAAACTAACTAACGCAAGTTTACACAGAACACTTCACCAGAATACACCAAATAGATTAACAGACATATTACACCAGTGCGGGGACATTTTAGACCTTGATGAAGGTAATTTTATAGTAATTTTCTGACTCGACGCATATACAATAGCCAAGACCAACTCAAGGAGCGGCCATCTTGAAAACGAAATCTGCCTACTACATCGTAGTTACTGACGTCACATCAGTCTTCATTGGTTCGACAAAACATTTATTCTAATATCATAACCTGAATTATTTAAATACTATTAAATAGTAATTATTGTATTTATGTGTTAATTGTTAATGTTATACTTTCTCGTCACCCTTCTCTGACTATTAATCCTAATCGCTCAAAGAACCTGTCTTTAATATAATATAACATAAAATTTTGTTCTGTATGACAATCGATAATTCCTGAGACAGAGTCGATAATTGCTCTCCATCGATAAAATATCGATTATTTATTTAAAATTGTCAATAAATCTTTATATTTCCATTATTTTGTATCTGTACTTATTTCACAGGGTAATTGAAGGGTATTTATAAGGCTGAAGGCATTAAGTGAGAAGAATACATTCTATTTTTAACAAGATATTGGACCAGTCAGGAAAGTCAACAATCGATTATTACCTGGAGTTAATCTATTTAACTCCAGACTTGGTGCAAATCTTCAAGAAGTGCTCGACGGTCAATAAATACATACCTGTTATTAAAATTTTAACAGAACCCTTTAAAAACAGATTTATCTATTATACATACCTCTACAAACATAAACAAAATTATTTTAGTATTTGAAACTTCTATTGTTATTGAATTTTCCATTTTATTTTTATTCTTTTGTAACGACCGGCATACAGCGGTCTGGTGACCTAGTGACTAGCCCAAACAGTGGGATTTGATTTGATTACAGTCATATATAGGGTCTTCTTACAAAGTGACGAACCCAACACGGGGTAATAAGGAAGAAGACAGTACACGAGAGGTCACGTCTTGTTACAATATATATATATATATATATATATATATATATATTGTTACAATACAAAAAGCAGCCCCGATACCAGAGAAAAACTATAATGAATTAACTATATTAAACTAAGGAAAAGAAAATGACTATGACGAGACAAATGACTATGACCCAACCCAAGTGATTAACCCAATAAAGAAAATAAAATGAGAAGGTATAAACTCAAATAATGATAAAAAAAGGCACAAACAAATAATAAATATCTAGTAACATATATTAAAATAAAATAAAATAATCTTAGTTAAAATACACTAACCAGAGTAATAGATATTGTTTGTTATTAATAAACCTATGATGATAATAAAATCAAAACATAAAATTGTTAACAGACTAACTATCAATTGTGTATAAAATAATAAAAACCCAAAAGTGAGAGATAGGTAGGAAGTGAAAGTGATAAACCGTGTAAGTGTTAGAAGTTAGAAGTGATAGAGTAAACAATTCACAATAATAAGAAAAAGGATACAAAGATAATAAAACAGACTGTAAAAGATGGATAGACCATTAATATAATAGTGTTAATTCATAATAAACTAGTACTATGAGTGCAATGAAAATAAGGCATCCTATGTTAATAACAAAATTCAAGGGATGATTATCAAGATAGAATAAATGGTGTAGTAATGTTATTCACCAAAATAGTTATTTGTTCAATTAAATGAGTTGAGTTTGTAAGGAGGAATATGGCTGAAAAGTAAGCAGACCATAAACCTAATTTTTGTGTTATGTTTTATAAGTAATATTAAGTGATAAACAAGTTTTAAGAAATGGCAATAGATATAAGAAAGGAGATAAATTGTACAAACATAATATTAATCATTAGAGTAAAGACAGAAAAAGAAATAAGAGATCACAGACAAGCAATGATTTTGTAAATTAATAAAAACATTCAATTAATGTAAAACAGCCCAAATTAATTCAAAAAGTAAATAAGTCATAAGTGACACCAAGCAAAACATATGTAAATAAAAAATGATCTTTAATTTGTGCAAAATAAGAAGATATAGCCAATTACTACTTAGGCCTATAAAATGCCCAACTGTATAAATGCAAAATAAACAAATTGTAAGAAATTAACTACTGTATTAGAAAGTTCAGGGCAAGTAACTCATTAATTACAATTAGGTAACCACATTAAGATGTCAGAGTTAGATTAAAAAGATAAAATAAGAAAGAAATGTAATAATATAATATTAACATTTTTGTCAAAACTTTAATACATGAACAAACCCAGCTTTGTCGGATGTCAAAATGATCTTTGAAAGAAAATAGAAACAGTTATGATAATATCTAATCCACTGATAAGAAGACAGAAGAATAACAGCCATCAGAAAATATTTATTCATTTTGAATTAAAATTCAAATATTATAACAATAGACACAAATGTAATCAACCAATGAGAGTATAGTCAGTTGCCATAACAACGGAACGTTATTATATTTAATTCCGTTATAAAACTTTAGTCCATTATTGACAATCAAGAGATACAGAAGCCAAACCATATTCGACTCAATTTTCAATTAAAATAATAATAAACACTGCAAAATTTAACGAGATGTGAATTCACGAAGTCTAATAAAGAATTAGTTAACCCAAGAGAGCTATTAAACCAGATTTTAATATTCAAAACTACTTCTTTTATCCAAATTAATTGAAAAAGAAGCCAGATGCAATCCAAAGTATAAATGAGGGAAGATTAATGATCGTATCAACCCAACCTAACTAAGAACAAAGTGACTCTTTACCAGAATTCAACAAGATTTGTTAAGTATATCTTAACTACCCGAATTTACGAACTAAATTAATTAACTTTTCTCACAACACAAAAAACTCTCACTCCGAACTTGGTAGCTAAATTTCGTTCAAGGATTGATTGATAATAAATATTAAACTTGTATGTAAACATAATTTTAACCTGTGTACGAAGTACGAAATTATAACAAACACTTTTTAACACTTAAAAAACGAATTGTATTTAAGTTTAGTAGTATATAAGTACCATTGATGTAAGGTAGTGTATTTTATTAACATCTTATTTATATTTTTCTGTAATCAAAAGGACTCAATGACTGAATGAACTGTAGAAAATAAACTTTGACGGCAGCCATGTCGATTTAGAAACGCTTCAATCAACTTAGCCAAACTTGAGATATTGTCTATTTATTGCCGGAGCAACATTATTTAATAACAGTATATTTTTGTATCTAACTGAATAAGTATTAACTATTTCACGTTAATAAACTAGTACTGATTAGTAATAACCGTCCTTTATTTCATTATAAATTGTATTATAAAGTTTGTGTACTTTAGCGATGAGCAAAATTGTCTGCCAGCGTTAGACGTCGGCAGCACGACGAACTACAAGCGAGATTCAAAAGGCCCGCCAGTTTGCGAGGGTAATTTGAATTAGTCATCACCGCATAGAACGACCGCTCAGTTTAACTTTTTTAATTGTTTTCATAAACAATTTGTCGCCACCCGGGAAATAAATTTACTCATTGAAGGACAGGTAAGGATTACACTCGTGAGATATCGGTACTGGTAATTCGTGCGTTCGCGACGGACATCGTCAGGGTGAGAAGTTAGGAACAGTACGACGGTTAGAGATAAACACGAAGTAACGACTACAACGTGTGGGGCTAACACACAATAAAACGTACTATTAAAAGAGACGATACAGAGACTACACGTTACTATACATATATATATATTGTAATGGTACATATCTTCGACTAACGATAATGAAGAAACATGACAAAATTAATTATTTAAATAATTAACACTATAATAAAAAGGGATGAGTCAGAGATTAAAGAATGGGTGATTCAAAATAATAAAACGATCAAACATATCAAGGTAATCATGAAAGTAACCTCTAATAATAAAAAAGTAACAAACAACGAACCGAAACGTTGAAAACGATGATACATGGCGATTTAACCACAATAGCCCAATAGATGGTAAGTGAGAGAGTAGAACCAGCCCCAAAAACCAAGCATATAATATAAATTTTGACATTTGTAAGTGAATAACTAGAACTAGTCACCACACTAACCTAAGGAGGTATAAATAATTAGCAAGGAAGTGAGAAGATAGAACCAGCCCCAACACCAAGGAAGGGAAATATAAAATATAACAAAATGAAGTAAAGACAGTGAAAGTGCACAATACCAGTGATAGACCAAGTGAAAAGAGACCAATCAATGATAATAGTATATAATAATAATGATTATAAAACACAGACAAACAATCTATAATAAGAAGTGTTCAATTTTAGTGACTTAAATTGTAGAAGGGTACACTAACCCAAATAAATAGAGATAACTATGACAAATCACTAGCACGACACAAACTTATTAATTGTATAATCAAACTTAGTACAGTGAGAGATAGTGAGTTAAAATAATAATGAACATTTTTAAACAAATGAGAAAGAGAATTTTAGTAAGCAATACCCACCAGTAACACTTAAACCATATAGAGTGCAAGGTGTTAGCATTAATATACCCAAAATAAATGTAACCCCATTAATAGTGAGAAACACTGATAAGTCAGTGAAAAACGTTTATGTGTGTATAAAAAGTGAGTGAGATATAATAATTGCTAAACACAGGAAGGACTGTGACGATTAAACGCAATTATAAGTGAACACCAGTATGTGATAAACTAAACTAAAGTGTAGTAGAATTAAGTTAGCAGTAGTAGTAACTACATATCATGTTTTAAATTGTGAACAATTAATATTCTACGTGACAATTTATATTATTACCCATGAGTTTAAGAAAAATGGACTATTAGTGTGTTGATAAACAGCATAGAGAATTTCTAATATACAGAGGGATAAAAACAAATAATATTAACCCAAAATGATAAGGGAAAGACAATTAAATATAATATAATCATTAAAAGATATTAATAAAAATATAGTAAAATATTATTAGAGGATCATATTAATGACACAATGTCATATAGGATTAGTAATAAGGATTTATCATTATAGAAAATATTTAATTAATGTTTATATGTTTGTTGTTTATACTGTGTAATAATTGTTACTCACCAAAGAGTATGAGTAGATGATGAAAATGAAGATTGTGGGTAATAAAAAGTAAATAATTATGTTTTAATAAATAGAATTATGTCTGTGGGAATTGTTAAACCATAAGATTCAATGTTATATGTTAAGTAATAAATAATAAGAAATAATAATTAAAAACGAACAAGACAGTAAACAAGAAACAAAATAAATACAGACAAATACAATGATACTAAAAGGCAGTTATGACAATAGACAAGCCAGAATATGAAATCAGTAAAACCACATATAATTACAAGAACAGACATAAAACCATAGAACAAATTAATAAAATCATGTATTAAACCAATCAGAACCCATACAAGGGGATAATAAAATTTAATCTCTGTAATTAAATAAAAATAGCCAATTTCTATTTAGGCCTAGGCAAATGCCTAACTGTAAAATTACAAAAAACTTCAATTTTGAGAATTAAACAACAACAGTAGCAAAACTAAGGCATATAAACAATAGAAGACGATGAGGCAATCATGTTAAGAAAAAAATATTAAAGTAATCAAGTAAATTAAGAAAACAGTGTAATTAAATAAAATCAACATAACTGTCAAAATGTTAATACCTAAGTAAACACAATAGTATTGGATGTCAAATTAATCCTTGAACCAAACTACGAACAGTGGTAATGATATTTAATACTTAAAAGGGAATACTGAAGATTAATATTGCATTCAGAAGATCAGTAACCATTTTAAATAAAAATTCAAATCTCCTAACAATGGTCTTAAGCCAATTTTAACCAATCAGAAATTTTGAGTTACCATGACAACAGCAGAATATTGACTATTTTCAGTTAGCAACGTTAGAATCTGTAGTGACGCTTAACTGAAGAGACGCCACGCTGTGAAGGGCTCAAATTTTAACATAAAACATTAAAAGTGCCCATAATTTTATGAAGAAAAGGACCAGACCAACTGATAAGAGGATGTTACCATCAACCAGCCTAAAGACCAGTTCAAATTAATCCAGATACAGTGAAAATAAGGAAATTAAAAAGAAGAAGACGCCAGACGTACCTGAAGCCCAAGATTTGAAGAAAGAAGAATAGACATCGACGAACTAACCTACGTTACTATTTGACAATACACTTCCTATCAACTAACGATAAGTATTGCTGAATTCATTGAACTTTTAAAATAAATTCTCTTTCAAATCGATAACAAAACTGTGAACTTCACTATTACTGAAGGTATTAATTTTCAAGGATTGATGAACAAACATAATTTGTAAACACTAAATAACTGATGATAACCTATGTATTACACCAACGACATTGTCACACACTTTAACACCACAGCATTGAATTTAAAGTAAACCTTGTTTGATTTTAATGATCACGAACATTAAGTGATATATTATAATTAATTATCTTGTTTTAAAACTTCTTTGTCGTACTTAAAAGGACTCTATTTTGCCAATTTGATTTTGTAAATAATAATCAACGCTGTCTTGTGGCGAAATGAAACATTGTATTGCCAACCCAGCCATCCGCTGCGTGAACGACTATTTATTGCCGAGGCTAAAATTATTATATCAATTATTATTTTGTACAAGCGTTAACAAGAATTAACATTTCTGAGCCAAATAAAAAAGTGTGCACCATTAACAACTGTCCAGCAATTATTTATAAAAAATATTTTGTATGTTTTGTTGTGTAGCAGTGAGTCAACCTAACCAACATTATTTCAAGTTGGTAACACGTTTCCCCCACTCAAACGAGATTCGAGTTCATGCCAGTCGGCGAACTATTTGAATTTACACTAATACACTGTAAAACCATCCAGGTAAAAACTTTTAATTGTTTTCTCGCAAAACAATTTGGCCCCTATCGGGAAGTACAAAAGAGTGAGAAGGGACAGGTAAGGCACACAGGCAACTAGACGCTTTTATAACACCGAACGAACCATTAATATCGTTCGCATATTGAACATACAAAATTATAAACGACTCAAGTTAAACACTCAATACAAGGATTTTAACTATATATATATATATATATATATATATATATATATATAGACTTAGCGCCGCATAATTTCTTTATCATACCCCAATTTTTACCCAGGGTATCTAAAACAAATTTGACGAACTTGTATAAGTACATTTTTAGGTGATGAAGTTATTTTGCCCAAGTTATGGTGTGTCAGCGTACGAAAAACTTATACAAATTTTTATACATCGTATTTTTGCTGTACGCTGAAGCCAGACAACCAGTTCGATATATACAAATGTATATAATGAAATATGGGTAGTTAGTCGGCCATATTGGCATTCGTAATAATTATTCTATAAAATTTTTAACATGTGTAAAAAAGACACACTACAGAGGGAAGTGTGTTTTTATTCTGTTTAGTTGGTATAACGAAATATTGCGACCTGCCATATTTCTGTTTAGTCGTCGTTGTGCGGTAATTCGTTTACGTGTGTGGGACAGAATTTTGTAATTCGTATGAAGTGTTTGTGATTGCAAGTCGAAGTAAAAATATGTTGGAGGCGCTAGGAATAATAATGAAAGGTAAGATGATCATTTATTTAGTGTATGTTGTCCGTTGTTTGTAGGAAATTAGCTGTTAGGTTATGTATGAATGTCTCGATTACTTTGGGTTGTACACTAGGCCTACCGGTTGTTATAGACCCAACTATACATAATATCACTGTGTTCTGTCCAAAATTTAATAATGGAGCAAATTAGCATTCTAATTTAATTAATACAATATACCTAGGCTAACGCCATGCGTTCTTATGGGAGTAAAAATTTAATTTTTTGTCTCCGTAAATAGGTTCGACCGCCGTTTAAAATTATTTTTCTCGTGTTTATATAACATAGAAGAATATAATAAAAATATATCAGCGCAATATCAGCATTGATGAGAATCTTCATAATTACCCAAGGGGTAATTAACTAATTTTTAAAAAAAGTCCCTGTAAGGTACTGAAGCAATTTAATTAAATAAAGTTTCTTTATTATAGATACTCCTGTAAGTCTGACAATTACTACTCTAGCCTACCTATATTTGTGTAATGTATCCAGTTTGTAAGTCATTTTATTCGTAAAATGTCGTCTTACCTAACACAAGATGATAGGCCTTACCATAATATATTTAATTTGAACTCTGCTCGTATTTAACTAGTTACATATTTTATTTAATTCTTCAGTCCAGCTATATTACTCTAAATATACTTTCAAATTCAGCATTTTTCAGAGAAACGTAATTACTTGATAAGATATGACAACGGTAGAAAGTTAAGGTTAATTTTAAGACCTAATATAACAAAATTTATAATATAGGCCTATGTGTACTATATCCTCACTGAAGCAAACTGTTGTAATTGTTTGTACACATAGTTACTTTCATACCATTGAGTCCATTAAATTGTAATATATTTGTCATAAAAATTTTGTTTTAACACAGCTCTGCTTTAAAAATTAAGGGCTAACATTTGTCAGGTAAAAGAAAAATTGAAAAGAGAATTTGACCTGTCACTTCTTTAATTTTTGACTTAAACATGCATTTTAATCTCGATTAAATTTTTTAATAAAATTGTGCTGTTTTTAAATTTTATAATATTAACTTGCAGACAGAAAAGGTTTTGCTGGTGACTAAAGAAAGCATCGTTCTTTTATCTTATGTAAAATTTATTATTGCATGCAAGTCTGATTAAAGCTCACTAAACTAAAATTATCACTGCTTACAGCAGCAGGTTCTTAAACCCGATAATTGATGTAGGCCTATAGTGTTATTTTTATTTAATTTCTTATTATCTGTATTTATAATCTGTAACTTAATGTGTAGAATTGTATTTATATTGTTTAACCTCCTAAATGATACTCAACTAATATCACATGAAATTTTAAAAAATTAGTATCTTAATATTCTAAATTTTATGGGGTGTGTTATACTTAATAGTAGATTTAAATGATACGGAGTATGGATGAATTATCCGTAATGTATTTGCTAGTTATAATATCGTTATAATCAGGATTATATTATTCAATGTTAATCATTTGAACAGTTTTTGTTTTTCGAGTTTGTATGATTATATTAGAAATCTTTTTCAGGAATCTTCAGTGCAGGGATGTAACCAAGCAATAGTGACTTGAGTTCATTTAAATTAAAATAGATTACTATAAAATAACTACTAGATTATGCTGTAAATTTAATTTTTTTTAGAAATTTACACAAAATCCATTAACTTTTTGTAAATTCATAGTGCTAACCTACAAATATTGTGCTAGGTTAAGAAAATAAATTATTCTCTTAATTATTAGCTTAATATTATTATAATTATTAACTTAGTGAAAAATTATGTATGAATTTTGTAATGATCTTTCAGGTTCCTCCTGAACTTTCCAGAATTGACTGGGAAAAAATGACTATTATTGCACCATCAGTAGTATCGACATCAGATGATATTGATGTGGAAAACATATGAAGTGGAGAAGGTAATATAATCAAAGCAATTTAGCCTATAGATAATTTACAATTTTTTTTCTGTTTGTGAATTTTGTAACATTAGCATATTTGATTTAATGTTTGTTTCATATGTAGTGTTAGGTTTACCTAAATTATCTTTACTTGACAAACGAGACTTGTATATGTACTTTAAATCAATTAAGAAAATCAGCTTTGAATGTAGCACAATTAATTCATACCATATTTCATTAATGTTTTGTTTTCAAAGCATTTTTTTGTTTGGGTGTTAGCCTATTTAATTTGTGTTATGGCAAAGTTAATTTTCTGCATCAGGAATGTCCTATTTCATTGAGCAAGCTTTATAGGAGATTTTGAAGTTTGTGATAAAATAGCCATTAATGATTGTTTTGTCTTGTTAATGACAACAATATAAAGTTATTAACAGTCCCATTTACATTTTAAATGAGAAAATTTAGTAACATAGTAGTTGGAATCATTTTTAATTAGTAGTATTATGTGTCAATGCTTTCAAATCAGGGGGTTCCTTTGGAAAGTATAATCATATGATAATTTTAAGATAAGTATTGTTAGAAGCTCTAAATAAGTTTGTTTATATTATTTTTTATATAAAGAGTTTTGGAAGCTGCTGGAAAACAAAAGTTCTTAATAAAGTACATAATTAGTTTAATAACATTATTTCCCATAAAATTGCAATTATTTCATTTAGTAATTTGCACTTTTGTTGATACTGGCAATGATAATTATTTTTCTCTGTTAGCTAAAATTCTTTCTTTGTTACAGAGTCCATTGTTGTAGAAGCTCTTATATCGCCAGATGATTGTGCAAAATTTATAAGTTTGGAGGTAAATTTCTCCTTATAGAACTGCTGTATTCTTATATAGTTATCTCTCTCTGACCTCTATTTTGCACTATGAGGTGTACACTTATTTCCATTCTTATTTGGTATTCTTTTATCTCTTTCTACTATTATTTAGTTACAATAGTTTAATCATAGTAGTCTCTTTATAATTGGTTTAGTGTTTTTTGTACACTGGTCTGTCCCTTAGTGTATATCATTGACTAACATTACTTAAATGTGGTGTCACATGACAGGTGTTCTTAATTACGATTATAATACATTATGTCCTTTCTTATAATATTCTTATACTATTACAATAGTGGCATTACACCTTACTTGTGGTATAGACATTAACCTTTTACTTCTATTTGGTATTATAAAGTGGTTTTGTTCACGTTTTACTTAGTGAATCCCCTTTTGGTCGGTTTTGGTTCACTTTATTTACTTAAATTCTTATTTAAAATCCATTTTGGGTATCTTATATTGGTACCTGTAGAAAGCTTATCAGTTCTTCTTGGTTTAAGGCACAAAACATTTTGGTTTAGGTAGGCTTTCCCTACTGATAGATGTGAATTTAGGTGAAATTTGTACCAACAATGTGTATGTTAGGTTGATACAAATTTACATTCTTTTAACCTTATTTTCTCAAGTTTGGTTTTATTAATGATAACTAATAACTCTTTAGTTATTGCCTTTTCTTATCTTACATGATTGTTTGACTATTTGAGTAATATTTGTTATTATTATGAGACAATTTTAATACTTCTTTATGTTACATGGGTGCTATGCATAACATGTTACTATGCTTTTATTCACAGCTTCTATTCAGTTAACAGTATAGTTACTTTCATTCTTTTATAACATATCTTGTCCTATACATTTATAATATTATCTGTTGTATAGTGTACAGGAATGGGTTTCCTCTCCTTAAAACCCCACTGTTGTGTTTGTCAATTTGTACATACACCTATGCCAATGTGTTTTGAATTATTTTAATTATGTAAATCTCGGAGATATTTGGAGTTGTGGGATGTATTGATGTAAGTAATTAATTATTAACTTAGCTCTCTAAAAACTATCAGTGTTTGTGTACCTGTAACTTAAATAATTAATGAGTTATTTTATAATTCCGTTCAACCCTATTATACCTTGAAGAGAATTCTGTCTAATTTTGTATTTTTACGCTCTCTCTTTGGTGTCATATAATTCCGCTATAAGCGCTGTAGTATCGGCTCAACGAAACTTATAGGTTATTTCAATGTTTATGTTAACCAATTATTCTATACTTATTCAGTTACTTTTTTATTCCTAGCTCATTAAACCATACTCCAAATAACAAGATTTTGCCAATATATAAAGGTTCTTTATTTGTTTACTTCTTTAACATTGAATAATATATGTTCTAATTAACATATGCTTGGGCTATAGATTGTATGAATCGATTGTTGATTATTCTGATACTTTATTTAAATTTAGTTATATAGTGTGTTTTAATTTGTAATTAATTTAATTCAGGGTGTAAAGGTTCTTGTAACTGTGGGGAAGATTAAAAATACATAGATAAGAATGCAAGATTTACAAATTTAAAGTGTTGTGTAGTTAGTATGATTAATATAATAATAATTTACCAGACTAGAACGAAGCCAATCGTGTAGGCGGTTGATTGATAAATTTACTGTTCTGGACAATTATGCCGTACGATTTTCTTTCTTCGATTTAATAGAATGGAATTCTTCTCCTGTCCACTTCGGAATTACAGCTTTATGGATTGGTTTACAGCCCGATTGATGCTTCTTCTGCAACGCCAGGATCCAAATACGTTCTTCTCTTGGTTGAAGCAATTAGTGTTGTTCCGTGTTTTTGAAAGGTTATAACTTCTGGTGTAGTGAATATTATTAATTGTGATACTGTTAATTCTTTCTATTTGGTTTAATATATCATCAATTCCCTTCGGATATGGGACAGTTCAAGTTCTTCCTTGTATAATCCAGTTATTTATTCTCTATTGTGATTTCATACTGTAGTGTTATTTGGATTAAACTGTACTGGTGATAGTCATAAACATTGTCATTAGGATTTTGTGTTTTATAATCGTGTCTGATGATTTAAAATATTCCGATTAAATAGATAATTCTTGGGTTTTTTAATCTCATCACATTCAGATCATCAAAGCAATTATTGTCAAATTAACAACTTCCTCTTCTTCTGTCGTCCCTAGCAACACACGACTTCTTCCTTCCACATGTTTTGAATATAGTGTTTATTTCATATATTTTTTGTCTATTCCTTATCAATTTGCTATCCTATCGGAATGTAACTTTACCGATAGTTGGTTTATTATTTTCTACACATATTCTGCTGGTTTTTTGATATAAGCCGGTTTTTTTCCTTTTTTTATATTTAATCCACTTTCGATATTAAATGTTATTAATCGATAACATGGCATTATGGTATTATCATAATTTGTATAAATTTTATTATATATCATTATTAATTTAATGTTTTTTCTAGCTCTTCAAATCGCATTCATTAATTATTATTAATTGATGTACCTAACCTTTATGTTATGAGTGGTTATATAGTGGTTTTGGCTGTTAGGCCTTTTATTGTAAACAGATCTACCTGTTTTTATAACTGGTACACATCTATAGACCCTTTTAGATAAATTCATACATATAATTAAATCTTAACTATTAACATTTACATAAACAATTATTTTTTCCATATCTAATAACAATTTTATCTTGACCTATGGATCACATATAAGAAAATTCAAATCTATTAACGTTAATTAGCTGCTTCACACTTCATTCTACAACAGTCATTGAATAATACATCTTGTTTCATTATCTTTCATTAACTCAACACATATTTGGTATAACATAACATAAACTTTATCATAACATTTGTTGTCACAAAATAATACCTCTTAACTCAAAATTCTTATTTGCTATTAGTAAATTATTGTTTCATTTTTTGTTTGTTTTTCATTAAACATATATCATCAACTATTGTCTAACTTACAGGTTCGGTTATTCCTGTTAATATTACCTTGCATCCTTATTTACCTTTATCTATGATTATAAATATAATTATTAGATCTTTGTTCTATCATGGGGTTAAATATTGACTTGTTCATTATTCTGTGAACCTTGTTTTTATGTAACTTGAATGCTAGCATTTCTGTTGCGTTACAATATTGGTCATCTCAGTTAGTCAGTTCTTGTCCATCTCTTCAATCTGTAAGTTGTTCAGTCATTGCATATACGGGTAAGATGTTCTATAGTTGACTGGCTCTTGGAATCTATATTTTATGCCATGGTTGTTAGGTGTCTTTCTCGTAGTATGTTTCTTCCTTGTCTTCATTGGTTCCTTACTGACCGAAAACTATTGGGTTGTTGGTTCCTGTGGTACAACCATTGTTCGGTGCATCTTCTTTTTCTTATAATGTTATTTCACTTGTTAGTTACCATTAGTTTTATTAACTCTTATTGTTGTGAGTTTATCCTTGGTGATGAGTAGCTCATGTAGTTTCATGCTTGGCCTTTTAGAAGAAACACTTGGTTTGTCTCTTTCACTCAATTATTGACATGTGTTAATATTTTGGGTTACTGAAATATTTGGGCTCATATGTCTCGTTACAATATTAACTGGTTGTAGGCATATAAACTTATACACTGTTGTGAGAATTGTACAAAAGTACCTTTAAGCTAATTTCAAAACACAACATTTCAGAATTAATCACATTTTTTTCACTTTATAGGCTATGTCACACCAAAAGAAAATGTACAGGTCACTTTCAACAACAGTTGACAACAGCTGACTGAATATTATCCGATGACAAAATACTAAACAGATGGAAGATAGTCACACCAACCAACCATTTTGTATATAGTCTTTAAAATGAGATTTTTTTACTTGTACACGGAAAACCTGGATCACTGTATTAAGATATATATTTTAGATATGTAGGTCAATTTATTAATTTTGAGCTATTAATTTAGCTAGTGCTAAGCTTTAAAACACAGTTATTTGTATGAAAGAAAAGTACAATTTTGTAGGCCAAGTAATAAATCCAACTATGATTCTGAAAAATTGTCACGGGTAGGAAAATAAAAATAATAATAATTCACCGTTCTGAATGACGTTTTACAGAATCGTGATAAACATAAAATTACTTTTGATAGTGATCCCATGCTCATCCCAAGTTGAAACTTTCAGAATATGTAGAGGAAAACAATATCTTTCACATATATTTTTTTGAGAATTTTAAAAATACAGTTTTTCAAAATTCAGTAAATGCAATAATGATGTGTTTATAAAAAATATATATATTTTCAACTAATTATGTTTTATATCATATGAAAGCCCTTTAAAAGAGCTTTCAAATGAACTCGATGTCATTGTTCTAGCTTAATTAGAACACAAGTTGTGAACAAATCAATATTGTTGCGCAAGTCAAAAATTTTATTTATTTTTTTCATTTTTGAGCACCCATTACTCAGTAACCTTTCGTCAGAAAAATGTGAAAAAATTGATTTGTGTTACTATTTATGAATACTACATGCATACTTAATTTCAAATAAATCTAAGAGGGTCAGGTTGTAGCACCTGTTGATTTGACACGGAATATCTCTTAAATGTAACTTGAAGTTTTCATTTTGTTGTAAACATACCAGTCTAGTTTTTCTATTTATAGTTTATGCTATTTTTTTTTTTAATAATTTGAACTAATTGAACCCCTAATCAATCCTACACTCCCTCGCAGAAAAACCTATATTTAGTTTATTTATATTGTCATCTGAGTTTAGTTATGTTTGATGTAATAAATAAAATGTTTATTTCATCAAAGGTGTTTTCACTTTTTGTAATTATGTTCTTGTAAATAAATATTCTATGTACTTTATTAATGTAATCTTATAGTTACTGATAAAGTAACAAAGCCCAAATGTCTGTGTGGTATTTTTCTTGTAATAATATTTGTCTGATATGTATTATTTTTGCAATGTTTTTATGTATCTTCTATGAAGAAATAATTTGTTCATTATCCTTAATATTTATTAATTATTGATACCTTAGAATTGAAACTGTTTTGTATAAATTTTGTAATAAAAATCAATGTACTTGTAAGTCATTTTTTATCAATAACCTATTGAAAATAACACATTCCTTGTGCAATGCAAGTAGGCCTACCAAATACCTACCAAAAATGTATATCCCCAATTTTTGATAGAATATTTGATTTTTGTTGCCATCAGAATTTTACTTTGATTTTACTTTCATGTTCCATAAGGAAATGGAAGTATGGTGATGGCAAAAAAAATCGTGTTAGAGATTTTTGCAGAGTCTGATTATACTACCCTCAAAACATGAAAAAATATCGGTATGGAGAACCATACATGACTTCCATGTTCTAAGATTTATATTTAAAATCATATTCGAAATGAAATATTTCCATAGAAACTACGTCTTTCTACTTATTGCTTCAGCATTAACCACAGTACTGTGCTCACTAACGTATACCATCACCACCTCACGTTTTCGCACTCGATTTTCACCGATGATGGCAGTCGATTCCACTGCCGAAAAGTCTGGTTTTGCAGAAAACATTGGACTACGGCTAAAGAGCCCGGGAAGCAATTTTAACAAAAAACTACTTCTTTGTTGCCGATAACGTAGTACACATATAAAAAATTCTCCCCTCCACCTTCAACTATAATTTTTAATAATAGAAAATTACCCCCACCCAGTTCACCTAACTTCTTCATTTATAGATATTTCATCTACGTTTCTACAGTGGATTACTATGAGCTTCTTATCAGGATACTTTATTTATAACAATTAAGTACTTTACTCTTGTTAAATCATAAAATGTTTCAGGTAAACTACCCCTTTGTCTTAACCGATCTTCTCCAAAATCAACAGACCTTCCGTCCTCTACAATTCAGGGAAACATGCAAAAAAATATTTGATTCTGTTTGAATGTGCGGCAGTTATCGTTCGTCATGGAAACATTTCTCTTGTTACAACATAAAATGTTGCAGGTAAACTACCCCTTTCCCTTAACCGATCTTCACCAAAATCAATAGACCTTGAGCTCTCTGCAACTCAGGGGGTGCAAAAAATTATTTCATTCTCATTGAATTTTCGGCAGTTACCGTTCGTCATAAAAAAATTACCCTTTTTAAAACATAAAACGTTGCTGATAAACTACCCCTTTCCTTAACCGATCTTCAACAAAATCAACAGACCTTGAGTTCTCTTTAGTTCAAAAAGGTATGCAAAAACCTAGTTGATTCTGTTTGAATTTACGGCAGTTATCGTTCGTCATATAAAAAATTACCCTTGTTAAAACATAAAATGTTGCTGGTAAACTACCCCTTTCCCTTAACCGATCTTCACCAACACCAATACGTATTGAGAACTCTACAATATAGGGCTGTATGCAAAACATCATTTGATTCTGTTTTAATTTGCGGCTGTTATCGTTTACTATAGAAAAAAATTACCCTTGATAAAAAACCATTGCTGGTAAACTACCCCTTTCCCTTAACCGATCTTCACCAACACCAATACGTATTGAGAACTCTACAATATAGGGCTGTATGCAAAACATCATTTGATTCTGTTTGAATTTGCGGCTGTTATCGTTTACTATAGAAAAAAATTACCCTTGATAAAAAACCATTGCTGGTAAACTACCCCTTTCCCTTAACCGATCTTCACCAAAAACGATAGATGTTAGGCACTCTACAATTCAGGTCTGTATGCAAACAATTATTTGATTCTGTTTGAATTTGCGGCTGTTATCTTTTGCCATAGGAAACACCCTTGATAAAACATAAAACGTTGCTGGTAAACTACCCTATTCCATTAACCGATCTTCACCAAAAATAATAGGTCTTGAGAACTCTACAATTTAGGGCTGTATGCAAATAATCTTTTGATTCTGTTTGAATTTGCGGCTGTTATCGTTTGCCAAATAAAGAAAAAATTCCCTTGATAAAAAAAAACCGTTGCAGGTAAACTACCCCTTGCCCTCAACCGATCTTCACCAAAAACAATAGGTCGCGAGAACTCTACAAATCAGGGCTGTATGCAAAAAATTATTTGATTCTCTGTGAATTTGCGGCAGTTATCGTTTGCCATACAAAATACGCTTGATAAAAAACGTTGCTGGTAAACTACCCCTTCACCTCAACCGATCTTCACCAAAAACAACAGATCTTCAGTACTCTACAAATCAGGGCGGTATGCAGAAAATTATTTGATTCTGTTTGAATTTGCTGCTGTTATCGTTTGCCATAGAAAATACCCTTGTTAAAAAAAGTTGTAGGTAAACTACCCCTTTTCCTTAACCGATCTTTACCAAAAACAAAAGATCTTGAGTACTCTACAAACCAGGGCTGTATGGAGAAAATTATTTGATTCTGTTTGAATTTGCGGCTGTTATCGTTTGCCATAGAAAATACCCTTGTTAAAAAAACGTTGTAGGTAAACTACCCCATTCCCTTAACCGATCTTCACCAACAACAATAGGTATTGAGAACTCTACAATACAGGGCTGTATGCAAAACATCATTTGATTCTGTTTGAATTTGCGGCTGTTATCGTTTGCCATAGAAAATACGCTTGATAAAAAAACGTTCCTGGTAAACTACCCCTTCCCCTTAACCGATCTTCACCAAAAACAACAGGTTTTGAGAACTCTATAATTCAGGGCTGTATGCGAAACATTATTTGATTCTGTTTGAATTTGCGGCTGTTATCGTTTGCCAAAAAAAAAAAATTTCCCTTGATAAAAAAAAACCGTTGCAGGTAAACTACCCCTTTTCCTCAACCGATCTTCACCAAAAACAATAGGTCGTGAGTACTCTACAAATCAGGGCTGTATGCAAAAAATTATTTGATTCTGTTTGAATTTGCGGTAGTTATCGTTTGCCATAGAAAAAAAATCTACAGACAGACACAGACAGACAGACACACACACACACACACACACACAGACACTTTTCAAAAAATGACTTTTTTCATGTTTTGAGTGTAGTACAATCATATTCTGCAATAATCTCGAACACGATTTTTTTTGCCATCACCATACTTCCATTTCCTTAAGGAACATGGAAGAAAAAGTAATTTATCGAAAAGTGTCTGTGTGTCTTTCTAAATTTTTTATGGCAAACGATAAGAGCCGCAAATTCAAACAGAATCAAATAATTTTTTGCATACAGCCCTGAATTGTAGAGTATTCAAGACCTATTGTTTTTTGTGAAGATCGGTTTTGATAAAGGGGTAGTTTACCTGCAATATTTTATGTTGTAACAAGAGAAATTTTTTCATGACGAACGATAACTGCCGTAAATTCAAACAGAATCAGATATTTTTTTACATATGTGCCCGAGTTATAGAGGACTCAAGGCCTATTGATTTTGGTGAAGATCGGTTACGGGGAAAGGGTAGTTTACCTGAAACATTTTTTTGTTGTAACGTAATAGTTTACCTGATAATTTTTTGTATATATGTACTACGTTATTGACAACAAAGAAGCAGTTTGTTTTTAAAATTCCTTCCCGGCCTGTTTGGCCGTAGACCAATGTTTTCTGCAAAACCAGACGTTTCGCCAGTGCCATCGACTTCCATCATCAGTGAAAATCAAGTGCGATAACGTGAGGTGGTATACGTTAGTGCCCACAGTAAGTGGCTGAAGCAGTAAGTAGAAAGAAGTAGTTTTAATGGAAATATTTCATGTCGAAAATGATTTTAAATATAAATCTTAGAACATGGAAGTCGTGTATGATTCTCCATACCAATATTTTGTTCTTAAGTGTGCTATTAAGTATTAGGAATCTTCTCCATGTCAAGGTATAGGATTACAGCCTGTTTTGCCTTCACTGAAGGCATCTCTTTTCCTTGCCCTACCTATATCTCGTCTTCCCTGAGGTCTGTATCTTATTACTTGTTTAGGTAGTCCCATGTTTTCCATTCTCTTGATATCCTGCCTCTATTTTATTTGTCCTTCCCTTATTCTGCCGGCTATAGAATATACATTTTACTTGGTTCTTATATTTTCATTTCATATTTGATATCTAAGGGTTTGCATTATGAATACTGTAACGTAGAAAACGAGGTCGTACCTGTTGAAATGTATCACACTTGTTTATTTAGTGTATTAGTGTGATTGTAGTGTGTTTGCCTCACACTGGTTGTTACATAAATCGACGTCACTACTGGAGTCCGTAGCGTTGTCAATGTTACCAGTACAACCTACCTGTTAATTCATAGGGATTACGATTCCCGGGTGGCGCCAAATTGTTTTGGTTAAAACAATTAAAACATTTAGTTTTTAACGTAATATGTGGTATTAGCATGGACAGCTGTGGCGTTCGAATTATTCCCGCTGCTACACAGGTTGTCGACTCGGCCACTCGTGACAAGCGCTAGTTGGCTATGACTTAAACTTCGCTAACACACATATATTTACAACAAATCATATGAAATAATAAGATAGTAATGTACTGTACTGCGTTTTTTAATACACATTTAATTATTAATAAACATGACAATTGAATCATAAACAAATTTATAATATTATGCTCCGGCTTAGAGCTTGAAACACAAAACACCTCAGGTTGGCAAAATTGATTCAAAACACTATCATTCAGTTACTTCTAACAAATTAATATGTTTTTAAAATCTGGAGTTCTTTTGATCATGAAAATAGACATAAACGTTGATTACATGAAAAGAAAGTACACTATTATACCTTATACGTACTTAGGATTTATAATGTGTTTGTACAAATTGTTCAGTAGTGTCGTACTTCTGTTACAGTAGTTATGTTCACAAATAAGGTTATCTCTATAAGTTAATCAAATGTTTTTTAATGTAAGTAAATTGTGCCTTTACCTTTGAAAGAAAATACTATTTTTTAAATAGTTAGAAATTTTATCATTTGAAAATAATTTAAGTGATTTGGGGTTTTAGGAGTAAGAAATTATTCGGTACTTATCAGTTCGTCTCACGTTGAAGGGTCATCATCGGGGTAGGCGTGTATTTTTCGAATTTGGGCTGGTTGTAGGCTTCCAGCATCTTCTTCAAACTGGTCTGGGTTTTTTCTTTAATTAGTTTGTTTAATTTCGTTCCTGGTCATCATTAATTCTGTACAGATCGACGTCTCTTCACATTGGATCATTTTGGTTCACTATTTGACTTGTTGTAACTGTTTAAATTAAAGTTTTAGTTTGTCCAATTTCTTGTGTGGCGTACCCACGCTTCGTTTCTTCAGCGTCTATATAATTTAACGGAAAAATAAGCCTCAAATGACTCGTTGTCATAGTAACTAATAACTCAATGCTGGTTTAATTACTCCTTACATACATTGTTAGAGATATTTGAATTTTTATTCAAATTTATTAAGTATTTTCCTAATGATTTTATTCCCTTATAATTCCTTTGGGATAATAAATGACATCACTATTATTTTTCTTTCCTTTCAAAGTTTACAATGATACCTCATAAGGTCATATTCTGTTACACTTTAATTATAGTCTAATTAGTTGACATTTAATAAATAACATATCTTTCTTGAATTAAATTATTACAATAATATTTCTGTGTTGAAATAACTGATATACAATAATTGTCCATTCACTGTTCTTAGATTAGTAAGATTTTTTGTGAAATTGATACAATTTACATTTGAATGTCTTTGGCAGTTAACTGTTTTCATAGTTAAAATCAGCCATGATTGTTTTTTAGTGTATTTCTTTTTAAATTACATTCTGAATTCAGCCTGATGGGCTTCACTTATTTGTTTGTGTTTTAATTATTATTCAACATACATTTTCATTACTTTTCATTTACAATACAATAGTTAGGTTTATGGACTGTAAGTCCCCTTTCAGTCATATTCCTTCTTTAACATTGAATCAACTATTCTTTATAAGTCATAAATTATTCTTAGTACTAACATTGATTTCTTTCTTGTCTTATAAACTAGGGTGATAAACATTGTCACTTTCTCTAATATTATGAAGGTTAATTCCCCTTTCAACATGGGGTGTTGTATTCTTTATAATTTTAATCTTTAATAACAAATTTTACTTCTATCCTATCATGCCATGTTAACACAAGTTATGGTACTGGGCTTTCTCCCTGATATGTCACATGCTTCCCTTATATTAATTTTAAATACTATTTTTAATTATTTCTAGGTATACAACTAATTATAATTCCACTCCAATCATTGGTGGTTTATCAATGTTTTAAAGAGTGTCTATTTCCTTAGCATTCTAATTTGAATGTTTCACATTCACTTTCACTATTTTTTAGGGCATTAACACTTCACTAAAACACTTCACCTTGGTTCACTGTTTTGTAATTAGTGTTATTTAATGTAACCCCTATACCTTCTCCTACCATTTCCCACTATTTTTGTTTTAGTATTATTTTTACTATAAACAATATTAGGCTAGTTGTGTTTTGGGTTGAATCTAACCTTTCTGACAGGGTTAGTGTACCTTTCCTATACTACATTGTTTTACAATTGTATTGTCTTAAAAAATGGGTACATATGTTAAATTATGCTAATAATAACATTGGTTTGATTAATATATAATTATTTAAGGTTTATTGACCGTATTCTATCTTTAACATACAATCTTTCCCTTTTATATATGTGTGTTAGTTTCCCTTGGGTTTTATCTGTCTCCTCTTCATTCTTCCTCTTCTTCTTCTTCAATAATCTTCATCTTCATTCTTCATCTTGGTTTGGTTCTCCATTCGTTCTATGTCCATCATTGTTTTCTCAATCACATTTTCTTAAGTATGTTTGGGTTGTTGGCTCAATCATGTCAAAATATTTACATTTTAATAAGTATGTTACGTGGTTCCCTTCTTTATGTTTATGTTTTTTGGCTCAATCACTTGGGTTGGGTAATATCGTTGTACGTTGTAATAAATTATGTTTATAAAAAAATAATTAAAAAATTTTTTTTTAAATTTTATTAATTAATTAATTAAATTAAATTTTTTTTAATTTTATTAATTAATTAATTATGATCAATTAATTAATATAGGGCTGTGAAGTTTTAAAAAGTGTAATGCTCTTCTGAAAATTGTTATTAAAGTTTCGGTATATTTTAAATAAACTATCACCACTCATAAGATTGTCTTCAAACCAATCGATACTTGTTTATCTTTTTATTTTTTAGGTTATCTTCACTTATAGGTGGTAAAGTCCTTGTAGATTATCAATTAGAATTATATTATTGGTAATTAGTATTATTGAAGAAATAAAGAACTATTAAGTATTGAAAAGTATTAATGTTTTATTAATTAATGGCCATATTGACTCTTATCGATTAATATCGATTCTCAGGATATCGAAAAAAATTACAAAGTATTATATAAAAATCGTACAGGGTTCTTTAAACAGCCAATTATTATCAAAGTCAGAGAAATCGGGCCAATATTTAAAAAGTATAACGTTACATCAAATGAATAATTATTACTAAACACAAACATTGAATAATAATTTGAAAATTAAAATAATTGTTTTCACCAAACAGCTGTGTTGAAACAGGAGAAGGCACTGGGATCGTCAAAAGAAAGATGGCTGCCGTCAAGTTGATCAAAATGTCGTTCGTTCCTGCTGCATTCCAAATAATGTATTTTCTGGCAGTATTCCTGTTCTGATGTCTGCAAATCTCTTGTTAAATGTTGTGTAGTGACTGGTGTAATGTTTCTGGGTTGTATTTAGTATATCTGTGTAATTATAAGTCAAAACACTTTTCCCAATTCCGACACTAATTTGGTTAATGTGTTATACAGTTTTCTGGTGTTTTATGGTGTTTTTCGGAGTAGAAATGTATTGTTTAGTGTTAATTAGTGTTTCTTGATTGTTTTTGTCACAATGTATATGTTCTGGAAGGATTTTATAATTCACTCTCGACTTCACAGTAACGTACTGTTCGCCACTTAACTTTACCTTTGTAAGATAGGTTAGATCGTCACAAAACTCTCGTTTATGTTAACCGTTCGAATACCAATAATCAACTAACTGTTTCCTTCAGTTTCAATTAAACTCTTAGCCAATATAATATTATTCTTAACATTGTTCAAATATATTTTCATATCCTGTGAACACTTTAATATTTCACTATATAAATACCTAAACTTGGGTTATTTGTCAATTTTATCCACTAGATGTTATTTAAATTAATCTTTCAGTTCATTCAGCTTATTTTCAGATTAAATAATGCCGTTTTAAAGTGTTTTCTGTCCAAAAAATAGTAATTTTACTTTCAGTTTGGTATACTCTGAAAAGTCAAAACATCAAAATCTACTTCCTGTCATTATATAAATTCAGCCATTTTATCCGTTATATTTAATATTAATAATCCTATATTGTATTAAAAGGTTCATATTCCCTTATTTTCTGGTAATTAATTGAATTAGTTGTATTCTGAAACATTATTCAGGAATATATGACTCCCATGTCCAAATTTCTGAGTTTAGTCATTTTCATTTTTATTTATGATTCTGAATATATTTATTAAAATCTCTCTAAATGGTATGTGCAATTATATGGCATGACCTCAAGTTTATTTTGTCTAAACCCCTTTTGTTTATTTGCTTTTAAATGAGTAATTTCTCTGTTTTGATGAAGTTTGGTTTCCATTCTTTTGGCCTATGATTTTTTAACAATTTTTCTTACAAAATATTTTACAAACAATATATGATGTGTGGTACCCTCTCTGACTTTTACATATAGTATTATAAATTAAACATGTTTTCAAATTACACAATAACAATTAGTATTGGTTACAATACAAATAATAGTTAAAACAAATAAAGAATAATTTTTTAAATAAATGGTTGTCTTCAAGTCAGATATTTTGCAACAAAATCCCCATTTCCAAACATGGAAATATGGCTTACAAAAAAGGTTTTTTACTAACTAACATCTTAATTACTCTCTACTATTTACAAGTAGTAACTATTTTTATAGTTCTGATGTTAGTTGTATCAGACCCAAACAAATGGCCTTATATCTAAAATATTTTTAAACATTCTTGTACTATATACATAAAAACCTTATATTTATATTCTTATTTCTAACTATTATTATAAGTAGGATTCTACAGTTTTTATACAGTCTTTTATACATTGTCTTTGGGGAATTGTACCCTGTCATTAATAAATAAATAGTATGAATTGTTCAAAAAGTATTATGAAATCTGTTTTTCTTTTTTCATGTAAAACAAAATGTTATTTTAAACAGATTCATGTCTTATGAACAACATATTGTCACAGTACACATTTCAAGTCATTGAAAGATGTATATTTCATTGCATTCAATGTTTGTGATTGCCAAGAATGAAACACAAGGTTCATTTTTTATAATACCCAAAACTATCACTGGTTCACTTTGCACTTATATATTATGTTAATGCTAAATGGTCGTATAGTCTTATCAACATAATAAATTGGTTAGCGTTTTTTCAATGGAGATTTGTTCCATGGGTACTATATTATTGTTTCATCTTAGTTCACAGGCAACTTTTACTTTATACACTTCTCTCTCTTAAATTTGTATACATGTAGTTTTTAATTCGTTATACTTTTATTTTTAAATATTTATTTTGGGGATATAGGGATTTGGGTGTCTTTTATAAGAGCATGACATCTTCTTCAGGATGCTGCCTTCTTCTTCTTTCATCAGTCTTCTTTTCTCCTGCCTTCTGGGACTGGTATCTTCTCCATCTTCTTCTTGATGCCATCAGGTTTCTTGGGATCTTCTCCATCTTCTTCTTTATTTCAGAAATACACCACCTGTATTGGTTGATCTTGGCTTATTTTAGGGTTTCTATTCTATTTATTCTCCCTCGTTGTGGGTTTGGTCATATTCAGTACTGCTTTGTTATTTACTTTTTTACCTTCCTGGGTTATACCTTGAAAACCTTTGGTTATGAGACTGGTCTTGGATGACTCATCACTAGTAACTCCTTTTATTTGAACTTGTATTTTCTTTATAATAATGATTTCTTTCCACAGTTGCTATGAATTAATCTATTTATATTAGACTTAATGCTTTCTTCCAAATTTAAATATTATAACTTCATTATTCTAATGATCAATTGCCATTCAATATTACGCATACATCTGTCACGCTACAACGTCTTGTCAAAGTATTTACATTTTAATCATTTTTTACACATTTTATTTCATATGAAGTAATTTTATATCAAGAATTATCTTTTTTATCACTGGTACGAGATTTGGCTTAATTGTATCGTTACAATACTCGACACAATATTTTTCTTGTTAGATTCGAAGTTTTAAGTAATTTTCTCTTAAAAAGTGTGTATGAACATTTTAGCACGACGAGATTGTCTGTTTTATTATTATTCTTAACGTTTTGGTTTTTATTATTAATTTTTGGTTTATTGATTTATTCTACCCAATTCAATCTATTATTGAATCAGATATGAATAAATCGGTTTACTTACTCTTTGACATCGTTTATTAATTTTGTTTAAATAGTTTAGAATGTTTTTTGTTTCCATTTCATGAGTTCGATTCTGAAGAAGTTGCGTTGACTCTTCTATTATTAGCTACGGTGAGTTGCTCTGTACTTTCCTGTATAGACACTAACATAAACACGACATGTACATGATACTTAATATTATTATAACATTAATAGTTAATAACATTTTATTATGGCCTATGCATACTGCATTGGTCATTGTCACTTCTGATAGTGTCCTTTTTCTTCATCTTGTGGTTTTATTACCTTAACTATAGTTTGTTAAGTGAGTTTACTATACTTTAGGAAGTTACGTTTTTATATGGGTTGTAATCCTATCAAATTATTCTCGTTATTGCTTGAATATCTCTTATCATTGTTTTGATAGCACTGTTATTATTGTGCAGTAGTTCATTCTGCATTTATACTGAAAATTGCTTTGGTTTAAAGTAACCAAGATTACTTGCATCTAGCTGTCAACATGGTTTATTTATTATTATTGTTATTATTAGTATTTGGGTGGCTATAATCCTTGAATTTACTTATTCGAATAGTATTCTGCCTCATTCAATGTTGTTGGTTTAGTTCCTACTCTTTTATGATAAGTTTACAAGATAATTTTGTTCATCATGCATCCATTCTATGGCAAGCATATAGTTATAATATACAACAATGGATTATTGTCGGTTTTGTGTTTCTGTATTACATTTGATTTATTTGACTTTATGTAGTACTGGTATATCTATTGGTTATTATTAGATTACATTTTGTTTATCTTTTACAGTCTTTACTATTGGTAATTAGTGGTTATTTCTAATATCAATTCCACTTTACAATTGGTCATTGGTGTTTTGGACATAGCCCGCTTTTCATGTCTACACATAATTTAGCTAAGAACTTATTATTATTCATTCTCTTTCTTACTTTTTATGTTCAATAATTCATTCTTATTGATTATTGTTTGTATTACATTGTCAAGGAAGGTATTCACTTAATAAGTTTTGGTGAGTGTCAATTTGTTTTGCAGCTTAGGGGTTTAAATCATGTTGTTTATTCCATTTATTCTTTCTTCTTTTATAATAATTCTTTTATTGCCATATGTTAGTTCATTATAATTCATGTTATCTCCCTTTTTTGTGTTTGATCTGGATATTTTCTTCTTCTCTTCACCTATTCCTTCCTCCCTCTTAATAAGTTTCTTCATGGCGTTCTTTTCACTGGTTTCCTTCTCACGGTTAATAGGTTTCTTCTTGATTTTGTCTTTAATGGGTTTCCTTCTCACTGTTTGATCTATTGGGTAATTATGTATGTCGTCTCGTCGTTAGTCTTGCTTTATCTTCTTAGGTGCACATTTACTGGTAATTCCTTCTTCATTTTAATTCACTTGGTTTTGGCTTATGATACTTCCTTTTTTATCCATGATCGTATGCTTGACCTTGTAGGTATTCTTAATTGTAGTGGCTTTCAACTTATTTGTGGTACGCTGGTGTTGGTAGTGTTATATGTACCGTTACAACATACAAAAATTTGACAGATATTTTTGTCACCAAAAACTTTTATGATATATTGTGTATAAATACACATATAAAGGTATTTTTGCCACAAAAAACGTTTATGATATATTGTGTATAAATACACATATAAAGGTATACAACACATTTGATTTGATTAACAGTCGTTATAAGACAGTATTACCATATAGGGGAGAGCAGAGAGACATAAGTTGATACTTTGTACTTCTTCAAGTGTCCCTTAGTCGCAGCACCTCTGCAACTGTATAACGTTTTTGTTATAGCTTGTAGTACATACTCCTCCAGTCTGATTATAGCAGTGTACAGTAAAATGAGTCTTTGTTCCCTTTTGTATTTTAGAACGTGTAAAGCAACCTTTTTGTCACTAATTTGCTATGGGTGTTTACAGCTACGTACTTTGTTGGATCCATGGTAAGTGTACAATTGATTCATACTAATACAAAAGCAATGTGGCAACATGAGGGCAAGTTATGTTTCTCTATAACTTTTAAAAGAAAATTAATTCATAACCTAACAGATCTCATAATTAATTATGTGTCAGTTACTTGTGATCCTATAATGAAGATTACGTGTTTATTAAATCCTAAAAAACTAAAATTTTTAAAATGATAATAGTAATAATGGCTCCTTTTTATGCCGCCTAGGAAATTTAGGAGGTAGAATAGGTTGACTAAAGTGAGTGTTCGACACACGCACTAAAGGTAGAGTGGCCAGCAGCACTACACTTCAGCCACTAATTTTAAAATTAAAGGTGTACCTTCAATTTCACCAGAAGGAAAGTGGTATGTTGGTACAATGTAAGTAAAACATTTTGTTCTGTTTCCTTTTTTTCATATTTGGTTCAAACGTACAAGTGAAAAACTTTCTGGGGCGATGTAGCTCACAAACCCTTCAAAGACTCAGCGTTTTCCACAACTTGTATTTAGGAAAGAACAAAAAGAAAAATCAGATTTCTGTGTTATGATCTGCACTATTCTGTTAGTTATTATGGTTTGTACCCTAAGAATATTCGTATGTTAGCCTCCGAATACGTGTTTGCAAATAATGTCGATTTTCTGGTGAACTGGGCCGGTAAAAGATTGTTTTACTGGCTTCATGCAGCGACATTCAAGGTTGTCTTTTAGAGAGGCTGAAGCAACAAGTTTTGCAATAGCATTTAGTTTTAATAAACATAACATAAAACTTTCTTCAATATTGGAATTCTGTGATAAGTCGCCTTCATTTTTACTGTCACAATATTTGGAATGTGAAGGAAACCAGGCAGCATAACGACAGTGCACTGTCCTAACAAAGTTGTCAGTTTGAAGGGAAATAAACAAGTCAGCAGGGTTACCCCTTTGGAAAAGGGTGAAACCAGTGGTATTTTCATAGATGGCAGATGGAAACCACCACTTATCGTTATATCCACAGAGTGTTATGTAGATATCACTTTGATTATTTATGGACCAGCAGGTTGTATTGGAGTAGCACATCCATCAAGATAAATTACAGCCTCTCTTTTTTTACTATTTATGAAACAGTTTATACCTCATACCCGTTACAATCTGACTTCAGCCATTAGACAAGTGTTTATATGGCCTGTTTCGGTGCAGCCGCTGAGAGCTGGATGACAATAAACCCAGGTAAAACCATGACATACCTGGGCTAGCAAAAGATACTCTTTCAAAGGCAGCTACACCATCTAACTGACAGCAGGTTTTAGTTCAACTGGAATTTGGCCATTAAATGAAAATATATTCAGTATCGAAGAGTTTCTGTGTTCACCTGTAATTGACAGAGAGATAGGAGACAAAAGTAATTATGAAGGAAGATTAACACCAACAAAAGATTGTCAAGAGACCACAGTAGCCGGACCTCCCACGTCGGAAATAAACGAGACATCTGCTAATACCTTATCACAATTGACACCAGAATAAATTCGCCCTTATCCGAAAGCGACTGCAAAAATAAAATAAAAATGCGCCAAGAAGAAAAAGTCAAGTATTCTCACTGACTCCTATTAAAAAAGCAATTCGTATTGAAGAGGAGGCATGACAAAAGAAAGAGCGATCAAAACGGAAACTAATCATGAACGGTAAAACGAAGGCGATTTGTGGACTGTATAGAAACGGTCAATCAAACTCTCCAAGACTTAAGAAATTGTAACAAATTAGTGGGTAGCGTAACATTTGTTATTTCAGAGGATTCTCGCTAGAGATTACCGGTAACTGCAAGAGGAACCCGCGCTGATATTGTCTCAGTGTGTTTAAAGTCCTCGGCGATGTGGAATGCTATTCAGACTAAATTTGCAAAGCAATATGAAAGCCCATTTAGGAGGAGGAGGAGATGGTGATTTTTCTACAAACTTACTGCACCTCGGTGACGGTAGTGTTCCTAATGACGATAGCTTCACAGAAATTGACGAAAAACTGGGACATATTAAATAGTACAACACTGTATTAATTACTAAATTCTGTGCAAAACGTCAAGTGTTTACTTGATAAAAATTACAAGTGGTTATTCCCAAAGAATCGAATCTGTGAAGGAAAATAATGATACAAGTTTGGAAAAATTTTCTGGGGATAATAAAAAGTCCGAAGAATCTATTAACACCGTATTTAATATTGAAAATATAGTGTACTATCTCCAAGAATTTTTGAATTCTTTAAATCAATCTTGCATTCTGCCACAACGGTTCATTCTAAAGGTTGGCACTCCAACAATGTTGTTGAAAAATTTACATCCTCCGAACGTTTGCATAATACAAAATGCAGGTGATACGGGAATTTCTGTGTCAAGTAGGTAATAGCGTTATTATCGACTCAAAAGCCCTCTTCACACACACATTCGAATCAGTAGGCTACTGGTTGTTAGCATTACCTGGTGTAATTACCAACTTATAAATTGTAACATTCTTTACTTTAGTACACACTTGAAGGAAATTAACAGTTTCGAAATTACATCCGTTCCATTTACATAATTTTCATTAAACCTACTTAATATGTAGTAGTGGACGATAAGCTTTTCCAGGTTTTACTAGTACTTGACCTACAACGGTCTGATCTCCTACACTCAGTGCCTCTGTCTTTAATGATCACTGCTTTTTTTTACATAATAATTTTCCCATTCCTGCATAGAATTTACCCGCTCGTACAGAAGGCAACAGAATTTAGTGAATCCAAGCTGCAATCGAAGTACAACTACGTTACTTTCACATCTCCGTAGGTATGCCACGAATATCCGTCATACTGAATTCTGCTCAATAAAAGTTTCATACTATCACATGACTCCGACATGTAAGCAGTAAGTTATAAACTGAAGGGATTGGTGAATTATTAAAAATGGAGTAAAATCAATAGGTTAAAAAAAGTTCGTAGAAGTCTTGAGTGGAGGGAACGTTAGAAAACTGTTTATGTTATGAATGCTTAAGCCTACAAATCGTGATAGTTGTTATTATTATTATTATATTATTACTATAAAACAACATTTGTATTATTTTAATACAGACAGGAGTGAATACAGCCTTCGAATGAATTAGTAGTACGAACGCGTCAGCCTGCCAACACACATTAGATCTGTATATTTGTGTCGTGACAACGGTAGTAATTTTTGTAAACAAAGACTGTTGTGTCATTACGACATTAAGAATGTTGTTGGCGTGAATTTAATGCGACAGATTTACCTCTGCCCATGTTTCTCTCTTTCAGTCCTCTCACTCACTCACTCTCTCTCTCGCGCGCGCGCACACGCACGCGCGCCAACTCGTACAGTTTCTTCTTTTCCTTGTCAACAATTTCAGTGTTACACACAATCCTTCACTGTTTGTTTGTGCGTGTTTGTTTAATCATTCATTGTGTTCGTACAGACTACACATTCAAACTTGAGTAATCTGTTTGTAGCAGTGTAACATTTCAACAAACACTTAAAGAGGCGCGCTTTGGGTGCAGTCGCAGGACCTGCCGTGCTAACTTAATGAAAATAAAAGGAAATTAATAGTGAGGTAGTCATGTTTAATTAAAGGTAGTAGTGAGGTTTGTCCCTATTAGTGAGGTAGATGGGGAAAATTGACAGAGAAAGAGTGAGGGGAGAAGAGAGACGGGGGAGAGAGAATTACGAATTTTTAATTATTCTCATTCATACCGAATATCATTTGTAAGAATATAGTTATGCAGTTATTGGTATACAGTAGTACCGAAGCAACATGTTTCAAGTTGACTCCCATCCGTTGGAAATTTTATCACCATTCTGATTAATAAAAATTTCTACAAGTACCAATAATATAAATAACAACCTGCAGAAGCAGAAGAGTTTATATCTTACAGAGTTGAAGAGTTGTAATGTTACATTAATTATATTTTTGCTTTTCGTATATCACAGTGAGCAGTAATCTAATTTTTTTGAAATAATACGTGAAGGCTTATATATTAGGAATTAATTTTTTTTTTATAGTTTCCGTAATTGCTTGTAAAATAATTAGGTATCCAAAAGGTAAGTTACATATTTTAATAGCAACTTATAAGTTCCTCATCCTCGGTTTTCTCCTTTCTTCAAAATGTACCACTTCTTAATTGCGAATAAATTATTTAACGTAATAATCGTTTCACCAAAGGCTGTTTGGATCCTGTTAATAAAACTCTTGAGTCTGTTGCACATAATCCTCGCTTTTGGTTCATGTTTCGTTAACTTTCTACATTACAATAAGTTTAATTATTTTCAAGTTCCTTATAAGTAGCCAACTGTAGTAAACATCATGTACTTTGACCTCTCTCTCACTCTCTCTCTCTTTCTTTCTGTTACTCTTGTTCTTCTCAATAACTGTATCTCAGGAAGTCTGAACGTAACAGGTTCTTAAGTAAACTTCATATGACTTAACGTGCAAAATCTTAAACATCATTTGGGCTTCAGTTATGTTATAATTTTGTAAGAAAGCTTTACAAAATACTTTTTACACTGCTTCTGTATACGAAACTAGGTGCAGGTATGTAATCAAATTTTTAAGTAGGCCTATTTATTCTAACACTGTTACAGTTTCTTGAAAACGCCGTATGTAAACAAACATTAAAACTTAGTAATAAGGTTTATCAAACTACTATTTTTCTTGGACGCATTAACGCAAATCAGTAATCTAGAGACCAATTTTATATTGAAAAATCGATGTCTAATAAACGGAATTTGATATGCAAAAATCCATCGGTTAAGAAAATAAAGTAAACTTGGTTAGTAACAAATAATTTTGGCAAAAATTTTTAATTTGATATAGGCTATAATTGATTCTAATTTTATTACAATCTGAGAAATGAAGACAAATAGATTTTCATAAACGTTGGTCTAGTAACAAAAAAAGTTTCATTCTTAAGCGCACAATATTATAATTTCCCTTTCATCCCGGAAAAAAGACTGTATTAAGCTCCTATCATACTTGTCTAGTCTACACTATTTAATGGGTATATTATAGGTTTCACAAAAATTGATTATCTTACACATGGTTTTAATATATCACTAAACTTTGTGAAAAGTCTGAGTGAAAAGAATTATATACACAACGGTTGATGTTAATACAGGTCTTAATTCGTTTCAAAATTTATAGATAAATAAAAAATTAAAATTATCACATATATTGTGTGGTGTATAAAATAAATTGTAATAATCCTTTCTAATATTACTTAAGCCATAATATCCGAAGTTGGACCGTTCCTTTATTCTTCTGTAGCCTCCTACATTCTTGCATATCTGCTGTCATATTCGCGTCTCACAGTCATAGTAGACAGTAGGCTATAATATTATACCTTTTTTTGCGTTGTCTGAGACTTGTCTCAGAGGATAAGACCAGGCTGATCTGGGGCAAGCACCCTTCCGCCGATTGGAGATTTAGAGGAGTCGCACGCCAGCGCAGCGCGGACCGGTGGCGAAGTAGGTGGAGGCATTCAGGATAGAGTGTAGTGTATGGATGTGTATTTGTGTGTTTACGTAGTGTGCAGAGCCAAATGGGTGATGGTAGAGCCATAATAAAAGTATAAGTCAAACGACAGCCAAGACGAGGTCGAGTAACGCAGGACGCCAAAGCTGGAGGGAGGTGTCAGAGAGGCGTCAAGGTAAGGCGGGGAGGCACAAAGGAGAGGGATAAAGACCGGATAGGTAGATAGGAAAATTTAAGATGTTAAGTTATCAAGAAGGAAGCCAGGTGTAGTAAGTATGACGAAGAGACTTAATTATTTCTATTTCTCCGTTGGCGGGGGTTTCTGGGAGGAGGTCCATCGGGAATGGTGAGGAGACGGTTTATGACAAAGGAAGGTCTGCGGTAGTTACAGGTAGTATTAATATTATACAATACCTCCTTCACATTTAAGTTGAGGAATTCCAATCAGCCTTCCGTTGCGTTACTTCTCTCTTGAGCCCTTGATATAATTCGTTGCCTGCTCTTTATTGCAGCTGTAATATCTCCTTCGTTTTATAATTCGTAACGTTAAATATTCTTCCTCACCCTGGAATTTTCCATTCTCTTTTACTAATTTCTTTTCACTTCATAAGACTTTTCTATACAAAAGCAAGTATATAAAAAAGTTATAAGGTCGGGGATTAGCAACCAAACGGCATTGTTTAAAAACATGTATCTACAAGTTTCTTTTCTATAGTTCATCGTACACACCCTTGCGAGATAAAAATAACTACACGGTAGTTTCTTTCGCAATTTTTCGCATTATTTTGAGACAATCGACTGGTGATTTAGAGATAAATACTTAATATTAATGGGGTCTCATACATTTTATATTATATCTGTTTTCTATCCTACTGATAGAATTAGAAAAACGGTAGCTATCTCTCTTTTCCTTTTAAAAGCACAATACATATTAATTTACCAAGTAGCAGTTTCCTTCTTCATTTAAAATTTCTATAAAATCTACTGTATATTGGACAAAACAGAAGGGGAAACATACGTGCTTACAAGGTAGTGTAAACATCCTGTAATGCTGTCAAATCAAAATACAAAGGAAGGGGAAGTGAATACTGTAATGGGTAGCCCCTACATTCATATTTATGCAGGTGTAGGTGATGATTAAGGCCCGGATTTTTATGTAATTACATATTTGAATGCTGAGTGCACATTTACACGGAAAAGCCAGATATCGGCGAATCATACCAATAGGTGTCTTATCCGCGAGTTTAATTTTACATATTTTTACATATTTTTTTCATATTACATATTTCACTCCATCTTACATATTTCTACATATTTTAGCTATTTTACTATACTTTACTTCAATTTGAAAATTGAAATGGCAAAAAATAGTTAGGCCTATAACAACATTACTCAGATGCGCAAATGTGCAATTCATCAGAATCAGGTCCAATTAAATTTATTACAAGAAAAGGCAAAATATTGCATCTGTTGCAATTGCACACATAGATTCTACTTTCAAGAAGTAAAATTTTTTACGAGCTCAAGCGACAAGTAAGGCATTTTGCACGGGATGTTAGATGAGAATGGTATGCGCGGCCGCACTCCTTATTTACGTGTCGTTCGCACGTTCAGCAGGCTCGATGGGGAAAGAACGTGCTGTCGACGGTAAATAAATACTCTTCGCAGATCTTGCAATTCTCGCAACGGATTCCATCTACCTAAACAAACAAATATCTATATAACTCTATGCTATTGTAGGGCACAATGTGATTTTTGACGCCAGTATTATCGACGCTCTCGGAGTGTAAGCCTACACGTAAATAACAATCTGGTGTGCAGTGTGGTGTGTTGAAGTTATTGTCAAGTCAGTATTTTGTCTTTCGCCTACACTTCTGCGCTTGCTTATTTCTTGCCTTGGCGGATTCTCGTTGTTGGACAAAAGACGTCTTAAATAATATAGTGTGCGGTATTGTTCAACGCAAGTTCTTAAGAGTTTTAAATACAAATATCCTTGTTTTATCATGGCACCGACCGCATCATCTTTGTCATCTAAGTTAAAATCATGGGTACAGATTGACAGTGCTTTTACAACTGACGATAAAGCTGTATTTTGCCACGTTTGTTATGGCCAAATGGTGTTAAAGAAAAGAAGGTACTGCTGTTGTATACAGATGCAGCAGCATACATGTTAAAAGCAGGTAATTCTCTAAATGTGTTTTACCCCAACCTACTACATGTTACATGCCTGGCTCATGGATTGCATCGAGTAGCTGAAACTGTCAGAGACCTTTTCCCCGAAGTAAATACATTAATCTCAGCAGCAAAAAAGGTGTTCTTGAAAGCTCCTTACCGTATCCAGTGCTACAAACAAAGGCTACCTGACACACCTCTGCCTCCAGAACCCGTAATTACAAGATGGGGAACCTGGATCGAAGCCGTAAATTTCTACAGTGACAACTTTGAAGCTGTGAAGTATGTGGTGGAAAACATTATCTCCCGATTCTGCAGTGTCAGCGAGCGAATCCTTGTCTGCATTCAACAACTCTAAGGTGATATGTTCAGTTTCGTACATCAAAACGCATTTCAGTTGTATCAAGAAACTGGAGACTGCAGGTCTGACTCTCCAAGAGGCCATAGGAATAGTTGAAGAAGCAGTTAACAAGTTAAATGCTGTGCAGGGTGAAGTCGGTGACAAAGTTTCTACTAAATTAAATGCTGTGCTGAATAGAAACCCTGGTTACTCAACTTTACATACCATTTATCGCATATGTAACGGCGAAACTGTAGAATCGATTGAGAATATTCTTCCAAGTACGATTCCTCTATATAAACATGCGCCGGTGACGACATGTGATGTCGAGAGATCCTTTTCTATATATAAAAACATACTCTCAGACCGAAGACAGTCCATGTCAACAGACAATATAGAAAAGTATTTAATAATTAATTGTGGAACTAAACAGTGGAAAAAAAAAACTTACATGGACACTTTATTCTTATGCAGAGTTATAGTAGAGTTATATATATATATATATATACAATATAGATTTTCAAGTCAAAAATCTACCTTTAATTTTATAGTAATTTCAACTCTCCTAGTAAAATACTTTGTTAAATAGTTAATAATTCTCAATTTTTTACTTTATACTCATGTCCTATACTACAGAAATCCATAGGTAAAATACTTTGTTGTTGTTAATTTTATAATATCAAGGTTTCTTTTTTAATACTGTTTTCTAAAATATGTTTTCATAAATTTTCTAAAGTACAATAAACAATTGAAAAGTAATTCATTTCTTATGCATGCTATCTTATTGTAAACTCTTCAACAAAGAGTTGAACTTTCAGATACTGTGTATTCTGAGGGTTAACTTATTTTCTGTAACAGAAGTGGTAATCTAACTGGTGATTAGTGTCACCCCCGAACTTGATTAGTATTTTATGGATTACATTGACTTTGCTCAAAATATATTTGCATGTTTTGAAAGTGATTTTAAAAAGTTTAAAATGAAGCACCTATTATTTTCAAAACCTTTCAAAGAGGGCACTGTTATGTTCTCGTAAAATGTAAATTATATTGTTGATGTGAAAGTATTTTAATACTACATATTTCTTAAATATTACATATTTAGCTACATATTTTCCTTATTTTTCCTACATATTTATGTACATAAAGGGAGACTGTGCGCTGCGCCGTACGCTAGACAGAAAGGGTATAATAAGCAACTATCTCACTCTAATTTCGTCAGTCAAACTCGCGGACGGATGAGTAAATTTTTGTTCAATTCATTTTTGCAGTTCAACCTGCGATAACTTCAAAACCAATAAATATACAGCAATTCTGAAAACTGCATTGTGTTCAGTAATTAAATCTCTATAAGTAGCCAAAATCTCAATTAATATAATTAACAATTACAGAAGATACACAGAAGAAGAACGTGTTTTTTTAGACGTTTCTATTGGTTTAGCATTTGCATTTGTACACTGTACTCTTTAAAATACAAAAAGTAAAATTGGTTAAAAAGTTTTACTTACAGTACGCCTACATCAGTTTTTGAAAAAGTTTGTGATTCGGCTGCTTCATACAAAGCACACGTTTTTTGGAAGCCATGAAGCCAAAGTGAGTCGACCTAACGCCGCTGCCCCAGACTCAGTTGCCCCAAATAAAGTATTTCAATTGTAAAAACTTAAATATTCAAAAATAGTGAACCATATCGCAGAATGACGTAAGTGTAGTGAAGAAAAAGTCGTGATCAGCCAAAACATCAAGAGTAGTATCTTTACATCCCTAACCATTCGCTAACCAAAATTGCAAAAATTAGTTTGGAGATACGTCCGGATATGGAAGGTTCCGGATATCACAGGTCCGGATGTGACAGGTTGTACTGTATTTACCTTATAACAATTCCCCCTAAATAAAAGGGAAATCCCCAAATTCATATTTCGAAGCCACCTGTTGTAGATAAAACGGTATTTATCTTGGATACATACGTTTAATCTCATACAAACGTTTTTATGTGTGTTCCCATCAGCACCGACACACCTGTACAGGCTTCTCCATATTTTTCTACACCTGTCCAAATATGACTATACTGATTACAATAGTAATTTCTTCTACGGTTTGTTTATGACCATAAGATATGTCTTTATAGTTCCTTTTAAATACCATTATTTTCTGCTCATTCGTATAAAACTTTTAATTGTTGAATGTGCCAATTCTGATAATCTTTGCCAAACCCAAATTTTAATGTTATACGGCGTCACCTTATTATGTAGCAAACAAAATTAGAACAAATCACTGTTATTTTAGCAGTAGCTTTTTTAAGGAGCCCAGAGTAGGCCTATACCTACCCGACACGCACACATTTGAAGGATCAGTATTTTGTCTTGGAGTTCACTCTCCCAGCTGAGATACCCATGTTTTTAGGGACCAGGAACTCGCATTTGAACTTCTATCATCAGCTACATAATGTAAATCCTAGATAAATGTACAAGCCTATGCTCTAAAAGCCTAAGCTATGATACCCACAATCATCTACGTTTTTCTAAAATAATGGTTGCAAGTTAAATTTTTTGATTCATGTTGATGCTTTTGTCTCGAAGAAACCAGGTAAATTAATCTGCTTTTCGTATCCGGCCGACGATGGTGTGCTCCCACTTACGAACAGTGGCACTTGCAACTCGTTTCACTTGCGAACACTCAAGTAGATAAGACACGTAATTAATTTTTGATACGTGAGAGTACCTCCCACTTGCGAACACACAAACAACGATGTATGTACATCCACCCTGTATTGTGTTTATGTTTTTATAATTCGTTAAATGTATTTTTTGTTACCAACTACGTTTCCCAAGTTACAATTTTTATAAAACGCACACACACACACAAACTTGCATAGCCGCTCCCTCACTCTCTCTCTCTCTCTCTCTCTCTCTAAATTAAAAAGGAAGGTTATTTTTTATTTATTTTTATTAGTCAACTTGTAGAACGGACGACGTGATCTTGAGAAACATCCCAACTTCAGAATCTTTTTCATATCTTTTAGTTTATCCAATTCAGTATACTTTTTCGTCCTTTTCATAGCTTAAAAATTTCACTCCATCGTTACATCGTGTTCTGAATACATTTCTCTGCCTCAGATTATAAACATTTGATAATGTTTTTTATTCTTGGATGTGGTCTTCCAACGTGGCTGTTTAGTTTCTGATGCGTGCTTGTACGGTATTATTCATTGTATGACGTCGGAAGTAGCAGTTCCGTAACTCCTGTGGCACTAATCATTGTCTAGCTATTGTTCTACGAAACAATTAAAGAATTAATCGAGTTTCTCTTCCTCTGGAACTTGACCATGGATATACTGCCAGCCACATTCTACATCTTTTCGAAGGAAAGCAAGTATAGCACACATTAGGATTTTTGTGCTCCCTAAGTCATTTGAATGTGTATACTCGTGCAAAGTCACTACTGCAGTTTTTGAATTTTCCATTCATGAAAAATTACTTTTAATCTTTCAAACTCTCTTTTCTATTGATTTAACCAAAAATCGGGAGCTTAGCTTGCACAACGTCTTCGCCCGGACGGAAACTACTCTCGTCAATTTTCAAACCGGGACAATTGACAAACTGGCCGGGACCCCGGGATCAGGTCGTCAAACCGGGACAATCCCGGTCAAACCGGGACGTATGGTAAGCCTTTTTATACATGTATTTATCGGTTTTTAATATTGATGTGAGCATTGTACTGTAGAATTAGGAAGCGATTGTATTGAACGAATCACGATTATCAAATGATATACGGTATTCCTTTTAGTTCAACAATTCCGTCATCTCGTCTCCGGTACTTTGGAAAACCATTGTTATTTTCAATAGTTTAATGTAAAATGTTGCTCGGTTATTATGTGTACATATTCCATCAATCATTCAAGGAACATTAGGATTACGAGCTCTACAAGATCCATGTATCATTCGAGATAACAATTTTATGAATCCTTGGAAAAGTGATACGGCACAAAACTTAGGATAAGCAAGAGGTAGTGTATTAACTTTTTAAATTGTATATTATTATTATTTTTATTATGTTTTTACTATAAAATATTCATATTATTTTAATATGATTTTCTGGAACACGTTTGGTGGAAACGTAAAACCGGCCAGCTGATAAATAAGAGGTTGCGAGTTCAGACGTAGATGTGTATATATGTGTCAGCCAAAACAGTGTTTTGTAAACGTACACGTCTGTCATTACAACATTAAGAATGTTATTTGACCTTGAGTAGGTACTCATGTTGACGGGAATGAGAAATCTTGTGGTGTTAGCGCTGAATAGACACAACACATATCACTGTACATACCAGTGGCTGACGTATATTAACCATTTCTGAGTTCGAGATACCACAACTCAGATTAAACTGTGCACAATGTTTGTAGAAAATACGGACGTGTGTGACGTGACGCCAGTTTGCAAAATGCATAATCGTTCCCGCCAGAAATGTGTCACGTTTCTCGTTTATCTTGTCTCAGCCAAATAAACATTACTATGCGTGACAGAGAGGAGCTGTTTCGTTAATCAGGGTAAAATTATATGCAAATTTTGAGAAGGACCGGTGTCCTAGGCCAATGAAAACTTTGCTAAAAACATTAAAAATACGAAATATATACAGTGTACACAAAATCTGAGGTGTACAAAACATATAAAAGACATGTCATAAGATTTATTTAACAAAAGAAATAATCGGAGTGGGCGAATGGTAGGAATAAATATGTAATTTAAACAATCCCTTTTAATAATAAATGGTTTTATAATAATTATCTTCAATACATATAGGCCTAAGTGTGTAAAACGAATTCCCTACAAGAGTTTTAAAGATTAATGAAGATTTAATTAATTCCCTACAAGAGTTACTGAAGATTTGTCTTAAATTTTTTCAGAGTTACATAATTATTATTTGTTAAAATATACATATATTTTATTCAGAAAATATTAGATATTTGTATTTAATCTTTTATTTTATTTTATTTTTATTTTACCGAGAATAGTTACTATTTATAGAAAACCGTAGCAAAAAATATTTGTAATAAAAGTCTATCTGCCCCGAACTTGATTAGTATTTTATGGATTACATTGACTTTGCTCAAAATATATTTGCATGTTTTGAAAGTGATTTTAAAAAGTTTAAAATGAAGCACCTATTATTTTTAAAACCTTTCAAAGAGGGCACTGTTATGTTCTCGTAAAATGTAAATTATATTGTTGATGTGAAAGTATTTTAATACTACATATTTCTTAAATATTACATATTTAGCTACATATTTTCCTTATTTTTCCTACATATTTATGTACATAAAGGGAGACTGTGCGCTGCGCCGTACGCTAGACAGAAAGGGTATAATAAGCAACTATCTCACTCTAATTTCGTCAGTCAAACTCGCGGACGGATGAGTAAATTTTTGTTCAATTCATTTTTGCAGTTCAACCTGCGATAACTTCAAAACCAATAAATATACAGCAATTCTGAAAACTGCATTGTGTTCATTAATTAAATCTCTATAAGTAGCCAAAATCTCAATTAATATAATTAACAATTACAGAAGATACACAGAAGAAGAACGTGTTTTTTTAGACGTTCCTATTGGTTTAGCATTTGCATTTGTACACTGTACTCTTTAAAATACAAAAAGTAAAATTGGTTAAAAAGTTTTACTTACAGTACGCCTACATCAGTTTTTGAAAAAGTTTGTGATTCGGCTGCTTCATACAAAGCACACGTTTTTTGGAAGCCATGAAGCCAAAGAGAGTCGACCTAACGCCGCTGCCCCAGACTCAGTTGCCCCAAATAAAGTATTTCAATTGTAAAAACTTAAATATTCAAAAATAGTGAACCATATCGCAGAATGACGTAAGTGTAGTGAAGAAAAAGTCATGATCAGCCAAAACATCAAGAGTAGTATCTTTACATCCCTAACCATTCGCTAACCAAAATTGCAAAAATTAGTTTGGAGATACGTCCGGATATGGGAGGTTCCGGATATCACAGGTCCGGATGTGACAGGTTGTACTGTACTTTTTAACTACATATTATACTAATGTACAATGAAGATATACTTATTATATCTTTATTTAGTATATAGTTATTTACGTGTCAAGAAAAGAACGTGTGCATAAAGTGATCACAACATTTTATACCTTATATGTTTTCTGTCATTGAATGATTAACCCACTTTTTAATAACAGCGTTGAAAAATAGTTGATTACGTCTTTCAAAGATTATTTTTACTACGGTACTGAAATTAAAAATAACTAAGATCGTATACAGGAATTAAACGTAGGCGACTGGAAGCAGTAATTGTATAAACAGCCGAGACACACCACCTGCTAATATTGCAGGAATTGCTTACGTTCAGTAGACTTGGCAACGTTGTGACCTTCGTGACTTTATATACATTTTGTGGCAACACTGTGCATATTTTTCATCACTAAAAGCTAAACCGATATCCGTGATAAAATAGTAATGCATTTTTTTAAACGTGTGAGTTGTTTGTAACGATTAAGTTAACAGGATAATTATTATTCAACTTTTTTCAACAAACTATCTTGAAACGGATATATATTTTTACGGTTTTTTATGCTGATTACGAATATGTAAGAATAAAATGTCTAAGCTTACTCGTAACTTTTATATATGGGGTCTCAAAAAGATCAACTTCTCTGGTCAGAACTTGCATGTTTAGCTAATGATGGATAAACGCGATTATATATATATATATATATATATATATATATATATTGTAACATGACATAAGGTAGCAAAGATTCAATGGTATTTAATTATAAAATAAACAGCTGAAAATAAGAGTAAAAGGCAAAAACCTATGAACTTAAAGATCAATAACCCAGTAACCCAATAAATGACAAATGACTATTAACCTGACAGACTTGACACAATAGATCGGATAGGAACCAAAAGAAAAAAGAGACAGTGAAGAAGAAGTTTAAGTACAATCAAGTCATCCCAAAAAAGTGAACAGAATATTGTAAATTTAGTAATGAATTGATGTCTGTAGTATATGGTATGTAGCTAGGACAATAAGATTAATGAAGGATAATAGTGTCACATGTATCTTGTTATTTAAAGAATGTACTTGTATAATATAATGTGGGGGGTTAGAAGCTAACCATACCCCAAACTAATTGTAATAATAATGGCCAAAGGCTATAAACAATACTTTGAGCCCAAAACAAAAGCAATATTAGAATGATGACCAAAAGTGATCAGTGTGATTTGGAGGTAAATAGTTATACATGACCATAATCACACAGTGATTTAAAGTAATTAGACAACCCTTGAATAAACAAGTGAATAAGCCCAAAAGTGTGTAAAACTAAATAAGTAGTGAAGTGATAGGTATAGAATAATGAAACAAAGTGAGCAGGGTAGTAATTATAGAAACTTTCTAATGAAAGGAAAAGTGTAGTGGGAGTGTAGAACCAAATATTATATAAGCCAACAATGTTTAAACAGATAAACAATTTGTGATAAACTGTGCATTACTAAGTAAGATCGAACTAATTGTAATATTGTTAATTTAGGTAATAAGATATCAGGATTATATATTAAGATAAGAATTAAGGTATTAGAACGAATAGCACATTAAGGAGGACAGACACTGTATTTAAGTGAAGGGAATAGTAGATAGGACATATCATGTAAGGAACAGTTTGTCAATAGTATTATAAGAGTTTCTTTAAGTTTCTTTCAGTAAGTATTAAGAGTTTTGTTAGTGTTCAGAAAATCATAGTATAGAGTAAATTATAGGGTAAGCAGATAACAGCAATTACAAGTTATTTCAGGGTAGAACCTGAAAAGAAATATTTAATAGTAAGAATTAGAGTTAGGGATACTGATGTTTATTGTTTGTTTTGTTTGTAAATTGTATTAGAGTTACCAGAAATGTTAGTAAGAAATGTTAGATGGAAGTAGAATGGAATCTAGGCTCTAGGCCAAACTGTTGAACATGAAGTTATTAATTTGAGAACAAACAATAATCCAATGTTAAGGCAGAACGTGCCAAATGATTAAACCATGTAAGTGGGTATTCATAGTACCAAAATATGTGATTAACAACTAATTCTGAATAAAATATATGTAAGATATAAAATTGGGAAAATAGTAAAAATGTAATTAGCTATTCAAAAGTAGGCATGAGGGGTATCAAAATGCTCATCATGAAAAATTAGGAAGAATAGTACTAATGTGATGACCCTAGCTATTAGAATAAAGTAGTAATCTTCAGTTGAAGATATTTTGGTAGAAATAGACGAAAAAAGACGATAAATCCTAACAATAACCTGAGTTAATAACCAATGAAAAATTAGCATAATTTATTAAGTAACCATAGCAACAAGAAAAATAACGCCAAAAAACCGTTAGATTTTCAGTAGTCATTATTAACCAACGCCAGAGAGTGGACCGAGTAGCTCTCGTATTAAAATTAAATTATTATTCTTCAAGTAATTTCAAAACTATTTAAAACTAATGGAAGACAATTACAACAGTACAGGGAATCCTGAACGTAAATTTTTATTAATAAAAAATTAAATTAACAAACCGTAGTGATCCAAAGAAGACGAAGCGACGCCGTGACGAAGAAAGACGACCACTGACACTATATGAAGATCAGTGGAACCTCCTAAAAGAAGAAGACGACACCAACTGAAGAAATACGAATCAGCAAGGAGAAGTGACGAGACGAGGGAAACAGACGACAGGAGTTATCCATAGAAGAAGACGACAGCCCAGGAGTTATCTATCGAAGAAGACGACATCAGGATCTTCAGCAACAAGTAACCGATGAGTATAAACATTATCCCTTAAAGCGTATTCACAAATTTTGGTCTGAATTAAATATAACTATTTCAAAATCACTGATCACTATTTCCGAGTCAAAATAAATGCTTATTTAAATTCACTATTTAACCATAACCAATTAACAATTATTAAGAAAGTAAAATATGATAAATAATTAACGAATCTTTTAATAACGAACTTTTGGCAAACGAAACATAACCCAAAATTGCTTCACAAGTTTTCATTGGTGATTACTTAGTCAAATGTAATGAGATATCGATTTATTTATGTAATTAGTTCTAAGAATTGTTATAACTTTGTGTGTGTTAGCCGTAAGTACATATTTCTGTAGCCGAAAGGACTTTACACCCCTGAGAAAAAACGATATTTTTACTGTAAACTAACGTTACTGACTGATTTTATACAACTGAGCTGAGCAAGTACCAACTGCACAATTGTAATAGCCGGTGCCGAAAACGAATTTTGATGTATAATAAACCAAGTGAAATATTCTAAAGGATTAATAAATGTTCTCAATCTGCAATGCTGTATGTTTGATTCAGTTAATTTAGAATTACGACTAGTAATTATTGAAGTGAAGTCGTTAAAGCGAGACGCAAGCTGGGTAATACTGCAGAGAGCTGTAGGCCAATCAGGTGGCGAGGCGGCAACGTTTGAATGCAGCAGAGCAGAATACGGTTTACCCGTACACGACTGAGAGCCTACATTTTGACACGTTTAACACCAAACAACATTTAAACTTTAATTAATTTTTACAAACACACGTGAACATCTTGTAATAATATATATATATATATATATATATATATATATATAGTAACGTATCGAAAATATGGTCCCCGACGTTACATAAATCAACTTATAAGATTTAAAATAGAGAAAAAATTGATTAATTATCCACACTTGTAAAAGGGCAGAAACTCAACCCATGATTGATTAAATAAAATAAGAATACAAGGTAGAAAGGAAAGAAATTAATAATGTTAATAATTATAAACCTCTAAGCTCAGTGAAAGATGTGAACAACAGACATTAACAAATAAAGTAAAAAATAATTTAGACTGTGTCATAATAATTGATGTTTTAAAGTAGATGAAAATGAGTAAATGTTGCATGACTTAGGTTACACAAATGTATCTGTTATTAATTGTATCATGTTATATTATTATCATGTTGATAGTTATGTTATTTTTTGTATGTAGCAAGTGAAGTTATTCTGTTAATAGAATACCAGGTAATTAAATATAATGTGTTATCAATTTACCATTATAGAGTTGTTGTTAAACTCAGTAATTGAGTACTAATTAATTTCATTTTATGTGTTACACATAGGTCACGATAAAGCTTTTGTTAGACTTTATAGAGTTAATTATTTGTATACATGTACTTAGATAGTAGGATGATTATAATTGTAAACTTGGCCAAAAAGGCTATAATTGTTAACGAGATACAAAAGAGTTTAGTATAACCATGTCATAAATACATAAAAGATTCTATAATATTGCAGATAGTAACAAGTTAAACTCAGAAGTAGATCAAGGTATAATGATAGGCCTAACAACCAGTAACATTATATAGTAAGTCAGATCAGAAAGGTTAGGTAAAGAAATTGGTAAAAAATACTAAATAAAATCTAATGAGTTAAGAGAAGTTAATAATAATATAATAACAAATAAATAAACTCAAATTAAATAAATTCTTATAATGCCATAGTGCAATGATACCGATAGATAATGTTTTGTAACAGAAAAATAGTATTTGTTAAAATAAAGAGACTAAGAGGAAACGACAGCAAAATATATAAAAATTAGTAACAAGCAATAGGTAAAATTATAATAGGATATAATGGAAATTTAGAAAGGGATTATTTTGATGAATGGAAGAACATTGTATGAAATGGTTATAGTATAATATAATATCCAATAAGAATAGAAAGATGGTTGTCAGGGACGACGAGAGAAATGAATTTGTTGATTTGATTATTGAATAAATTTACATGAACGAAGACGGTTTAGTTAAAAGACGCTCAGAAAAGATTTGATTTAAATTAAATACAAATACCACAATGGGGAAGCAAAATGAATAATAAATCACAATAGTGTGATCCACTGTCATTCAACCGTCTTATATAATTGGACAATCTAAAACCTATACATGAAAATAACGAAAGATAAAAAGGAAGAACTCTGATTGCAAAATTCAAAATAATGAACAAATGTTAAATTAATTAACTAACAAAAACAGAGAAATAACTACCTGAATAAAGTGATATAATCCTATAACATAAAAGAAAACGAAAATAAAACACAAATTATATCTGAACTTCAGTTTCCACAATTCAATAGAACAAACGTCGTTGTACTCGAAATTCGTCGAAGCACGTAACCACAAAACTCGGACATTGGTGAACGAAAGGAGCGGTATTTCTGCATCACCCCAGGACCAAGGATTCAACTTTATTTTCAACTTGGAGCGAAGACTGACGAGAACAAATTCATCTACGCTGTAATTGACCAAACAAGACGCAGAGGTTATCTGTACACGGCCTTATCGAGTCACGATGCTGAGCGGACGGTAAAACTACAATTATTTAAAATATTATTTAGTAAACACTTAATTCTATATTGTAATACCTTGTTTTCCAATTTATGCATTTTCTGATCTTACCCACAGTTGAAAGATCCTTCACGCCCTGTATTTAAAGAAATATAAAATTATAACTAAAAATAATATAAAACCTTGAATCCGATTGATAATCGATTACTCCTAACATATCTTTTGTATCTACGTAAAAGAAACAACTTTGTTGGACAAGAAATATTAATTATTAATAAAGAATCCTTTCAGAATTCAGATATCTTCTCATTTATATAAGATTTAGTGTAGTGTAAACAAGATATAAGATAAGTAGAGAGTGTAACTGAGAATTATCGTACGCGGTGGGCTAACCTACAAATTTCCGTCGTCTGGGAACCACAGCGCTATACGCGGACTACTGAGGTACTAAAGAGAAAGAGAATACAATAAAAATTCATTCTCTTCTCTTCAACGCAGAATAGGCTTGAGCGAAAAATTTGAATTACACACTATACACATAGTTAACACCCACCATAACACAATTATATTAAATAAAGAGGAACTGGGATATACTTAAACATTACTATACCATATATTAAAATAAGATACATTATAAATTGGCATTCACAACACAGAGGATTAACGAGAGGACACCAAATAAGGGTGCAACTCCGTTAAGTGATTATATATATATATATACATACCAGTCTATCTTACAAAATTTATTAACTAGTAAATAGGACTATAAAAAATAACTTTTCTTCCATGAGTCCTTTTATGATAAGTTATCCACTATCTCAAGATAAATAAATTGTATTTTAAGCGTAAATATATTTTCTTGTTCATTTTACGTTATTTATTTTTTATTTTTCATGTATTCACTCATATTATAGCAGGTTATTTCTTACTTCAATTACAATACAGTAATAAGTATTATAAAAATTCTAAAAAATAACATTTCTTATAATAGTAAAAATTTTTACTTATTTACACAAATGGTCTTGTCACAATTTTGTCGTATTTCAAATTATATTGCTATACCATGTTTAGTAACCATTTCTGAAAATTAAGGGATAAAACAAAAATTTTACTAACGTGTACTTTCTTATTGGTCATATTTACATAACTTGAGCCAGTAACAAAATACGTAAATTTGTATTCTGAAATTAAGTACAAACTCTACTATTTTGCCCTTTTATGATCAAAATTAATTCTTGTTTTAGTCATGTAATCTAGAAACGAGATTGATAAAGTACAAATAAAATACTTAATTACATGCACAATTATTATATAATGTGATTTTATTTGCCTGGATAAAATTATTAAGGGACGTTTGTAAGCCCTATTTTGCCCATGTTAATTTACTACATTTCATGACCTGTTTTCTCAAACACTAATTAACTGAGCTGTTTGAAACTTTTACCATTGATTGATTGGCCTTAATAGAAACCTTAACAGAGGGGTTTGAGGATATGCTTACGTTAAGCCGTTTTAGAAATTTTAATCGAATGCAATGTTTAACACTTCGAAATAATGGCATATTGTAATTTTTTTCTCGTGACAGCCGCATTGTATCAATCCTTGTGTTAAAAGTTGTACCCTTTAACCCTACACATGTACAGAAAATGTGAGCTCTGTATCTTTAATAGTTTTAGAGGTAATGGATCTTTTGCGTGAAAAATAAAAATTTTCGGAAAACAGCAATTGAAGATTAATCATCAGTATAATGGATCTGTGTGCATTATCGAATAAAGTCCTGATACATATCAAAGTTTATCTGGATTTTCTGGAGCTTTAAATTTTTCTTCCTTTTTGCCATTGCTCTCTTCTGCCGGGCTTCTTTCCGTAGTTCTGCAGTTGCTTGTTCAGCTCTCCGCACTCGTTTCATATCAAGACACAACATAATTTCAGCACAGTTCTTTCCTACTGTCATGCCTAGTTGTTTCAACACTAAGAATCTGTTTATGTAACCTCTTTTAAAGCATGAAACTGCATCATAAACTCCAAAAATTCAATGTTTGTAGGGAAACAAAAACAGTTTTAGGAATGCGCGACCAAATTATGTTGTTTACCGTCTCACTCGGGTTTTCACTTTTACCATGGAGACACTTTTTTAAAAGTTTTGGGTTAGCCACGTCTCTAAATATAGTATTAATGATTACTGTACTTTCACTTGTGAAAACTTACGTTTCTTATTGTCCTCGAACGTTTCGGTGTGGTGTACACCTTCCTCAGCGAGGTTTGAATACAGAGTGTAGGGAACAATTGTAACGGTTTATTCACAGGTTGGTGAGATTTGGGGTGGGAGTTTGGCGGGACGGGGTTGGCGCTGGGATTCAAAGTATAGTTTGGTTTGTGTATGATTGTGTCCCACAAATAACGTTAGTTATTGGAATCGTTAGTTTAATAAATGACAAACGAATACTCGTTATGAAGAACGTAGCGGTCAACAACAGGATAAGAAATGTTTAGTGGAAGAAGCAAATGCGAAAGTTCGTGTAAATCGACGATTTACTTTTGTGAATGCCTGTTAAGTTTTTTAATGTGCTGTGGTCAATAGTGTACGACATTATAACAGAGTAACCTGATTTAAAAAAAATGTGTGCAGGAAATGTTAACAGATACACACAAGGAATAACGTCTGACTTCATTCAAAACCCTTTTGTAGTGTTTCGTAAGTGAAAGGAATGGGCTGTTTGAAACCGTTGTCACTGGAAATTAAATCTTGTTTTCCTGTAGAGAAACAATTATGCAGACAACTAACAAAGAAATTTGCAGCGAATCGGAAATTACGACAAACTGAAACACGGCATTATTAACTGCATTAGTACACTGCGAAGAACTGTTACGATAGTGTCATAAAAAAAAACCTTTGAAAAAAAAAAGAAAAATGAGTGGAAGTCAGCTATGACTATGTAGATAAATCAATAGAATATGTAGGTTACTTTTTCGCTACTGAATTATTTTTGTTATTTAATATCTTCTTCTTATTACAAAAGTACTTACTTAAAAAAATAATTCGTAAAATTAGTTTCCTTGACGAATAAAATATTAATTAACATTCTTACTTCTGCAACATTTAAAATTTTCAGTACTCTGAAACAAACGGTAAAGAAGGTAATACAGCTTATGAAATCACGTTAGAAATCATTTTAAAAATTTACCATATGTTTAGTTTATAATAAAGACTTTAATACAATTTCTAATAGTAATTTTGTACAAACCACTATGTTACCTTTGGTTCTGACGAGCGCTTTCGGCAGTCAAGCCATCTTCAGGTCATTTACCAACCTAAAGTTTGGTTTGTACAAAATTACTAGTATAAATATTTGAGCGCTCCAACACAACAAAAAATTAATACAATGGTTTTTACAATAATAAACATCCCGTTTCTAAGAAACAAACAAAATTTTAAAAAATTATTTTAGTTTAATATTGAATAATATCGAGTGCGGACATGTTCCTCTACAAACGGATACTGCATCTTCAATTCCCGTCGTACAATACTGGTTTGGCTGGAAACTTGTGCTATAATGCATGCGTGTCACGAATTAGACACAGGCGGCCACACTACACGCACGCGTGTATACGCACTCTGTGCACACGCGTGCTCACACCTTACACACACGCTTCACGCGCGCGTATACACATTCTGGCACGCGCGGATTACACCACACGCTCGTGCGTACACACTTCCTGGCACGCACGGGCACCCACACTAACACGATCCGCTCTGATGGTTTAATAGTGGCATGCATTATGGCAAAAGTTTCTACTCCAATATTATGCCACGGCGAATTGAAGAATTTGTGCTATTCGTTTGTAGAGATACGTAGAAAAATTACTTATTTAGAGATGTCACAAAGAAGGTTTCGTTGTTTTTAAAATAGTGTATAGTGTACCTATAAAATTTACTCCTTAATAATTGAATGTCACGAACAAGTTTTAGTTGTATTTTAGACGTTTACTCGGTATGCACTGATACGTATGAATGTTTTCTTTTTTTTTTATTATTGGCGTAAATAGTAGCTCTACGGGTCCAGACCAAAAATTTCGAAGATAATAAATAAAAATTTATTCTTCTTTCCCAACAAGGATTACGCTTTTGTGATCTTTTACGGCTTTATGGGATTTATTCCCATCTTTCCTTTCGTTTCTCTACGCATCTCCTTCCACCTGGCTTGTATCTACTTCCCGCTTATGGTAGTTTTGATCATCCATACGCTCTAGATGGTCCTTCCGATTTCTTCTATGCAACTATTTTCTCATTTAAGCTGTATATTTTTAACGCTTCTCTAATCTCTTCGTTTCTAAATATATCTTGGTTAGAAATTTTAGACCTTTGACCGATCTTCGAAATTTTATCTCTGCTGCTTGTATGCGGCTTTTATCTCTCTTTCTCTTTATCAATGAGTCACTTTTGTAAAGAAGCATAGGGACAGCCATTATCTTGTAAAACGTGAGCTGCATATCTTTCCACGTCTTGTTTTTTAATGTTTTTCTTATGGTTACTCACATCATTTGAAACTTACGTAGCTTATTGTCTGTCTCTATCGTTCTCATAATATATATCATATTCTAGGTAGCTAAAGTAAGAGACTTATTCAATTAGTTGGTTGTTAATCATTATTTTGGCTCATACAGGATTGATTCCTAGGAAACTATCACCTGCGTTTTGCTTGTCGAAATTCGTAAGTTATACTGAATTGTGCACCATTATAAACTACGTTGCGCTCTTTTCAAACCATTTTAGGTGATACCTATAAGCAGCAGGTCGTCACCAAACAGCAGTATCAACAAATTCGCTTTGTCCTAGAGAAATACATGTTGATGGGTAAATGCTCTGCCACCTAAGAGCGACATCGTTCAAATATATACTAAACAGCGTTGGAGAGAGACTACAGTCCTATCTTACACTTTTTTTGATACTTAGAACCTTCTGCTCTCTTGCTCTTTGCAACAATATCTGTGTGTCCAAACAGAGACTCTTTACTGCTGAAATGAGGTGCTCAGAGTACCAATTTCTTTGGAAAATGTCCCATAACAACCTTCCAGTGTAGCTTGTCAAAAGCCTTTTTAAAATCCACTAACGTAATATATGTCGCAAAGTTCAATTCTCTCCGCTTGTCCAATATTCTGTCTATTATGTAAATATTATCTGACCAGCATCTTCCTTTCCAAAAACCATTTTGAATTTCAGCTAATATGGCCTCTGCTATGAGTTGAAATCGAGCGTTAAGTTTCCTATCATATTCTGTGATTAATTCTCTTTAGTTATTTGTGTTGGATCTATCTTTCATCTTGTAAATTGACACTATCTTTGGCATTCCCCATTGCTGAAGTATCCTACTTCCAAGTCAGCATCTATTTATCAAATGCAGAAATCTATATTTCAGTAACACTACCCCATACTTCAGTAATTCCACAGCTATTACTTCTAAACCAGATGCTTTTTTTGTTTTGTTTTACACAACACTTCTTCCAGCTCTTGTACAGCTATAGGATCTAAACCGTTTGTTTTCATCGTCTCTCCTTCTTGTGTTGTCTGATTGTCATTACGCCAAAGATTTGTATAATGTTTCACCCAATCCTGAAATTCTATTGTTTTCATCTTAACAGTGTCTCTCCCTGATTGATCTAGGCTTCTCAACAGTATACAATACGTCCATACGTCCATGCATATAATTTTCTATCTGAGAAATAAACCTGTTGCAGGTTTTTCTGTGAGCATTCCTTATCACAGATTTGGCTGTGTTCTTTCCCTCACTATTACATCACCTATTAAAGATCTCAAACCCCTTGCACTCCAAGTATATTTATGTATTTGTTTTGAAAGAGTGTATTTGTAATTTTCAATTTATTAAAGCTACAGAATTATCTAAGTTTACTTGTAAAATATGAGGCCTAAGTTACTAATTGTTATTGAGGTGTGCTTCTCCAAATTTTCCTACCACATTTTTATTTCCACATTGCCTACTCTTGCATTCAGATCCACTGCTAGAATAAATAGTCTGCTTTATTCGTCTGGTCTATTTCAACTTGCAGTGTATTCTTAAACTCCTCGTATCTTCGCCTCTTCTTACCCCAGGTGCATACAACCCAATCAACGTGACACATGCCCGTTTGATCTTAAATTATGCACTGACTATCTTCTCGTTCACATATCTGTAGGATATAAGGACCATTTTTCATGTCTCATCTATTAATACTCCAACCCCTGCACATGCCCTTTTCTGCTGTTCTACCCACTCTATATGAGCATGTACTCATTCCACATTTTGGTGCACCTCAATGTTTTCTTGGTTCACTAATCACTGTTAATTCATGCTTTTATTTTACAATTGACACTCTAACTCTATAACTCTAGCTCCTTCATTTTTAGACCTCTTACGTTCCATGCCTATAACAGATAGATGCCCTGTCATTTCAGAATAACGGAAAGAGGAAAGAAAGGAAAACGGAGACACAGAGAATGAGTGTGTGTGAGAGAGAAAGAAAGAGAGAGAGAGCATACAGACAGAAATAAACAGACAGACATACAAACTAACAAGTGGAGAGGGTTGAGAGAGGGGGAAATAAATGGTGATAGAAAGTGAGCGAGTGAGACTGAAAAGAAACGTACTAGAAGGTGACGGTGATCTACCTATGCATGGCATAAAAGGTGCGTAAGAAAAAAATACCTACCCTCGTAACTTGTAGTAAAAACTTAAGGCACTTGACGTGGAAAAACCTTTAAGGAGACAGATTCAGACAGCCAATCTGTGCAGTTACAGATATTTGTTAATATGTTGATATTTACTGATTACAAATATTCATTGCCATCTGTTACATCTAGTCCCGAATATATATTATAATAATTCTTCATGCTCTCGTTAGACATAGGGAAAGTGAATTATATAGGCCCCTCTGTCTTAAGGCGCATAGTGGGAAAGTAAACGTATTCTTACGACATTACAGAACAATGTACGTGTTTATCGAATGTTCCAGAGGAATCTAGTTGAATGTTGTGGCATACGTGATTCTCAGCGCACTTCTTAGACTGTACCAGAATTCGCGCGGCCGCACGCAATGTGCCAAGGCCGCAATTAATTACGTCGTAGTGTAGTAGAGGTCGCAGCTGTGTAATGTTCTGGTCTTTGAACGGGGTATAAATACTAGGCGGCAACGGCTTTAATTTCAGTTATTATCGGGCGATATTACTGTGTGCGTGCAAGTGGTTATTAGTGAAGTGTTGTGTTTTATGATCGGGATGTATAATTTTAATACAATTGTGTTTTATATTAGTTGTTATTTTATTGCGTGTGAACAATTTTTTTTGATTTGTTGTAAGAGACAGTGTTGTTATTTACGAATTGTTTAACTGTGAAAATTAAAGCTGGTGAATAGTGACTTATTGGTGTCTTGTATTTTGTTTTCCACTGTACCTACAACGATCAAGTAGGCCGTCATAACAGTGGTGTCAGAAGTGGCATAGAACGGTTAACAGTGGAAACAGTGGACACTTTGTACAAGACGAGTATAATTCGTAATTAATCGGAAAAAAGGATGCCAGGAGATGATGGAAAATTTCCAGGCTCTGCGGTTGCAGACAGAGGAACGACGCAGACAGAACGCGGAAGAAGCAGAAAAACGACAGAATGAAAAACGCAGGCAGGAAAGAGAAGAGGCTGAGGAACGTCAGAAAGCACTAATGCTAGAAAAAGAAGAGAGAAAAAAGATAAAACGGAAGGTCTTTTTGAAGCTATGCAGAAATAGTTGCAATAAGACAGTACCGCAGGTTTGGGTCTCCTACGAGGTGAGCTTAATAAGCAAATTACCAAAATATCGGAGTTACAATAATCTGACTACATATAGACTATATATTTCTCTGACTACATAGAGAAATTCTGACTATGTATTCAGAATCAACACACAAAAATTCATAAGAATTATCAAAACTTGAGCATTAAGCAAAACATTGTTGACCAGTGTAATTGGACAGAGAAAGGCAATTACACTGTTTCACTAGGCTGTTTCACTCGTTCTTGCATTAAAACGATCTGCGGCAGAATTACTACAGAAAGTGCCACCTGACAGCCAGAACACTTATGCCGAGGTGATAAAAGCTCTACAATTACGCTATGGTGATAAACATTTGCGGGATGTGTACTCCACCCAGTTTAGATCAAGACAATAGCATTCCGGGGAGAGAATTCAAAAGTTTGAAGCAACTATCGACAGACTAATTAGACTAACCTATCATGAAGCGCCAGAAGATTTTCGAACGAGTTTTGCGATGCAGACAGTTACTGCCGGTGTCCGAGATAACGAACTACAGAAAGTGTTACGAATGGCAAGACACCAGAACAGTGGGGACCCCCTGGTACATGCTTTCCAATTTGACGCCGCCAAATCAGCGTCTGGTTGGACAAGTCATAAAGTGGGCGCTAAAAGATCGCGACGACACAGACGATGAGGAAGAAGAACACGGAACAGAGACTCCACGTTCGGCGCCACAGAATAAAATAAGAAAGGATGGAACACCGTTAAGTGTTATAGATTTTGGAAAACTGGACATCTACAACGAGATTGTCGGGTTAGAATTGAGCAGCAGGGAAACGAGCAGTAGTCGGTGTACAACGGGGTGTTTTCTGACTAACTGTAGGAAAGAAGGCCCTAAACAATACACAATTTCTACACATCAGAAAAACAGCGTGAGCTTGGTGGTTACCGGATTCGTTCAAGAAGGCCAACCTCGATTACAGTCGACACAGGCGCAACAGTTTCCATTGTGCGCCCCGACATAGTGAAAGATCTCAAGCCAATCTGGTGCTCTTGCAGCTTGCGAACAGCTACTGGACGGCCTGTAAAAGAGTTTGGAAAAATGGAGATACACCTACACCTCGGTCGACTTGAGTTTAATCATCAAGTACTGGTTGCAGACATTGTGGTTGAAGCAATTCTTGGTGTGGACGTTATGAACGCATATGAATTTATAGTCGACTTCAAAAACAATGTCTTGAGAATCTGAGAAGAAGAGGTAATGCTCTCCACAATGAATACATCAGAAAAACCGATGGACGTGATAAACCAAGTGACCGTAACTGTTCCAACAAACTCCGAAAAGATCACCATTGTTAGAACCGAGGATGATACTAGGGGCAATCAGTGTTCTAATTCTAATTCCGACGCCAGGTAGTCAGCACACCGGGCATACTAATTGCCAGAAGTTTAGAAAAACCTCGCGAAACCGGAAATGTATCTATTATAAGGGCGAATATTTTGGATGAAGCTGTCACTTTACAAAGCAATACGCTCCTAGGCATATTGACTCATGTGGCCTGGGTAGCCGGAATGACGCAACGAAGATCCAGTGATTCGGATACTTCCAAATTACCAGAGGAACTGCAGGAATTATTGAACAGATCTTCTAACGACCTCTCAAATGGTGAGGTAAAAGAACTCAGACAGTTTTTACATGAATTCAAAGATTTTGTTGCAGTTCGTGGGCAGTCTTTAGGAAGAACCTCTCTTGTACAACATCGCATAAATACCGGGGACAAAACACCGATACGCCAAACTCCTCGAAGGCCCCCATTATCTAAGCAAAGGAAATGAATCGGTTAGTACAGGTCATGTTGACAAAGGGAGTAATCGAACCTTCGTCAAGTGGTCTTCTTGGTCTTCTCCTGTAGTGCTGGTAGCGAAGAAGGATGGTGGATTGCGTTTCTGCATAGACTACAGGAGGCTGAATGACGTTACAAAGAAAGACTGCTATCCCTTACCTCGCGTTAACGATACACTCGACACGCTGTCCGGAGCACAGTGGTTTTCCACATTGGACTAAAGAGTGGATATTGGCAAGTGGGTCATCATCAAGAAGACAAGGATAAGACCGCTTTCTCGACCCCAAATAGCTTATTCCAATTTAACGTCATGCCATTTGGACGCTGTAATGCACTGGTAACATTCGAAAGATTGATGGATCTGGTACTCCGAGGCCTGACGTGGAAAACTTGCCTCGTTTATTTAGACGATGTCATAGTCGTCGGGAAGGCTTTCAAAGACCATTTGAAAAACCTTAAGGAGGTTCTAACTAGAATTCACGGTGCCCAACTGAAGCTGTGCCCGCAAAAGTGTTTTCTATTCCAGAACGAAGTACAGTATCTGGGCCATCTGGTTTCGGCAGCGGGAGTTAGCATGGATCTTAATAAACTAGACACCGTAAGAGACAGGCCAGTGCTGAAGAGTAAACACGAAGTTCGGAATTTTCCTGGTGTTATGCTCATATTACAGACGTTTTGTGAAAAGCTTCGCTACTATTGCTAAACCACTACATGAGCTAACGGAAAATAAACGAAACTTCCAGTGGTCAAGAGAGTGTGACCAAGCATTTAAGACTTTAAAGCTTGCATTATGTTTGCAGCCAATTCTCGCTTTTCCAGCCTCCGAAAGGAAGTACATCGTAGACACAGACGCAAGAAATACTGGCCTCGGAGCAGTTTTGTCTCAAGTGCAGAACGGTGAAGAACGAGTAATAGTGTATTACAGCAAGACGCTTTCTAAACCAGAGTGAAATTATTGTGTTACAAGGACAGAGTTGTTTGCAATTGTCAGAGCTTTGGAGCACTTCCTAAATACATCTGTGGGAGAGAGTTTTCACTATGTACCGAAAATGCCGCGCTTGCATGGCTCTTGACATTTAAAAATCCGTAAGGACAGTTGGCAAGGTGGCTCGAACGTCTGCAAGGTACAATATCGGCGGCGGCGCCTGCATGGTAATGCAGATGGCTTATCACGTAGACCGTGCCCGGAAGACTCCCGATATTGCCACAGAAAGGAAGAACAAAACTCTAGCGAACATGATCGAGCCATCACTGTAGAGATCCTGGCAGACGGCTGGACAACACAAGGCTGTCGACAAGAACAGATGACTGATGAAGACGTTAGACCGATCTTGCCAGCAAAAGAAGAAGGTCTCTGCCCGGATTGGCAAGATATCTGCCATGGTTCCGAAGTGCTGAAGGGCTACTGGGCACAATGGAAATCTCTTACATTAGAAAACGGATTGCTGAAAAGGGCTTGGGAAAATGCAGATGGACGAGACGTGGTCATGCAGTTGATAGTTCCCCAAAGTAAAGTGCAGTCTGTTTTGAAGGAGATGCATGATCGAATATCTGGAGGCCATCTTGGGGTTAACAAAACCCTTGACAAAATTCGGAAGCGATTCTATTTGCTTCATCTTCCCCACGACGTAGAGGAATGAGTTTGGACGTGTGAAATATGTGCTGCAAGCAAGGGCCCACAAACCAGAAGCAGGGGGAAAATGAAACAGTATAACGTGGGACTGCCTTTCGAAAGAATTGCGATAGACTGCTGGACCACTCGCAGTTACTGACGATGGAAACCGGTACACCATGGTTGTAGGCGACTAATTTACTAAGTGGATGGTAGCCTACGCAATTCCAAATCAGGAGGTTACCACTGTGGCAAAGGAGTTAGTTTACAACTTCTGTTGCCGTTATGGAGCCCCTATGGAAATCCACACGGATAAAGGGATACATTTCGAATCAGGAGTGTTTAAAGAATTATGCCGTCTACTTGGAATTCGAAAGACCAGGACAACGCCTCTGCATCCTCAGTCGGACGGGATGGTTGAGAGATTTATTTGGACACTTGAGCAGCATCTTTCGAAGGTTGTTGACGAGAACGAAACAGACTGGGACCAACGTATACCATTATTCCTCATGGCGTATAGTTCATCAGTACACGACACAACCGGCATGACTCCAGCAAAATTGGTGTTTGGGCGGGAGATTCGTCTTCCTAGGGACTTAATGTTCGGATCACCTGCGACTCAGCCCCAAGAGCCGCAGAACTATTCCTCGGAATTAAAAAACCAACTGCGAGAAATGAATCGCTTGGTAAGAGGACGGCTGAAGATTCCCAGTGATAAAATGAAAACTCGGTATGACATTCGCAGCAATGATGACGATGATGATGATGATGATGATGACCACGATGACTATCAAGAAGCAGCTGAAGTACCTGAATAGGAAGAAGACTTACCTGAAAACAATAATGAATATCGTAAGAGATTGCGCAATCCATCAATCATCAAGCCTCCATCAAGGTATAATGACTTCGTCGACATTGAAAATTGTTTCATCTCGGAAGGCTGTGAACCCATAAGTTTCAAGGATGCCACGAATGGTCATCAAGCTGAAAAATGGAATCAAGCTATGAATGAAGAAATGGAATCACTTCACAAAAATCAAGTATGGGAATTTGTGGATCCACCAGCAGATGCCAATGTAATGGGCAATAGATGGGTATATAAAGCTAAAAAAGATTCTAAAGGTAATACAGTAAGATATAAAGCGAGATTAGTCGCAAAAGGATATAATCAAATTCTTGGAATTGATTGTACAGAGACTTTTAGTCCTGTAGTAAGGTATAATTCGATTAGATTAATTTTGTCAATTGCAGCAAAAGAAGATTTATTGATTAAACAATTTGATATAAAGACTGCTTTTTTAAATAGCAATATTGAAGAAAATATCTATATGAAACAACCTGAAGGTTTCTCAAATAACACCAATCAGGTATGTAAACTTCAAAGGAGCATTTATGGGCTCAAACAAGCATCAAGGTGCTGGAATCAAAAATTTACGAAGTTTCTTCAGAAAAATGGTTTAAAGCCAACAGATGCAGATCCATGCATTTTTACAAATATTGATGGATCAAATGGGATAATACTTGCAATATATGTAGACGATGGTCTTATTCTTGCAACAATCAGAGAGATGTTGATCATCTAATCAAAGAATTGCAAACTGAATTTGATATTACTATTGATAACTCTAACACTTTCTAGGATTACAAATAGAAAAAAAAATGATGGGTCTATTTTCTTGCACTAAGCTGCATATGCTGAAAGACTAATGGAAAAGTTTCGCATGTATGCAGCAAATCCAGTCACGATACCCGCAGATCCTCATCAGAGCTTAGGATCAATTCTAGAAAATGACAAAATCGAAATAGTCAACGCACGGTATAGAGAGGCGGTGGACAGTCTACTTTACTTGTCAAATGGAACAAGACCAGATCTGCCATTTGCGGTCAATAAAGATAGCAGATACTTGGAAAAACCAACAAAAGCGCACTGGAATGCGGTAAAAAGAATTTTAAAATATTTGAAAGGAACAGTCAAGTATGGTATCAAGTTTGAGAAAAACAGTGATAATCATCTCAAGGTATATAGCGATGCTGATTTCGATGGTGAAACTGAAACTAGAAAATCTACGTCAGGATATCTAGTCAAATTTGGTTCAAATGTTATAGCTTGGAATTCTCAACGTCAAGCAACGGTCGCATTATCTACTACAGATGCTGAATACATAGCAGCATGTCAAGCTGTAAAAGAAATTGTATGGTTGCATAAATTGTCTAAGGATCTTAGAATATTGCATCAAATGAATACAAGTTTTTACGTAGATAATATGAGCGCGATTCAGTTAATCAAAAATCCAGTATATCACAAGAGAACCAAAGATATAGACGTAAAGTATCATTATATTAGAGAGAAATACGAAGAAAAGTTATTTAATTTAGAATATATCAATTCGAAGGATCAACCTGCAGATATTCTCACGAAGCCTTTAGCTCGACCAATATTCGAACTACATCGTTCAGTGATGTGCAGTGTCATAAGTGACTTAAAGTAATTAAAACGTTATAAAAACAGAAGATCTTTGAAAGATAAACATTTTTTTTTATAAAGTGAAAACAGTTTAATTGTCCAAATGACAATACAAGGATTAATTACACCATCCTTCTCAGCAAATTATTGATTTTATCCTCCCGACAACCAAAGTCACCACCTTCAACATAATGATTTGTCTTCTTTCGCCAGCCACCAGTAGGAGTATTCAGCTTAAATGGTCACACAAGAAGTTTGATGCATATTTGAACTTCTGTCCAACAGTGAAAATTTCATGAATTAAATCTTCCATGCAGATAATTCCACAAGAGCCTAGTTTCTTCTCAATTATTGTGTTTGATGTAATGGGGATACGCTGACCTTTGATTTTAGCAAATCCACGCTTATAAACCAACTCACGGACACTCTTTAAGTTTGGAAATCCCCATGTAATATAAGGCTCACAAATCCTCAACATATTGATGGTTGCCTTATTCAACTTGATAAAAACACCGTTGTTTATCTGTTTTAGCCTGAACAATTGCAGGACCTTACGAACTTTAGGAGAAACTTGGTTGACACCTCGAATTCTTATAACAAATGCCAATTGTGGTTCAGCTGGTAAGTAATAATTTCCCTTGTTCATAGCCTGTCTTGCTAGTCTTATCTGATCCCTTTCTTTTCTACGATATTCCTTTACATACTTTTCTGCACGCTTGAAGATTTCTTTTCTCTTCTTATAATGCTCTGCCTTTCTCTTCAGTGAACCTTTAAGTTTTGCTGCTTTCTTTGCATCCCTCCTCTTTCTTCTTTCCAAAACACTCTCTGGAACTGCTGGTAATTTCTTTCCAAGGGGCTTTTTCACTTATCGTCAGTCTTCTTTCCTTCACTGGTCTTCTTTGATGGTGCTTCAGTTGCCTTAGCAGGAGCATCTGCAGGTTTTCCTTGAGCATCTCCCTTTCCTTGAAGTGCTGGTTTTGTTGGGGTAGCAGCTTTACACGAAGTCGGCGTTTTCTTCTTCGTATCAGCCATTTAAGCTGAATACTTCTACTGGTGGCTGGCGAAAGAAGACAAATCATTATGTTGAAGGTGGTGACTTTGGTTGTCGGGAGGATAAAATCAATAATTTGCTGAGAAGGATGGTTTAATTAATCTCACCTATGCGACTTGTTGTCGTTTCACTCTTAGGAAACGGTAAACGATGAGCTTTACCAATGGCATATGCATCACAAAAAGAATGATTATTATTTTTCACTTTTAAAACATAAATGTTTAAAACAGATTTTATTCTTTGAAAATTCTGATGTACAAACGTTTGATGCCATGTATCCAATGTTTCAGCAACACAAGCACTTACATTTTCTGATGTTTTTTGATCATCTTCAGTTGATAATAATTTTAACTGCATGGTAAATAATTCCTTATTTTCACGATAACCAAGTGCCACTGCTTTACCATTTTGTAAAAGTTTGCAGGCTTTCTTATCTGATTCATGTTTTAATCCTTTATCTAATGCCACACCTTCAGAAAATAGATTATATTTTAAATCTGGCACAAACAAAACATCTTTCAAATGGTTTTTCATCCAAGTTTTTCCGTTAGAAGCGAGTATATTCACATCACCTTTTCCATATATTTTTAGTAATTCACCACTACCCATTTGTACAGAGGTTTCCTTTCGTGATGGTGTAAATGTTGTAAACCAATCTTTTCTATGTGACATATGATCACTTGCACCACTGTCTTTGTACCAATTTTCTGTATATTCACTTGGTTGTGTAATTGTAGCCAATGCTTGACATATTAAACCAGCACCATGCAAAACGTTTTGATTATTTTCACTGTTATTATCCTTAATACCACTTTTGTTATTGTTATTATTCTTCTTATTATAATAACACTCACGGGCCCAATTGTTAGGTTTGTTGCATATACGGCACTTACCTGGTCTCTTTGGATTTTTATTAGCATTTTCACCTTGCTTATTTTTATATTTTGAAACTTTATGTGAGGTTAAAGCATGACTATCATTAGCTTCATCTTCTGGATGTATACGTGATTCTTCTGGAATTAACCTAGAAATCAAATTTGCCTTTGTTTGCTGATTCTCAGGTGTAGATTCCCAAGCACTGTGAAAATATTTATATTCATCAGGCAAGGTTATTAAAATTTTTCACATCAACATTTTGTCTGAAATTTTGTCATCCATTGTAGAAAGACGATAAGCTAAATCTTCTATTTTTGATATATGTGTAAGCGTATCATCACCAAGTTCCATTTTTAGAGTATACCATTTCTTTTGTAAAATGTGTGCATTTGCATCATTTTTCTTTTCAAAAATTTCTAGCACCTTTTCCCACATTTGCTTTGAAGTTTCAAATTTCACTAAATGTATCATAACTTATTTATAAATCGTTGTGATAATTATTCTTTGTGCTATTCCATCTACATTTTCATGTTAAGCCAAATGCGTTTCATACTCTTTTTTCTCAGTAGCATTAGCTGTTATTTCAAGCTCTGCCGGCTTACTCAACTGGCCTGTTATAACCCTGTATACATCATATGATTTTAGCATAACTAAAACCTGAAATTTCCACAAGCTCCAATCACTAGCATTTTCGAGCTTGCTTATTCTAGACAAATCTTCATCTTTATTCATTTTGGCGATAAGGTATCTTTTCACTTATTTGCACAAACACGTGGCCGGAAAAACCTTTTTGCACTTCTATTTTTATTTTTAATGTTTACACTTATGAAATGTGATTTTTATAAAAATATTGCATTTAACACACTTCTGGGCCCATAACCACTTAAAAGTATGGGTAATTATCAATAAATAAACAAATGATTTTAACTACAAAAGTGGAGAATCTATTTATTGATATTTCTTTTATGAATTTGCTAACTGCTATAATTTTTTTATTGTTCGACTAAGCTTTTCGTCATTACTGACATCTTCAGGTCTTAAACAACAACATGTTTAAGATTTGTCAACTATGTCAACAACATGTTAGCTATTTATTGATAGCTAACATAAAAATCACAATTTCGGCCATGTTCAAAACAACGAACAGGCTGAACTTAACTAAGAAGAAGCAACAATAATAATCATGTTGGCATCCTTGACTATATCACATAGAACGAATGTTCATTATATATCAGCTCAATAATTATTATTTATATGTGCATATATAAACTAAACTCTAAATTAATTACTTAACAAAGGTAATACAGCTTATGAAATCACGTTAGAAACTATTTTAAAAATTTCACATATGTTTAGTTTATAATAAAATCTATATACAATTGTTTTTACAATAATAAACATCCCGTTACTAAGAAACAAACAAAATTTTACAAAATTATTTTAGTTTAATTTCGAATAATATCGAGTGCGGACCTGTTCCTCTACAAACGGATACTGCACCATCAACTCCCGTCGTACAATACTGGCTTGGCTGAAAACTTGTGCTATAATGCATGCGTGTCACGAATTAGACACAGGCGGCCACACTACACGCACGCGTGTATACGCACTCTGTGCACACGCGTGCTCACACCTACACACACGCTTCACGCGCGCGTATACACATTCGAGCACGTGCGGATTACACCTCACGCTAGTGCGTACACGCTTCCTGGCACGCACGGGCACCCACACTAACACGATCCGCTCTGATGGTTTAATAGTGGCATGCATTATGGCAAAAGTTTCTACTCCAGTATTTTGACACGGCGAATTGAAGAATTTGTGATATTCGTTTGTAGAGATACGTAGAAAAATTACTTATTTAGAGATGTCACAAAGAAGGTTTAGTTGTATTTAAAATAGTGTATAGTGTACCTATAAAATTTACTCCTTAATAATTGAATGTCACGAACAAGTTTTAGTTGTATTTTAGACGTTTACTCGGTATGCACTGATACGTATGAATGTTTTCTTTATTTTTTATTATTGGCATAACTAGTAGCTCTGCGGGTCCAGACCAAAAATTTCTAAGATAATACATAAAAATTTCTTCTTCTTCTTTCCCAACAAGGATTAGGCTTTTGTGACCTTTTACGGCTTTATGGGATTTATTCCTATATTTCCTTTCGTCTCTCTACGCATTTCCTCCCACCTGGCTTGTATCTACTTCCCGCTTTTGGTAGTTTTGATCATCCATACGGTCTAGATGGTCCTTCAGATTTCTTCTCTTGCAACTATTTTCTCATTTAAGCTGTATATTTTTAACGCTTCTCTAATCTCTTCGTTTCTAAATATATCTTGTTTAGAAATTTTAGACCTTTGACCGATCTTCGAAATTTTATCTCTGCTGCTTGTATGCGGCTTTTATCTCTCTTTCTCTTTATCCATGACTCACTTTTGTAAAGAAGCATAGGGACAGCCATTATCTTGTAAAACGTGAGCTGCATATCTTTCCACGTCTTGTTTTTTAGTGCTTTTCTTATGGTGCCGCACATCATTCGAAACTTACGTAGTTTATTGTCTGTCTCTATCGTTCTCATATGATATATCACATCTAGGTAGCTAAAGTAAGAGACTTATTCAATTAGTTGGTTGTTAATCATTATTCTGGCTCATACAGGATTGATCCCTAGGAAAGCTATCACCTGCGTTTTGCTTGTCGAAATTCTTAAGTTATACTGAATTGTACACCGTTGTAAATTATGTTGCGTTTTTACAAACCATTTTCGGTGATACCTATAAGCAGCAGGTCGTCAGCAAACAGCAGCGTATTAAAAAATTCGCTTTCTTTTAGAGAAATACATGTTGATGGGTAAATTCTCTGCCACCTACGAGCGACATCGTTCGAATATATACTAAACAGCGTTGGAGAGAGACTACAGCCCTATCTTACACCTTTTTTGAAACTTAGAACCTTCTGCTCTCTTGCTCTTTGCAAAAATGTATGTGAGTCCAAACAGAGACTATTTACTGCTGAAATGAGGTGCTCAGAGTACCAATTTCTTTGAAAAATGTCCCATAACAACCTTCCAGTATAGCTTGTCAAAAGCCTTTTCAAAATCCACTAACGTAATATATGTCGCAAAGTTCAATTCTCTCCGCTTGTCCAATATTCTATCTATTATGTAAATATTATCTGACCAGCATCTTCCTTTCCAAAAACCATTTTGAATTTCAGCTAATATAACCTCCCCTATGAGTTGAAATCGAGCGTTAAGTATCCTATCATATTCTGTGATTAATCCTCTATAGTTATTTGTGTTGGATCTATCTTTCGTCTTGAAAATTGACACTACCTTTGTCATTCTCCATTGCCGAAGTATCCTACTTCCAAGCCAGCACCTATTTATCAAATGCAGAAATCAATATTTCAGTAACATTCCCCCACACTTTAGTAATTCCACAGCTATTCGTTCTAAACCAGATGCTTTTTTTGTTTTGTTTTACACAACGCTTCTTCCAGCTCTTGTACAGATATGGGATCTAAACCTTTTGTTTTCATCGTTTCTTCTTCTTGTGTTATCTGATTGTCATTGCGCCAAATATTTGTATAATGTTTCACCCAATCCTGAAATTCTATTGTTTCCATCTTAACAGTGTCTCTCCCTCATTGATCCAGGCTTCTCAACAGTATATAAGAGAAGTCCATACGTCCATGCATATAATTTTCTATCTGAGAAATAAACCTGTTGCAGGTTTTTCTGTGAGCATTCCTTATCACAGATTTGGCTCTGTTCTTTCCTTAACTATTATATCACCTATTAAAGATGTCAAACCCCTTGCACTCCAAGTATATTTATGTATTTGTTTTGAAAGAGTGTATTTGTAATTTTCAATTTATTAAAGCTACAGAATTATCTAAGTTTAATTGTAAAATATGAGGCCTAAGTTACCAATTATTATGAGGTGTGCTTCTCCAAATTTTCCTACCACATTTTTATTTCCACATTGCCTACTCTTGCATTCAGATCCCCTGCTAGAATAAATAGTCTGCTTCATTCGTCTGGTCTATTTCAACTTGCAGTGTATTATTAAACTCCTCGTATCTTTGCCTCGTCTTACCCCAGGTGCATACAACCCAATCAACGTGACACATGCCCGTTTGATCTTAAATTATGCACTGACTATCTTCTCGTTCACATATCTGTAGGATATAAGGACCATTTTTCATGTCTCATCTATTAATACTCCAACCCCTGCACATGCCCTTTTCTGCTGTTCTACCCACTCTATATGAGCATGTACTCATTCCACATTTTGGTGCACCTCAATGTTTTCTTGGTTCACTAATCACTGTTAATTCATGCTTTTATTTTACAATTGACACTCTAACTCTATAACTCTAGCTCCTTCATTTTTAGACCTCTTACGTTCCATGCCTATAACAGATAGATGCCCTGTCATTTCAGAATAACGGAAAGAGGAAAGAAAGGAAAACGGAGACACAGAGAATGAGTGTGTGTGAGAGAGAAAGAAAGAGAGAGAGAGCATACAGACAGAAATAAACAGACAGACATACAAACTAACAAGTGGAGAGGGTTGAGAGAGGGGGAAAAAAATGGTGATAGAAAGTGAGCGAGTGAGACTGAAAAGAAACGTATTAGAAGGTGACGGTGATCTACCTATGCATGGCATAAAAGGTGCGTAAGAAAAAAATACCTACCCTCGTAACTTGTAGTAAAAACTTAAGGCACTTGACGTGGAAAAACCTTTAAGGAGACAGATTCAGACAGCCAATCTGTGCAGTTACAGATATTTATTAATATGTTGATATTTACTGATTACAAATATTCATTGCCATCTGTTACATCTAGTCCCGAATATATATTATAATAATTCTTCATGCTCTCGTTAGACATAGGGAAAGTGAATTATATAGGCCCCTCTGTCTTAAGGCGCATAGTGGGAAAGTAAACGTATTCTTACGACATTACAGAACAATCTACGTGTTTCTCGAATGTTCCAGAGGAATCTAGATGAATGTTGTGGCATACGTGATTCTCAGCGCACTTCTTAGACTGTACCAGAATTCGCGCGGCCGCACGCAATGTGCCAAGGCCGCAATTAATTACGTCGTAGTGTAGTAGAGGTCGCAGCTGTGTAATGTTCTGGTCTGTGAACGGGGTATAAATACTAGGAGGCAACGGCTTTAGTTTCAGTTATTATCGGGCGATATTACTGTGTGCGTTCAAGTGGTTATTAGTGAAGTGTTGTGTTTTATGATCGGGATGTATAATTTTAATACAATTGTGTTTTATATTAGTTGTTATTTTATTGCGTGTGAACAATTTTTTTTGATTTGTTGTAAGAGACAGTGTTGTTATTTACGAATTGTTTAACTGTGAAAATTAAAGCTGGTGAATAGTGACTTATTGGTGTCTTGTATTTTGTTTTCCACTGTACCTACGACGATCAAGTAGGCCGTCATAACAGTGGTGTCAGAAGTGGCATAGAACGGTTAACAGTGGAAACAGTGGACACTTTGTACAAGACGAGTATAATTCGTAATTAATCGGAAAAAAGGATGCCAGGAGATGATGGAAAATTTCCAGGCTCTGCTGTTGCAGACAGAGGAACGACGCAGACAGAACCCGGAAGAAGCAGAAAAACGACAGAATGAAAAACGCAGGCAGGAAAGAGAAGAGGCTGAGGAACGTCAGAGAGCACTAATGCTAGAAACAGAAGAGAGAAAAAAAGATAAAATGGAAGGCCTTTTTGAAGCTATGCAGAAATAGTTGCAAGAACACAGTACCGCAGAATTGGGTCTCCTACGAGGTGAGCTTAATAAGCAAATTACTAAAATATCGGAGTTACAATAATCTGACTACATATAGAATATATATTTCTCTGACTACCTAGAGAAATTCTGACTACGTATTCTGAATAAGCACCCAAAAATACATAAGAATTATCAAAAATTGAGCATTTAACAAAGTAATTGTTGACCAGTGTAATTGGACAGAGAAATGAAAGGCTGTTTCAATCGTTCTTGCATTAAAAGGATCTGCGGCAGAATTACTACAGAAAGTGCCACCTGACAGCCAGAACACCTATGCCGAGGTGATAAAGCTCTAGAATTACGGTATGGTGATAAATATTTGCGAGATGTGTACTGCACCCAGTTGAGAGCAAGGCGACAGCAATCAAGGGAGAGCCTTCAAGAGTTTGAAGCAAGTATCGACAGACTAATTAGAATGGCCTATCCTAAAGCGCCAGAAGATTTTCGACATAGTTTTTCGATGCTGACATTTACTGCCGGTGTCCGAGATAACGAACTACAGCTAGTGTTACGAATGGGAAGACACCAGAACAGTGCGGACGCCCTGGTACATGCTTTGCAATTTGAGGCCGCCAAATCAGCGTCTGGTTGGACAAGTCATAAAGTCCGCGCCAAAAGATCGCAATGGCTCATACGATGAGGAAGAAGAACAAGGAACAGAGACTCGACGGTCTGGAGCCTCAGAATAAAATAAGAAAAGACGGAACACCGTTAAGTGTTATAGATGTGGGAAACCTGGCCATCTACAACGAGATTGTCGGGTTAGTGTTCAGGAGCAGGGAAGCGAGCAGTAGTCGGTACAACGGGATGTGTGCTGACTAACTGGAGGAACGAAGCCCCTAGACAATACACAATTTCTACACATCAGAAAAACAGCGTTGAGCTTGGTGGTTAACGGATTCCTTCAAGGAAGGCCAACCTCGATTACAGTTGACACAGGCGCAACAGTTTCCATTGTGCGCCCCGACGTAGTGAAAGATCTCAAGCCAATCTGGTGCTCTTGCAGCTTGCGAACAGCTACTGGACGGTCTGTAAACGTGTTTGGAAAAGTGGAGTTACACCTACGCCTTGGTCGACTTGAGTTTAATCATCAAATAGTACTGGTTGCAGACATTGTGGATGAAGCAATTCTTGGTGTGGACGTTATGAACGCATATGGATTTATAGTCTACTTCAAAAACAATCGTTGGACGTGATAAACCAAGTGACCGTAACTGTTCCACCAAACTCAAAATGATCACATGGTTACAACCGAGGTAGATACTAGGGGCAACCAGTTCTCTATATTCGTACCCCAGGTAATGAGCATACCGGGCATACTAATTGCCAGAAGTTTAGTAAAACCTGACGAAACAGGAAGTGTACCTATTAGAAGGGCGAATATTTTGGATGAAGCTGTCACTTTACAAAACAATACGCTTCTAGGCAAATTGACTCCTGTTGCCTGGGTAGCCGGAATGACCCAACGAAGATCCAGTGCTTCGGATACTTCCAAATTACCAGAGGTACTGCAGGAATTATTGAAAAGGCCTTCTAACGACCTCTCAAGTGGTGAGGTAACAGAACTCAGACAGTTTTTACATGAATTCAAAGATTCTTTTGCAGTTCGGGGACACACATTGGGAAGAACATCTCTTGTACAACATCGCATAATTTACCGGCGACAAAACACCGATACGCCAACCTCCTCGAAGGCCTCCATTATCTAAGCAAAGGAAATGTCTCGGTTAGTACAGGTCATGTTGACATAGGGAATAATCAAGCCGTCGTCAAGTGCGTGGTCTTCTCCTGTTGTGTTGGTAGCGAAGAAGGATGGTGGATTGCGTTTCTGCATAGACTACAGGAGGCTGAATGACGTTACAAAGAAAGACTGCTATCCCTTACCTCGCGTTTACGATACACTCGACACGTTGTCCGGAGCACAGTGGTTTTCCACATTGGACCTAAAGAGTGGATATTGGCAAGTGAGTCTTCATTAAGAAGACAACGATAAGTCCGCTTTCTCTACCCCAAGTGGCTTATTCCAATTTAACGTCATGCCATTTGGACTCAGTAATGCACCGGCAACATTCGAAAGATTGATGGATCTGGTACTCCGAGGCCTGACATGGAAAACTTGCCTTGTTTATTTAGACGATGTCATAGTCATCGGGAACACTTTTACAGACCATTTGGAAAACCTTAAGGAGGTTCAAACTAGAATTCACGGTGCACAACTGAAGCTGAACCCGAAAAATTTTTCTCTATTCCAGAAAGAAGTACAGTACCTGGGCCATCTGGTTTCGGCAGCGGGAGTTAGCATGGATCTTAATAAAATATACACCGTAAGAGACTGGCCAGTGTCGAAGAGTAAACAAGAAGTTCGGAGTTTTCTGTGGTTATGCTCATATTACAAACGTTTTGTGAAATGCTTCGCTACTATTGCTAAACCACTACATGAGCTAACGGAAAATAAACGAAACTTCCATTGGTCAAGAGTGTGTGACCAAGCATTTAGGACTTTAAAGATTGCATTACGTTCGCAGCCAATTCTCGCTTTTCCAGCCTCCGAAGGAAAGTACATCGTAGACATAGACGCAAGCAATACTGGTCTAGGAGCAGTTTTGTCTCAAGTGCAGAACGGTGAAGAATGAGTAATAGCGTGTTACGGCAAGACGCTTTCGAAACCAGAGAGAAATTGTTGTGTTACAAGCAGAGAGTTATTGGCAATTGTCAGAGCTTTGGAGCACTTCCTAAATACATCTGTGGGAGAGAGTTTTCACTATGTACCGAAAATGCCGCGCTTGCATGGCTCTTGAGATTTAAAAATCCGGAAGGACATTTGGCAAGGTGGCTCGAACGTCTCCAAGAGTATAACATCAAGGTACAACATCGGCAGGGGCGCCTGCATGGTAATGCAGATGGCTTATGACGTAGACCGTGCCCGGAAGAATGCTGACATTGCTACAGAAAGGAAGAACAAAACTTAAGCAAACATGTTCAAGCCATCAATGTAGATTTCCTGGCAGACGGCTGGACAACACAAGACTGTCGACAAGAACAGATGACTGATGAAGACGTTGGACCGATCTTGACAGCAAAAGAAGAAGGTCGCCGCCCGGATTGGCAAGATATCTGCCATGGTTCCGAAGTGCTGAAGGGCTACTGGGCACAATGGAAATCTCTTACCTTAGAAAACGGATTGCTGAAAAGAGCTTGGGAAAGTTCAGATGGACGAGACATGGTCATGGAGTTGATAGTTCCCCGAAGTAAAGTGCAGTCTGTTTTGAAGTAGATGCATGATCGAACATCTGGAGGCCATTTTTGTGTTAACAAAATCCTTGACAAAATACGGAAGCGATTCTCTTGTCTTCATCTTCGCCACGACGTAGAGGAATGAGTTCGGACATGTGCTGCTGGAAACAAGGGCCCACAAACCAGAAGCAGGAGAAAAATGAAACAGTATAACGTGGGACTGCCTTTCGAGAGGATTGCGGTAGACATTCCCTGTTACTGACGATGGAAACCGGTATACCATGGTTGTAGGCGACTACTTTACTAAGTGGGTGGAAACCTGCGCAACTCCTAATCAGGAGGTTACCACTGTGGCAAAGCAGTTCATTTACAACTTCTGTTGCCGTTATGAAGCCCCTATGGAAATCCATACTGATCAAGGGAGAAATTTCGGATCAGGAGTGTTTAAAGAATTCGTCTACTTGGAATTCGAAAGACCAGGACAACGCCTCTGCATCCTCAGTCGGACGGGATGGTTGAGAGATTTAATAGGACACTTGAGCAGCACCTTTCGAAGGTTTTTGACGAGAACCAAACAGACTGGGACAAACGTATACCACTATTCCTCATGGCGTACAGATCATCAATACACGACACAACCGGCATGACTCCAGCAAAATTGGTGTTTGGGCGAGAGATTCTTCTTCCTGGGGACCTGCTGTTCGGACCACCTGAGACTCAGTCCCAAGAGCCACAGAACTATTCCTTGCAATTAGGAAACCAACTGCGAGAAAAGAATCGCTTGTTAAGAGGACGGCTGATAAAATGAAACCTCGGTATGACATTCTCAGCAATAATGTGAGTTTCCAAGAAGGAGATCAGGTCTGGTTGTTCAACCCAAAGAGCCGTCGTGGTCGCTCACTTAAGCTTCATACTGACAGGAAAATACCATAAACTTTGAAAAAAAGAATCAATGATATTATCCATCTGATTCAACAGGAAGGACAGCGAAAGTTAAAGGTCGTCCACCTAGATCGCCTGGCTAAATATTTCTTCAGAGACGGTTTGCCAGTTTGGGATGAATAGGCTTAAGGAGGGGGCAGTGTTACGATATTACAGAACAATCTACGTGTTTATCGAATGTTCCAAAGGAATCTAGTTGAATGTTGTGGCGTACGTGATTCTCATTTGCTAGACTGTGCTAGAATTCTCACGGCCGCACGCACTTGGTCAAGGCCGCAATTAATTACGTCTTAGGGTAGTAAGATAACGCAGCTGTGGAATGTTCTGGTCTGTGAACGGGGTATAAATACTAAGCGGCAGCGGCGTTAGTTTCAGTTACTTCCGGGCGATATTACTGGGTGCATTCAAGTGGTTATTAGTGAAGTGTTGTGTTTTATAATCGGGAGGTATAATTGTAATACAACTGTGTTTTATATTAGTTGACATTTTATTGCGTGTGAACAATTTTATTTGATTTGTTGTAAGAGACAGTGTTGTTATTTAAGAACTGTTTAACTGTGAAAATGAAAGCTGTTGATTAGTGACTTAATTGGTGTCTAGTATTTTGTTTTCCACTGTACCTACGACGATAAAGTAGACCGACGTAACAGTATCAATATTAAGGCGCTACGTTTTGAGGCTGATATTTCTGTCTTTGATGAAACTGAATTGCTTTACATCCTGTTACATGTAACGGAAGAAGTTGTCAGTAGGGAACATATAATACTAATGTAAACGTATGAGTGAATGGAGTAAGACAAACTTGAAAGTTCACTTACTTAGGCAGTGAAATCATTAACGATGGGCGGAGTAAGAGATATTTTGAGTACAACTGGACAAGTGAAACGATTATTACTAATTACTCACTGTTAAGTCTAGACATAGGGAACATATACGTGAAACACTTTACGGCCGTGAACAATAGAGACCGGAGAAAAACCAAGGTTTCTTACAGCAGTCAGTTGAAATTTGGTGTTATGAGAAGTTAATAAAATACTGTGCATCAACAATGAAGAAGGTCGTGAAAAATGTCTTGACAAAATCATAAAAGGAAGAGAAATGTAAAGGAATATTGGAAAAGGAGGAGAAAAACTTTTTTGTACACATTATACTTCGTGAGGACACCAACAGCAAAATTGGGGTTTAAATTGAGGAAAAATTATACCCAGGAAAACCAAATGAAAGCAAATGTAATGTGCAAGTAAAAATACATGATAGGCCTATTTGTCATAAATGCTATGAAAAAGTGGAACGGATTGTAACTGAATTAATTGTCTGGCAAATTGTTTAATCTGTACTTTTATCTATATGGTATACTAATAAGAAAAGCTAGCGTTAAGTTGTGTTAAATTTCAACAATAATATATTTATAGTATTTTTCTTACAGGATCTTACAGAAACAGAAATTTGTATGAGTGAACTGATTTCAGTAAACAAGTAGCTGAGATGAATATCTTGAAAAGTCAATCAGAATCTCATTTACATTGCCTTAACGATACTCGTGAGTTCTGTAGTTGGCGTTCTTCTCTCTATTAACATTGTTATTTAAAAAGAATGTACAGTTCTGCAGTTTGGAGATCAAAAATGTCAAAAACATTACACGGTACTCAAATTTTTTGTGGATTCTGATACAGTGACATAGGAAATGAATTATTTTAGGTTTAAGCCTTTCACCAAATTTTTATAATAGCAATGACATTTAAACACCCATAATCTCTGTGCGTCTATCTTCCTCCCCCTCTTACTCCTTCTATGTTTCTATTTCTCTGCCTCTTTCTCTCTTTGGAACATTGATACGAATTATCACAAATACACCTTGAAAAGTGATTACAAATTAGAAGTTAAATATAGAGTTACTATACAATCAACTACCAACTGAGCTAAGCAGAATATAACATAACAAACACAATATTACCTGAACGCCGAAAAGATTGGGAAATCTCATACTATGATTATTTCTGGTTAATGAACAATGGATTTAAAAATGTACAATAATGAAGTTCATTAATGAACATTAAATAAAGTGGATTAGTGATTTGTTCTGTTAAAGTTTTGTTATTAGAAACGCATACATATGATTATAATCTGTCAAAACAGAGACTGTTTTATAATAGAATTTAATGCAAATGATATTGATGAAAAAATTATATTCCGTTTCAAAAATAAAACTGCAGTTATAAAAAATTATCGTATACACTATGGGGTATACTTTATTAAATGTACATTTTACATAAAAATACAACGCATAACCATTTTACTAAAGTTTTGTAAAAATCTATAAACATTTATAGATATGTTACTCTTTAAACGTAAAACACTGGTCGTTATTGCTTTCTCTGGAACATACAAACTTTTTATGGACTGTATACCCGTATAACAAAAGTATACTACAGAAAACAAGTTACAGAGACGACACTTCAAAGTACCTCTGGGATAAGAATAGAGAAAGAAAGACAGGGTAGATCCATGTGACCGCATAGTCTGAGAGATGGAGAAGAGAGAGAAAAATATTTATTTTAATCAAACACCTCTAGTCAGTTATGAAGGAATTCTCTCGACATATCTCTAGTAGATTCCTCCTCTGAATCCCATACCTCACTATTTTTATAATAGTTTGTGAGCGAAGTTCCGTTAATCTCTCGACAAAACGAAAACCGTTCTTAGACACTAAGTCCACATTTAATATTTCCGTACCTCCCGTTTTCTCATAATTTGCAAACATACAACACTCAAGGTAATGTTAATATTAAGTAGAATTAAACATTTATTTACACAAATTTGAATTATTATAGTAGATATGTTTCAATTAACCTTGAGTGACAACAAAGTGCCTCAATTGTCCGTGAACAACTTCATAATAATATACTGTAACGTATTGTTAAGTGAAACATTATTATACGTAATAGCACGACGCAGTGGATACTCTAACATTATGAAGGAGAAGCGTATTTTAATAATATAGTGTCTTGAAAAGGTTAGGTGAATCTATATAATATTGTGGTGAGTGGGTAAGTTGTTCATTGAAGATGCATAGCTTTTCAGCAGGTGACTGCGTTACTAGAAGTGTTTCAAAAACGATGTACTTCACTAAAGCGACCCTATCCTATCACTCGTCTGTTACATGGATTTTTAACGTGTCTAGACTTACGTTACCATGTTGAGTCGTGTATGTAATGTTATATACTCTGTCCGTGTGTGTTGGAGGGGCTGTGACAGCCGTGCTTGTTTAAACAGTATACTGACAGTGTCACGTTGCCACTTTACAATCTGAGAAGTTCAGCAACTCACGTGTACGCGCAAAGAATAGGGATTATAAATACAATCACAATTGACTCGTATAGAGAGTAACTTGGAATATTGTAACAGTATTTTGCCGATTGCTTTTCACGGCTTTGTAATCTACATACTTTGTGAAGAATCTGCTAAGAGAATTGTGCACCACATTCTTATTATACCCCGGTATTATACGTATTATTATATGGTATGAAAATAAATAAATATTATTTGAGATTCTATATTTTTACCTACATAGTATTAAATTCATGCGAATAGAAAATTTATTCCATTTGAATTAAAATATTTATCATTTATAAGAGAGGTTATGTATCTTTGTAATTATAATGATATAGAATTACCAACAGTACACACTTGCAGTTGTTTTGGTACGCAATCTTTTTTTTTAATTTTTTTACACCCATTTATAAAAATTACTATTTTTTTTTTACTGACTGTATATTTTACTCAAAAATGATGAATGCGTTTACATTGTATTTTTATGAATTTTTGATACTTTATCGAATTCTAAAAACATCTAATCTATTACAAACCTTTTTTGAAATGATGCCTTAATATACCGGTATGAGCACTATGATGCCCGGCTCACTTCTATACACCTCGTGCTCCTAGGGCAGTAAACTGATTCAACAGAAACAGTCACAATATAGTTGAAACGAAAAAGCAATGTTTCCAGGACAAGCAAAGCTCTTTTCTCCACATGGCTTTCAAAATTTTCCCAACTGCTACTAGTACATGTGCTTTAAACAAAGCATAATATATTAAAGAATTGAATCATATTTTAATGTTTAAGTACTATTATAAGAATAACGTAAACATGAAAAATATTTTTATGGCAAAACTTTATTTATGGTAAAAGAAAATGCACTCACATGCTGAAAGATCGAACTAAAATCAGTGACACCTATTTTTGTATTATAATATTTAAAATATAATATTACAACTTGTATAATTATATTATAAATAGATTACAATATTTATAGTACCTTCAATGAGAATTTTTGGGTACATGTTTGAAATGTCGAAAGTGTATCTTTGTTGTTGTTGTTTCCAATGACTCAATTTGGCTCACGCCATTCTTGACCTAACTTCCCAATAAAGACCAGGTAGGTCTTTTCTATTTTGTTTTGTTTCTTTGTTTACACTGTACTTTTTTCAGTTGATCCGTGATTTCGATTCTGGTTTTTACATTGTGTTAGGCTGAAAGTTTTCTTATGTTTCAAAATTGGATTTAGTTATTTAGCTATTTTATAATAATAAAGTACATGTACACAATAATATATCCTCATCTCATTTAATTATCCATTTAGTCTTATTCGAATCTTAAATCTTAATTCTTTTACTTCAAATACCATGCGAGCAACCTATTACACGTTCAATCATGTGACTCGGTACTTCGCACTGAAGTTCTCATTTCTAAAGTTTGTCCCACGACATTTTTTTAAGTTAATTTTGACATTTATTTTTTATCGCATGAGAACACCAGGTTCATGCGATTTCACCTTCACTGAGTATGATATGAAATTTCATCCTTTCAATGTATTTACTCACTGACGTAAACACTTCTAGTTCAACCGGAAACTTTGAAATACGTGAACATTCAGCCGGTGTAAAGTAATTAATAACGGCGACTTTTTAATATTATAGGATGAAGAATATTCGACTTTCCAAAATATTGTTTATTAAACAGTGCAATTATTGTAAAGCCTGTTTCATAATCATAACATAGTATAGGAGTTACCACAATTTTATCAAATTTTCTAGCCTTGCTCCCCTCATCTTCTAGGTGTGGTGTAATTGTTTCACATTTACATTTGGACATATTATTAATACATTAATTTTAACCGTGCCATAAACGTTTTGAACTTAAAAACAATAACAGAAAAATATGACTAGCAAGATGTTGGCTCTGTTAAACTTATCCTTTAATAATAAATAATTATCTATTAAGTAATGCAACCCAATGTCTAGGTATGCAGTGTCTTCACATTATTTAATCAGTACTTATTCGCCAGTACATAATCAGATCAATTATACAGGTTCTTTCTGTATAACAACATAATTAAAAGGTCGTTGATAGTGCGTTTGAATTGATGTTAAGAAAGTTAGATTTTTAGGAAAATTTCTGTTGTAACTTGACATCATACAGTTTCCACATAGTTGTTTAAACTATTAATACTATAGTGACTTGAGATACTATTTCCGCACAGTAACGTTACAGGAAACTAAATGTGTATGTTTTTCTAAAAACAATACACGTTTAGTATTATCTCCGTTTTGAACCATGTTAAACACAGACGGCAGTAGCGTGTCTGATATCAGAGTTGGTGTCCTGTAATTGGTTGTATACCCAAAATGACAAGTAGACTCTAGGGACTCCACTTATGTCCTATCGGTGAAGAAGTTAGTCGATAAGCTGTCCTCCTTCTCTGCGACTGTTACCTTAAGATCTAAATATTTTTCTTTTTTCGTATGTTATCGACATAACAAACATTAAATGAGATGCTTCCCTCCAAACGTTTACAGAAACATGATTATTAAAGGAGGGGAAACGTTATTATTAACGGAAACGTTCCAACGTTGGGGGTCACAGTATTAAAATCACAATGACTGGTTTAGGCCGTAAATAATCCTAATTACACTATAATTTTAATTAATTTCAGAAACTCCCAAATACAAAAAAATGGAGTACGATAAAATAAAAATTAAGAAAATGAAATAAAAAATATGAGATTCCGAACGCTCATTGAAATGGAGAAATTTGATATCCATTAATACTAATTTTCCACAGTAGAAACCCAACGATCAAATTTTCAGTTTAGATTTAAAGCTGATACTTTGCGTCGTTGAAGTTTGTGCACAAAACTTAAAATTTAAGCTTTGAAGCTTTGGGTGCTTAAAATCATTTATATTCACTTCTGAATTTTACGGAATTAGGTTTAGATTATTTTATAAACATCATATCACATTGTATTGTTGAAAAAAAGGATACATGTTTTTAATGTTTCATTGTTTGTAAGTAGTGTTACTAGTTAAACTTATTCTGATAAAGTGAACTACGTTTACTTAGATCTTATATACTTATAAGACGGTGGACCCATGTATATTTGTACATAACTCTAGAGAACAAGCACTGACAGGACAAGAGATATACAAAAGTATTTGAAAATAAAGATAAAAGAATAGCATAATATGGTAAATGGAAATGTTTAGAAGCTATATAATCTTTTTACACCTAACAAGTCTTCATATCAAGAAATGTAAAGCGTGGTATATTTAATGATTGAAATACGAGAACAAGACAGCAAGAGTGCGAGACTGGAACGGAACGGAGAGGGGCGAGAGACAATCAGAGGGTTAGTGAGAGAGAGAAACAAAATAATAATTTTAGTGTTGTACTATTTGTGAGTGGCTGCTGGTGGTTGAAAAATTTTGGGGTTGCAGTTGGATGGGATGGTATTAAATTGTTTTATTCTCTGAATAGAAATTGTCCAAGTCTTTTCCCCTCCAAAAAATACACAAGGAAAGCAAAGTAATGCAATTTTAGTGTCGCACTCACATAATCTCAAATATTTATTTTATAAATCTTTTTTAAATTTACGATTATATATTCTGTTACCTGATAGTACACTTTGATTAAAATTTGAAAGGTCTGATGTAGGCCTACCTACTCTCTTAATTTCAATTTTTTCCGCAATAGAACGTAAACTGAACAGCTTTTTCTGTAAGTTTATAACAGAATTAATTTCGTCCTACCAGTTAAATTAATAAATATTTTACATTATGACACCTTAATTCTTTATATATAAATATAATTATTTCACACATGTTTCGAGTCGTAGTGAAATAATTATATTTAGTAAAGAAACGGACATATCATGGACAACGAAATCCAAGTCTTTATATATGTACTATTATTTACATTTAACGATGAATTGGACTGACACTTAACTGATACTAATAACGAACTTCACAAAAAATGTACAAATTCCAACCTGGCGTACCGCTCGTTATTTACCAACAGACTGGTGGCGCCGTGACATAAAAACGGGGTTTGCAGTCCCTAATCACACCAAGCAAGCCTATACCGTTGTAATAGGAATATCCGAGTCTAGACAGCCAGAGTACTATTCCATTGTATTTCCCCATATGCAAAGCGTGTCACAGTTGGTGCATACACCGCGGCAAGAGCGTGTACGGTTTTTAGTATTCCTCTGCGCTTTTTAATCGGCAAGTTATTAATTACGATGATTTAGCTTGAAAACGCTATTATTAGTTATTGTTTTATTCATAATTCTATAATTTAAAATACGAGGGCTATTTTCTTTTTCAACCTCCGATAAACCAATAAACAGGCACATGAATGGCATCAATAATTTTATTATATACAAAAGTTTCATATATATGTACACTACTTTTCTACATAGTCACCACCATTGTTGAGGCACTTGTCGTAGCGAGGCACCAACTTTTCTATGCCCATGTTGTAGAATGTTCACTCCTGAGTAGTCAGCCAATCTGCCACACTGGACTTAGAGTCAAACCGCTGCCCATCTAACCACTTTTTCAAGTCAGTGAACAAATGGTAGTCACTTGGTGCCAAGTCTGGGCTACAAGGTGGGAGGTCAAGGACTTCCCAACCAAATTCTTGAATATCAGAGTGGGTGCTGTAATTGGTTGTATACCCAAAATGACAAGCAGACTCTAGGGACTGTCTTGTGGACATCTGTGAGTTTTTTGGGAACACACCGAGCACAGATTTTCCTATACCCAAGCTTCTGAGTAAGAATATCATGAAGAGCAGACCTAGAAATTTCAGGAAAATCAGCAGAAAGTTCAGTAATTGTGAAACGACGGCGCTCTCGAACCATCCTGTCTACACTTTCAACAACATCGTCAGTAGCCACGGACTTTCTTCCTTGTCCTCCTTCATCATGAACATCAATTCGCTGTTCTTTAAATTTTCGACACCATTCCCGAACTGAACCATCACTCATCACATTTTCTCAATACACAATACACAACCTTCAATGAATTTTTGCAGCACTATGATCTTCAACTTAAAGAAATCTAATAACAAACCGAGTCTCACACTTGGAGGCACTTTCAATTGTAGTTGCCATAATTAAACTGTCGTCACCACAGTAATAGACAACATAACTATAAAACCAATGGTTATAGGTTAGAGCAAAGCCTCAAAAACATTAATCAACAATCAGATTGTTGCTATGACAACAGAACCAGGTTTGGTAACTCACCGGAGGTTGAAAAAAAAATAGCCCTCGTACAATTCGGAATTTAATGGGAGTTGTACAATCGTGCAAACCAAAGCACGGGCCGCCACTGCTATTTGTTAGCAGTGTATTTATAAAATTTCTTTTTTTTTTAATTCTCTACATAATTAAAAAAGTTGTTTCAAAAGTCCGTAACTCAGTTTGGATTTCGACAGATTATGTAGCTCTTACATCTCACTATCACAAATTCGCGAATGCAAACTATTGGCTTTTCTTGACGGTTTCCGTAAATAATTTTTTAAACATTTTCAAAAAAAAGTTTCACATCCTTCCTGTAAGCATCATGTAAAGGAATATTTTAGCTCAACTTTTTGTTCTGTCTAGCTTTCAACAACATCAATTGTCAGCCACAAATTGCATAATTTCGTATATATGTAATTCTCAAAAAGCAATTACTCTATAATTTAAAAACATTTTATAGTGTTAATGCGACTTTTATAAAATACAATAAAAGTTAAATTTTCGTTTATGCTAAAGTGTAACGCTTAAAATTAAAAAACTTTTAGTTATCACACATGAAGGATGTTTTTTTAGTTTAAGCATGTTACCTATGACAAATTTGTTTTGCAATCTTATGTTTGCAACAAATACAGGTAACAGAATGTATTGCATTTTTTATCTTTAGAGCCAGTGTTTCGGTCATATTTTTACATTGTGCTCATGAATAGTTAAACGTACTTCACTGTTACAGCTTTGTAGGAGTACAAAATTGATTTGTTTGCTGTTTGTTGAATAAAGGGTTGTATCATACAAGATATCGCAGTTTGTCTTGTGTCGACAAATCGGCCAGTGCGTAGTTGAGAATAAGGTCGTTAGTTCAATGTCAAACCCACAGGCGGCGGTGTAATGTGAAAACTTCTAATGGACTTTCCTCGGCAGAATAAATCGTTTAAACCTTTTAGTTGAATTATACTCTCTCTTAGCGACTCACAGGTTCCCATTTGTGTTAATTAACTTGTAAGGGTGCATGCTTAATGAAGAAATTATAATTTACAGTTTTGAAATATCAATATACTGTTAACTAACGGTTCAATGTAACAGTAGAAATATATTGTTTTCTCACATAATCTTAAATAATCATGACGCAAATACATAAATTTCCTTTTTTTGTGCAGTACAATGAAAATTTAAAAGTTTTATGAAATTGAAAACTTATTAAATATTTGGGTCTCATTATTTCACGAAACGAAAGCTTGTTTGTACCTTAAAAATCTGTTTTTAGACAATGTGGTGTTCACACACTTTACTTTCTATTTACTTAATCACAAGAGTAATTTTATACATCACTAATAGTAAGGTCACCACGATAATTTATTTTGTAGTAAATTCTTTCATTTGTTTATCGTTGTTCTGAAACTTAAGCTTTCTTACAGCAAAGTCCCCACCACTTGGATACTAAAGTGGTCCGGCATATAATGAAACGTTCAGCAAAAGTTTCTGCAGTGAGAGAGCTGGATGACAGTTGTGGTGGATTCTTGGATGTACAATCTCATAGAAATGACTCAAATTCATAACATTTATGAAGTTATTCATGTAATGTACGCACTTGATCACGTATTAATAACATATAATAAAATTAGGAATATTAGGATAATAAGTGTAGATTTTTAATAACTTTATTTTTGGAACGTTCAACTGTAGCTTTTCTTGATAACCGAAATAAGTCAAGCAGTGGATATAAGGGACAATGTGTATAGATTAAGTGTACATATGTGTGTATGTATTTACGTATGGATACTTACATTAACGTACGTAAGTTTGCATGTTGAAACTCCTCTGCGTGTCTACTTTTTTTTTTAATTTTTCTTTGACGTTCTTTGTCACATGTCATTTTTATTACGCTCATAGTTGGTTTGGCGGTCGGTAAGTTAATTTGTTAGTGGTACTTTGTATAATGTAGGCAGGTAGGGTTTATACGTTTCTTATGTTTTAGCAGAACATAAATAACTTGTGAATTTACCGGACGCTTTTGTGACTTCCCTTTCTGTTACGCTGATGGTGATGGATGTTGTTTTTGTGTCTTCTACTTATGCAAAATCTCTTGCCATTGCGTGGCGTTGCACCTGAAACTTACCTCTAATCACCAAGTAGATGTGTTTGTGTATTCTTTCCGTCACTTTTGCGTGGCTCACATTAACAGCCATAGGGCAGTAAGAACTTTTAAGTCCGTTTTAAAATGAAAACTGATTTAGAAAATGGAGTATCAAAACAAAATTAAATATAATCAGTACAAGTTGTTTCCAACACGAAACGCATAAGTTGCTCGAAGGTTAGCGTCAACTGTACGAAAAATCTAGTTCAAACGGAAATTAAGTCTCTGTACCTAGTTCAAAATCTAACACAGCTGAAGAATGTTAAAACTAAGCCCCAGCAACATTATTTGAAGCAAAAACACATATCCTGGCTTCTGGGGTAAATTTAAGGCTAGAAAACAATATTTTTCTATACATGTGAGAATTAAATCTATATGATCGTATGGTGTACAGTAACGCGGTTATAACTCATCTAACCTAAACGTACTTAAAGTTTTAATCCGAATTCTTGCGAGCAATAACCAACTTGCCTTGATATGTATCCAAATTTAAATTCCAGAAAACATCAATTGACACAATCCATTTGTTAAAAAAAATATTCCAACACTCTACTGTCTAAACACTCATATTTCAACACCGTATGAAATAAAAACATATTTGTTGCAAAAATGAGCACTCCGCCAAACTTAATAACAAGACTGAAGATATATTGATAATATGATCTTTCTTCTTGCCTACTGAGGAAGAAAATTAAAGCCATCTCACCGGTCCGAAGTGAAATGGGATCCTCGTTGGATGATGTTCCTATTCATGACATCTCCATCAACAAAATTAATTATTATTAGTCCATATCCTATTAGTATAATTAGATTATTATCCAGTCTATTAGTAAAGTCTATCAGTATAAGTAGACTGGAAATCGATAAATAAATAAGAAAATTTATTTTAAGTGAGTCTTTACAGAGGAAAATAATATATCAATCTATTTACCTATTAATGTAGTCTATTTATGTTCGCTTATACACAGCGAAGCAATAAATAAATCACCGTTCTTTAGAAAATCGTTTTGCTGCACCAAAACTACTTTAATTTCCCTTAAATTAGATCTAACAGTTATATAATGTTGAAAGTATGACATTTATGGCTTACGATACGGTTATATAAAACATATCGTTAATTTGGTTGTCGAAAGGGAGGACTAACCCAGTTCCACATTGACATTTCTCGTAATATAACATAAACCAACGAGAACAAGCTGCAGAGTATTACAAGTGAAACCAGATCAGGTGAGAGAATATTTTATACAACGATTGCCGTCTTATTGTGTTATACAACAGTTGCAGTCATTACTGGTGAACGCAGTAAGTCGAGTATTAAACTAATTTTACACAACTAAATTTAACGAATCTTGTAAATGAATAGACATTATACAAGATACATCAATTAAAGTATCTGCTTTATACCGTTGATAAGTTCTAGTTTAAGTCTAGCCAGGCTACATTATTTTGGTCTTATGAGACGTAAGTATAACAATGGTATCCATATTATCTCTGTCCAACCTTTAGTAAGTCCGCCTGGGCATTTTAAAATGGGTCGAAAAACATTAAAATGAATTCGAGCTTATAGCGACCATTTTGGAAACAAGTAATGGAAACTATATGCATTCTTACTGACTCAGTCATGTTCTTTATGTGTCTGTCTATTTTCATATTATTCTGCATTATATCTGCACTTTTTGCAGGGGATACACTAACATATTCTTTGTTTATTCTGAGGCTCAGCTACACACCACTCTAACAATACTAATGGATATTAAGTTTATTTTTCAAATTGAAACATTTATTTCATTTTCATGTAGTTAACAACAAAACTTCTTATAATAATTGAACCAACGGAAAGATAATGTGAAATTTAACAATAATTGAAAACGGTGAAATTATTTTGAAATTTGGCGGCCGAGTGGATGACATGGATGACATCTTTGCATGGCTTACATAGGTAATGATGTTCTGTGGTTTCGGCTCAGGACCAAGTCAATCCAAACCCGTTAACCTATTGTTGGTAGCAATGCAACAGTCTGGGAGGTACACTGACCAAGGAGACGTCTGAATTGAATACACACACCTCTCCTCACCGTACGTCACCACGTGCTTAAATGTAGACTGATTCTTTCTTACGGTAGTGTGCTGTTAGATTTTTGCTTTATAAAATTTTTGTTTTGAAAATAAAAAAAAAAAATTTTTTTTAAAGAGGGGCCACTAGATATTTAAAACTAGGCAGAAGGCCTAGAGAAGCAAAAATTGCGCTGGGTCCAGTGAGACGGGACTTGCAATTGAACTCTCTGTTAACCAGTAATATAACATGCTTATTATTTCCAAAACTCATTATAAATATATATATATATATATATATATCTCGATCACAAGCGAAATTATTTTAATTCAATATAATTTAGTACAATTTAATATTTATACATCAAAAAAATATTTTATCACAATTCACATTTAATTTGTATCATCCTGCACAATTCCAAAACTCCCCAAATTATCAACTTAAAATTCCCCTTATAATTCAACATCTAGTATCACAGTGCAAAATTGCTTTAATGTCTCTTAAGATTTATAATGATATGGTTGCATAATGTTCCCCGTACATAACCCACTGACATAAAGAATACATAATTGATATACACATAGAATTGATGTACATACATCAATACACATAGAAATATATACACAAATCACACACACATGTTCAACCTGGCAGACAGCCTGTATATTTTTATCATTCCCCAAACCGGAATGTGGAGAACCCCCTGGATTAGTCATCATGAGCCAAGACTACAGTAATCAGTTTAAGTGTCCAGCAAACCTTATATACCTTTTTATTAAAAAAACAAAACCCATTAACTCATAAGAGTATAACAGAATTAAAAAAAAACTGAATTAATTACAAGGACTAGAAATTTCCAATGGAAATTGGCAAGGCAGCCAGTACAAACTCTCAGGTTACAAAGCCTAATTAAATATTTCGGGTTGTTTACAAATAGTAAAGTACCATCACAAGGTTAAAATGTCTGTGTGGGTTTGCAAAATGATAAGTTCTCACTTTCTTTTAGGCTCTTACAAAAATACAAAAATTTGAAAGAAAAACCAAGTAGAACATAACCACCGAAAAATAAAATATAAACTGAGGCGGATTTTATAGCTTTACAATTATAAAATAAGTAGTGAGAAACTAATATTATAAATATACGTAAAAAAACTCAACAAATCCTGAACTGACTATGGCAGTAAAAAAAAAAACAAGGATGAATTTAATTATTAAAGAATTATTAAAAAACCCAAAATAATTTTATAAAATTGTAAAATCTACTATAGTTTAAGATTTATAAAATATATATATATGAATTCACAGAGAACTGACTTCACTCAGCCGCAGGCATGCGCCCGAACCAGATTCAACAGAAAATAACCTGTCAGGTACCTGCAGACAACTGCACCAACAGGTGACGGCCTCAGGTTAAAGCGCAACAGAACCCTTAAAACAATTAAAAAAAAACCCCAACCCCCTTTTAAATTATTAAAATGTACATATATATATATATCAATAAAATACCCAAATGTAATAGGGATATAACCAGCCGATTAAGTCCCCAGCATAAATGAACAGCACCCACATGAATCACTAAAATTCAGATTCCCCACAACTTTTACTGTAAAAAAAAGGTATAACATTAAAATCGCCGGACACATGGCCACGGCCGGGTTTACACTTATTCTGGGGCGTAATTACATTCAGAAAGTAAAACAGATAAAGTTTGTAACCATTATGTCCAGCTGGACGTGAGCACAAATGAAAATCGAACTAGAGTTATACTGAACGCAAAGTCACATCAGATGGTATTTGCAGCAACGGCCTAGAGTGTATTTAAGGCATAAATGTCACCTGAATATTGTCCAGGGGATGTCTCATGGTCACTGTGGCATGATGTGCAGCCGTTCCTCCCGTGAGCACCAAGATCGAGTCTGGTTATATTCGTTGCATCGTGGCAGATGGACAGCCACCCGCTGGAATGAGTCGTGCTCCGACGGGACGGGAACCCGGAGATCGCTTTAGCCTCTACTCAAACATAGTAGATAGAAATTTGAAGTTTAAGCAACTTGGTTTGACCTGGGAAGTCCGGCTGCTTCTGCCCGTAAAGCTGAATTCAGAGTCAACCAGCCTGCCTCGGGCAGCGGTCGAAAACATAACTCACCACTCCGCCACCAGGTAGCGACAGCATCCAGCGCAAACCACAACCCGTAATCACCATAATGCGCGCATACACGTAATTACCATAATTAAATTTATTTCGGCAATGAAGCTTTTATATTACTCACTTTTATAGAAGAGCCGGGTTTTCACCAAAAACACGGCACAACAGGTCATGACGCTAATTCTTGAGTTAAGATGATAAATATTCAATTTAACGCGTCACAAGGAGGTACTATATAATAAATTATGCACTTGAAAGTTTTTTCAATTTTACAAAGGTTCATCGAGTTAGGTACTACATTAATTTATGATTAAACATTATCACTTTCACTAAGAATGTAAACATATACACTAATAATGATGATACAGGATTCGCCAAATAATGACAAGACAATATCTGGATTTTTTGGCTGATAAAACCTGTTTTTCTCTTCTCTGTCAATATTAGTCGCGTGGAAGTCTAGACAAACAACAAACCAACTAAATTCTATAAGAGAGCAATGTTATTAGGTAGTGATAATCACATTATTGACATTCCTATAGGCAGTGGAATATATTCTTGGCATAAGAGGTTTCTTCGTTATGATTCTAATCTAAGAAATGTTAGATGTATGCATGATCGATTGTCGTGTGTGTAGTTGAGAACTGTATGTAAAATGATATTTGTCTTTTTTAATTAATGCGTAATGTAGGAAAGTAAATAAGGGCTGTAGAATGAATAATTCTGTATACCCATGGTGTAAATATCCTTATATAACCTAAATTCAGTCTACATAATTTTTATGTAATTAAATTTGAAATAAAGTTGTTTAATTACCATCAATTATAAATGTATTCGTTTTCTATGTGTAAGCGCGTTCTTTTTAAAGGTATTGTTTCAGCGTTCTTACGGCTTGCATGTATGTCTTTAAAAGTTTATACCATTCTCTCATAATATACGTTTGTGTTTTTGAGGTTATTTTGTATCTTAATGACAAGCCATTCTGCTTTGGTGTTCCTTTAAAATAACTACGTGAGTATTAAAAAAATATAGAAAGAGAATAAGTAAATAAAATTAAAGAGGTTTATAAAAAAACACTAAATTTTTTTAATGGATGTGTTTAATAAAATAATAGTATTGGCTGAAAAATTTAATTTATTATAAATATCATTATTTGATGAAAACATATATTGGGTCAAATGTTTACTTAAAACTAAAACGAGTATATGGAATAGTCGGGTAAGAATGCGCGGGCGGGTAAGAATGCGCACATCTATTTTGTTGAGGTTGGCTAACATTATCAACGGAATTCCACTTCCCGCTAGTCCACCAGTTCATCTAGTTGACGCAGATTGTAAACAGCCTCGTTCCGTCTGATCGTCGGTCTTTTGCAGGTAAGAATTTCTGTTGTCGTTCAACTGTAACGTTTTAGGGTAATATAATAGTTGCGTACATCTAAAACACTAACTTTTGGAGTTATTCATTATCATCACTGTAAAGAGCAATTAATTATCTATTAGTAATATAAGGTTTAAGTAGATGTTTGAAATGGAGACTGGATTTTTTTTAGATTATATTAGTTTTGCGTAAGGCGGTTAAGACTGCGCACGGTGAAGACGGCCAAGACTGCGCAATATCCCAAGTGCGCAGTCTTAGCAGCCTACCCATTAAAATTTTTAAATTTACACACACAGATATAGCGGGTTGATATAACTTTTTCTGTGTATGGACCGCGGCGGGCGTATACGACCGCTTCCTTTGAGTCGACGTCTAATCGCTCCCAGCCTACGCAAGCTCTTGCCCAGTCGTGGAATCCTATTAAAGAAATATGCGATGACTAACATTTGATTACGCATAGCTTCCTGTACGTGTTTGTGTGTGCGTTTGATGTTTGCCTCACGGATAGTTTTTTGAAAAACGATAAGTGGCGGATGCCGTCCGATATCGTTACGTAATATCAGTATCATCCAAGTCTATTGACAAGAAACTGATTCACATTGCCACTAGTCGTTTCCTCTTTCTCACATTCAAGTTTCATGGTAGTTAAAGTGTTAAGAGGTACTTTATCAATTCAATTCACCTAACTGTTGAATCGAACGTATAAGCCCAATTATTTCAGATGCTGGATGCATTTTTTTACTAGCCTTATGACTGACAAGCCTTTTTCTATAACAGGCCTTATTGTTTATTTCAGGCGACTGTCCCAACTTCTCTTGGAAAATTCAACAATGTTTTTAATAATTAAATGGAAGAGAAGCTTGCCACATTATGCAAAGAATTAGAACCAAAATTTTAAGGAATAACCAGAAAGCGGATCATGTGAATTGCCTATCAATTTGCTGAACTGAATGGTTTGTCTGACCGGTTCAACAGTGAAAGAAAAATGGCTGGAAAAGATTGGGTGAAGGGTTTTTGTAAAAGACACAAGTTATCTTTTCGGAAACCAGAAGAGTGCAGCTTAGGAAGAGCAATAGGTTTTAATAAGATTCAGGTCAACAGATTTTTTAACAATTTAAAGACTGTGTATGAACAAAAATAAATTCCACCCCACCGCATTTTTAACATGGATGAAACAGGTCTTTCAATGGTCTCAAACAAGACTCCTAAAGTAATATCTCCAGTTGGGAAGAAAGGTGTCTATAAGGTAACATCTGGTGAAAGAGGCCAGCTTGTATCTGTTGCAGCGTGTTTCAGTGCCTCTGCTATTTACATACCCACTGCACTCATATTTGCACGAAAAAGGATGAAACCAGAAATTTACAAAGGCGCTCCTGTGGGTACTCTCCCTTTACTATCGGACACCGGATACATGAACCAAGTCATTTTTCTACATTGGCTGAAACATTTTGCAAACCATACAAAGCCTACTGAAAGTGATCCTATTCTATTAATTCTCGACAATCATTCCACTCACATTTCCCTTCCTGTCATAAATGTTTGTAGAGAGAATTTTATAACTATGCTTTTGCTGCTTCCCCACGCCAGTCACAAAATCCAACCCCTCGACAAAAGCTTCTTTGGTCTTTTAAAGACACCATTTTCTACAGAAGTAGAAAAGTAGATGGTTTCTAATCCTGGACAGAACATTTACTGTAGAGAAGGCTGTAAAGGCCTTTGAGGCAATTAGAATACATCCATTTAATACCAATATTTTTTTCGGAAGAGGACTTTGCTCCATCAACGGTCACTGAAAAAAATTGGCCAACTGAAAAGCCAATGAGCGAAGATGATGACATTGGGAGTGATGAACATATTCGTCCTCTTCCTTCAAGTAAAGTTATTGGAAAACAAATAAATTCAGAACCAGAAGGCCTAAATATACAAAAACAAGCTATAACGTTGAGTAATTTTGAAGAATCTGTCAGTCAACCTGGACCTTCTACAAGACCTACTAGTGCTGAGATTGCCCTACAACTACAAGAAATTCATCCTCTACCAAAATGCAAACGAAACAGTAAACGGACCACATCACAGAAGTCTGAAATAATATCAGCATCTCCTTTTACAAAATTGCTTGTGGAAGAAAAACAAGCAAAGAAGAAACAAGAACTACTTGGAAAAGAAGCGAGACGGAAAGCAAGGAATTACAAGAAGATCCATCATGGTCAATCAAAGAAGCCATCTAGTGAATAGAAAACTTGAAATGGGTGGAGCAAATATATCTACGGCGGGACAAAGTAAGCCAAAAAAAAAAGATCTTTCACAAGAGGAAACATTTTGTGGTGGATGTGGTGAATCATTTGATGATGATTGGGTGCAGTGTGGACAGTGTCTTCAATGGTGGCATGAGACATGCTCAGATTTTATTGGTGCTGGACCATTTGTATGTGATCATTGTTAGTCTTAACGACCTAAGTGATGATGCGCAGTCTTACCCAACCTGATGCGCAATCTTAACCGACTGGGTGGCTAAGACTGCGCATATGTAATAGTTCTGCAAACTGTAAATTAACATATTTTAATATTTGAGTTGAGATTCAATTTTTTTATACTTGTTTCTTTGTTAGGTAGAAAATATTATGGTGCATTCTTTCTGTGTTTATTAATAAAATTGTTGTTTTTCTGACCGAAAATGTGTTAAGTACTCAGTCTTACCCTACATTCCCATACTTATTGAAACAATAATTCTTTAGTTGCAGTGTAATTTTATAAAATCTGGATTTTAACAGATAGAATTAATGCCATTCCACATAATCAAATTACAGATTATCTTGTCGTTACTGGCCAAGCATAGTAGTTTTAAAGTTAAAATTCTATTAAATTGAAATATAAGTTTTACTTACTTGTTACTGCGCTGTTTATCTGAGAACTGAACAAAATTGGCAGTTTCTATCCAATTCACCAAGAAATCCTGTCACTACCTACATTCGTAAACAACAACAAGGCAGTAAATTAAACTCAAGAAAAACACAATTTCGAAAAGCTTCGACACAATTAGAAAACTATAGAACACCACCAATGACAATAACGGAATTAAATATTCTGTCAGAGTTACCTGTTTCTAAATTTTAATATAGTCCTAATTTCCGTTACTGTAACCGCATATAAGAGTAAAAGGAACTACAATATTTTTTCTAAATAACTAAGAATGAATCATTATTTATATTAAAATAATATTGACTACTTATCTCACTAATTAAAAAAATAATTTCCTTTAAAGTATAATGCATGTAGCCAGTGTGTTTAAATTTTTCTTATTCATTGATATTAAGTTTTTACTCATAATTCATGAATCTGTTATAATAGTTGTTTAAGTAATTTTTATTTCTCAAAAGCTGTAGTTGATTTTGTTAAGTTTTTCTTTAATTTCGTTTAACCTTAACTTAAAACTAATAATAATAATGGCTCCCACCTGAAGTAGTGTAGGAGAAGGCAGGGTAGGCTGCCTTATGTGAGCCGTACGGCATACAAGGAAGGTAGTGTGCCCAGCACTACGCTTCAGTCGCCTTTATTATCCCTAGGATGTTATCCCAGGTGCTCATTATTCCCAGGAGTCGACCTGGGGTCTGAAAAAACGCACCTTGATTTTATGGTGCGGGACCGGGAATCGAATCCTCTAGGTTTGTAACCACGTGCCATACCCACTGGTCTACTGAGCCGCAACTTAAAACTACTTTTACAATTTTAATTAACCAGCTTGCTTTTACATAACGAGATGGGCCATTTTACTATCTGTTGGATATTGGATACAAATATTTAGAAGTAAAATATTTTTGAATAAATAAAAATGTTTTAATTTACTAAAGTTATTTAAGTCGGTCGCTATTAATTAAATTAAATGATAGATTGATGGACTGTGGTTTCAACAGAATTAAGCAAGGAAATACAGAAATATACCAAAACAAAGATATCACAAAAGCAGTGGTAACATCATTAGCATTAAATAATGCTTGTTACTGAAATTACAGATATTACAAATATAGATTAGGCACAAACATTTTACTCCATTCTTCATTCAGACCGTTCCTGTTTACAGAAGCCAGTAATTCAGTGTTCAGACAATACAGCCACAATGACTGGAATGAAACTGTAACATCAACATGATTATAATGATAAATTTTCAGTCTTCAGTACCATAATTATAATGATATAATTATAATTATGATTATTAAAATTAACATTATAATTACTATAACAATATTATAATTATAATTTTGACGCACAGAACTTAATAAATGCGTAAAATTAGATAAACAAGTTTTTCATAATAAATAGTACACAGTTTTTATGTGAAATCGGTATTTTAATAAAATTTAGTACATATAAAAGAAGTTCTTCTGAAATTTCGTTTAAAATTATAATTTTTCCATTTTCATTCGTACATAAAGTGTTTAAATTTTGTGTACATAAACTTTAAAGAGTTTTAGGTTAGATATGTTTTTGGGAGGCTATACACAACATTTTTTCTATAATGAATGAATGAGATTATTAGTTATTGAAATAAAGTATCAAATTAAAGCGTGTGTTAAGAGTCATACTGTATCTACAAAAATGATAATAATAATAATAATAATAATAATAATAATAATAATAATAATAATAATAATAATAATAAAGTGTTTTATAAAAGTCTGCATAAACAATTTTTACAATAAATCGGAACACAAAGTGCGTGTTGGCTGGAGTGTTTTCCTATGCTCTACGTAAGGTATCGTTTAAAGTAGAAATGTTTAAGTATGGTTTTCTTTACGTTATTATTAGAAAACGGATTTTCAGGTGCTAAAAAAGCTGAAAATATTTATTTTTATGTGCTAAAAACGAAAAAATTGATAAAAAATATCTTCTTTTAGTTTAACATAATCAAACAAGTTAGAACAGGAAAAAATGTTTATAAGTACTCACCAAACTTGTTGGTTAACTCGTCAGTTCCTGCCTGAAAATGTAACTGGAGTTGCAGTGCACAATACATCCCATATCTAAATAATGCAGTACAATTCTCTGCCAATTATAACGAAACAAAGCTCAAGCTCGATTTTGCCAGAAGGAAGTTATACGTCACATGTATAAGTCTGGTATACTTTAAAATAGGAAAATACTGACGCTTATGTTTGCAAATTCTACTTGATGACCTTTTAGAACTTGTGTAAATTTACATACAATTTTAAATATATACAATTTTGAATTACAATTTTGGATTTATGTTTTAAGGTTTCCATTTTGATTATTTGAGAGAACTTATTTTGCTTTCAACAAAACGTATTTTATTAACAGTTTCAGTTAAGAGGTTTCTCGTTTTTTCGAGTTTATCTATAGAATGGCAAAATAAACTCAAATAAGCAGAAATAGATGCTAACTCATTTCTTACACTTCTGTCTTTTAACAGATTGAGGAATTCTACTGGTGAAGCACTGTCTTTGTCCAATTTGTCAAGACCTGTTTTAACACTATCAAAATTATCTGCACAATATACGGCTGCAGCAAGCCAAGTCCCCCAGCGAGTGTCATGGGTGCTGACACTTCCATTACAATAGGTAATGGAATTAGGACCATTGCTTTAAAGAAGATCAGTTCTCATAGGAAATTTAACAATCACTTTCTTTCCATTCTAATCTATCTGTATTAGAATTCAAGGATCGGATAGTTTCACACACACTCTGTGTAGAACATGAACAACACAGGTAACATGTATCAATTTCAGATAGCTGACACAAAGAGCTTCCGCTGCTTTCTTCATATACGATGCTGCATCGGTAATAAAAAGCAGCACATTGTCGTACTTAATACCCTTGCCCCACAATAAATGCGACTTTCGTTCTTTCGTTATTTCGTCGAACAACTTAGCGACTGTAATGTGATTGTCTACTGATATTTCTTTACAAGCAATCTAAAATGAAAGTTCGTTAACTATTTCGTCACTTTTAAGCACACCAATAACTACATTTCCACTTTTCTTCCTGTCGAGTCCGTAGTTTCTTCAGCGCCTACCCATATTTTCTCATTTTTACACACAGCTCAGATATTTTCTAATGTTTCCTGTATTATTTGTTAATTTCTAATATTTATTTGTATTATTATTATTATTATTATACTAGTAGTAGTAGTAGTTGTTGTAGTAGTAGTAGTGGTAGTAGTAGTAGTGGTAGTAGTAGTAGTAGTAGTAGTAGTTGTTGTTGTTGTAGTAGTAGTGGTAGTAGTAGTAGTAGTAGTAGTAGTAGTAGTAGTAGTAGTAGTAGTAGTAGTAGTAGTAGTAGTGGTGGTAGTAGTAGTAGTAGTAGTAGCCGTAGTAGTAGTAGTAGTAGTAGTAGTAGTAGTAGTAGTGGTCGTAGTAGTGCTAGTAAGCATACGTTTTGGGAACAAATAAAATAGGTGGTTGACAAGGCAGCAGCTGTGATCACGGTGCTGAGTAGAATAATGGCTAACACCAGCGGACTGGCTGAAACCTTCCAAGCGACGACTATTGATGTCAGTTACGCACTCAATACTACTTAATGCTGCTGGAGATCTGGGCTGATGTACTCAAACTCGAGAAATACAGGCGACGCAAGTCAGAAGTGCAGCGAAGTGGCGCGCTCAGAGTGGCTTGCTCCTGCTCCACGGTTTCGGAGTCCGCGGTTCTTGTTATCGCGGGAATAATCCCAATCGATCTGGTGACACAGAAGCGGCAACAGGTTTACAAGAGGAAGGCCAAAGTATGTAAAGTGCAAGCTCACAAGGAGGCCAGGGCCCGTACTATGGCTCAGTGGCAGGAAGGATGACCAGTGACACGAAGGGAAGATGGATCGCTAGGCTCATAAAACAGTTAGCTGAGTGAACTGACCGCAAATATGGCGAGATTAATTATTTCATAACGCAGTTTCTAACTGGTTACCGTCTGTTCTGGGCTTACCTATTTAAGACGGCAAAAGAAGACAGAATAGACTGCATTTCTTTAAACAGGAATTAGACGATGGGTTTCTCACCTATGACAGATGGAAAGAGGAGAGGTAAACACTGGAAAATGTAGTGGGACAGTTCTCGGCCGAAAATGTCACCGGAATAATGCTACAGAGCGAACACCACTGGGATCAGATAGCAGAATACATAGAGCAGGTACTAAGGTAAAAGAAGGAAGCCGAAGGTGGAGCCTCTGACGGAATAGCAGAAAACAGGTAACGTGAACCCGCTAAAGGTTTAAAACAGATGAACAGGACGCAGCACAAATGGCATCACCTTAAAGTAATGCGAAAGCTGAGTCCCGAGGTGGGATCCATGCCTTGGGCAATAGGATTTGTGGTTTCAGTGGTGCAATTCCCATACACCGTAGGAGTGCAGACCCTCCTGCGGCGAACATTAGTCTCTCTCGTAAATAAAAAATGTTATTATTATTAATATTTGTATGTACATTTACGTATTCCTTCGTAATTACACTACGTAGGAAATATAATTTATTTTCGTTGGTTATAAAATATCTTACATAAGACTTTCCAATCTTGTTAATTTTAACGTTTTTGGTAATAGTTTAATCATTTTGCCTTCTTATATGGAATATACATTAAAAACTCGTTTACCCGAATCGCGTTTATCCGAAAATCTAGTTTATCCGAAACAATTTTTACTAAATTTTGAAAATACACAAAAGCATTTTCCTGTCGCTATAATCTATATTTAACAGCGTAGACAAGCGATTCCACGTAATGTAATGTAGAAACTCAATAATCAGAACTACTTGGGATAAGGGGTACTCCGAATTATCGATTTGTTGGGATTTTAGAACATAAAGTATTATGTTCATATATTGTAAACATAAGGTAACAAAAACACAAATGTAAACATTGAAACTTCCCCTGCAGAACTTCTAACAATGAAACGACTTCGAGATCGGGCAGCCAGCAAACGAGCTTAAAAACTTAGGCAAAAAACTATGATTGATTACTGTACGATCAAGCAATAGGACTGTTCCAGTAATATAGAAACTATAATTTAGAGTGCGGTGCCATTTTATAGTTAATTGTGTCATATTCACTGTAAGTAACTTTTAAATTATTATTAAATAAATAAAGTTACTGTACTTACATATGTATTTATATTTAAATAGACGTTTCGGTTTATCCGAAATTTCGTTTATCCGAAGTGGGTGCGGTCCCATAAAATTGGGATAAACGAGTTTTTAGTGTTGTTATTAAAACAGGTTAGTTTCAGCTGAGAAAAATGTTAAAAGTAATTAAAAATAACATTCTACACATTTAAAGATGGTGTAATTGTAGCAATGTTTTGTGCCCAAAAATGTAACCTGTGGGAGATCTGTATGGAAAATTAGTTTGCTCTGTTATTCTGAACTGGAGTGTTAATACCAAACTGACAGTGGGTTCCACCTGTGTTACACAAACTTTGGCTATCACCAACTTAATTCGTTACTTCTGTTTATTTCCCGAAGGCACATACCGTCGATCTAAATCCAACCTCCTTCATCCGTTTTAATTTAACTTTCACAAAACCTCTATTAAATACTTTTATAGAATATTTTGTAAGTGTGTAATTCACACAGTCAGTGAGTTCTTGTGTTACCTCAGTATAAATTATGTAGAGGAAGCGGATAACTTAAGCCGCTTTTAGCAAAAAACAGCTCATTCAACTATTCCGGTTGTAGGCGTTTCACTGAGTACGCAAAACTATCAGATTTCTCCACACGTCGTTCTCCAGCTGATTATCGGAAAATATTTCCTCGCTATTTTTAATTGTTCCTACTACATTTTTCAAAGGCTATGCAGGATACGTGTACAACAGTTCAATCTCACTTACCAACCACGATTGCACGCACGATAGTAACTCGATTACACCAAATTTTATATCGATGTTTGTTATTTACTTTAAAAACTTATTAATATGTAGCGCTTTGTATTTTATACTTATAAAGATCAAAATTATAATGGCCAAGGCTCTGTTATTTATTTGTCTCATAAGCGACTCAAGTCTACTCTTATTTATGTACTTTTTGTAAGTGAATAATAAAGCTGGTATAGACGAAAATTATTTTTGCTTTCCAATTTTGATTAAATACACTGTTTTGTGTAATTATTCGATATTAAAAAATAAATTCAATAAGCATCGTCGTGAAGTTAAAGATAACAATTACTTTACAAAAATTAAAGAAATATGAAGAACATTACTCACCACTTTTAAACTTTCAGAAAGCAACAGATTAGAGTGTGGACTTTGTTAAAGTGACAGTGAGATGTCAAAATGTAAGGTATAATACTGTTGTTTCTACTTTTCTATATTAATAAGTAAACTGGTAGCTAAGGATGTAAATGAGTAAAATATTTAAAATTGACGCATTTCTTTTAATAACTTCAAAATTTTTCCTTTGTAAAACGTGACTCAAAGTCAAATAACTCGTTCTCCCTGACAAAAAAAAGGAAAATCAATGAATGTCTTAAGTCAAATACTAATGTATGTATTTAATATTAATGTAATATTAATGTCTTCTATGTTCTATACTAGTTGATATAATTGTATTTACAGGTTCACTATTTTAAGGCATTTATAGTCGTCGCGAGTGAGTATAATTAAGTTTTCGACATTGTTTAAATCCCCATGTGGATGATTTGGTAGCTGCAGAGTACATAAATTACTATAATAAAAATCGAAGTATGTTAACTCCATCGAAAATTTAAAACAAATATTACATTTGTTTTTTAATACATCAGTATGAATAACATGTTTGTGTATGTATAATTGACTTATAAGCAATTACGTGTATGTATTATACGTATAAGCAGCACGTATGTTCTATGAATCATACATCATATAAAAGTAAGAGCGTAAACAACTTTAAATAGACAGAATCTTCCTGGGTCGTATAATATTAAAATGTTACACTAATGATATAAAAAACATTAATATCGATTTGACATTAATTTTTATGTTAATATACTTATCACAACTATTTGAATTTCCTCTCAAAAAAAAAACAGTAAGCTATTCTGTCGTATTCCTACTTATTACTTCGTTGTTTACCTTGGGACACACACTTACATCATTACTTCCCCGCGACCGTTAGAAAAACAGGCGGCCAGCGAGTGAACAATTTAACAACGATTAATTCTGAAATCTGTTAGAAACGGCATTAAGAGTTTGTTATAATCTACTTATAATAAATTTTGTTAGTTACGTGTTATGAATATAGTGTAACAGATATGTGGGGTAATTAAAAGATTACATTACGTGTTTTTTTGTAATAAAACAATAAGTAATAAAACTTCAGATCATTATTGTTAATGACACATATTAAATACTACACTTGCGCACGCGCGCGCACAACACTCACTCACGCGCGCGCGCACACACACACACACACACACACACAGAAGTAATATAAGTTATTTCATGACAAGGCAACTACAATATTTAATAAATAAAAACTCATTTTCGTCCTTTCTATTTTGATTAAAAAAAGTGTTTCGTGTAATTGTCAACATTTTAAAGAAAAGTAATTGAATAGGTGTCATCGTGAAATCAGGCTTGAAGTATGTAAAATAAATAAAACAAAGATTAGGTCAGTATAAATCCTCTTTAGGTACCATGAAGGTAAAATACGCGCAAACTTATTCACGTACGATTTTACATAAAAGGCGTTTGTCGTAGCCATTGTTGTTACACTTATCGTTTGTTGTTTCATTAAGTCCACAGTGGAATTAGAGTAACACAATTTTACAGATAAAAAAATCTTAACTTCTTAAATCGATCTAGAAGTAGTATTCTTAAAACACGTTACGTTTTTGCATAAACACTATTATATTTTCAAGATCCTTTACGGTTAGAATTTATGTAATTACAATGTATTCTTAGTTCGCGTGTTACACACAGACGTTTTCAGCAGTGCAGACAAGTAAACACATCCGTATTTAATTGAGTATAACCAAATTATTTCCATTGCAGCAGTGTCAAAACGTGCTATGTAAATTTTTAGGTCATATTTTAACTCTGTTTTGTTACTACTAAACTATATTTTTGAAAATTTAAACAAATATAACATTATAATTACTTTTCTAGCATTATTGTATTATTTTAATGCATACCAAAATAAATATAAAGCATTATTTTGTTATACTTAGCCTACTTAATACAATGCATATTAGCCTATACAATTATTAAAAGTGTACGTAAAAGTAAAGAAGTTATTATGTGCATTTACAAAGCTGTAACGCTTTCTGCGATATTAAAATAATAACAACAACTTGCCGGTTTCAACCATGGTTCACCTAAAACAATATAAAAAATGCAATATCACTGATATTGGCTTGATTTGCGTTTCTCCACCAATTAACTGCTCTGTAGTTCAATGTATCTCGCAGCTCTTTTATTTGCCTCCTTTACATAGTTTCGTGTGGTGTTTTTCATATTACAATCCATAAAGTATTATATCCTTCTTAATCGTCCGGTTGTTAAGAAAAATAAGTTTTGATTAATTTTTAGGTCTCCTACACGTGATCATAACACATAAGTAACGCTCTTGGTACACAGTTTCACTGGCTAATACGTATCAGGCTTTATAAGTAGCCACTGTCAAATTATAATTTTTTTTTAGACCTTGTAAAATTTACAAAGTTACTTAATAGTCGTTGGAATAGTAATTTAGATGTAAGGTCTTTAACCTTTCTTAGTTCACAATTTAAAGAATATTCGCTATTGGCGTTTTTGTGTTTAATCAAAAAATAGCTCCATAAATGAATGTTTTAAAACATCATGCTAAAATTACGTAATAAACACCAGATTTTCTTCGCTTTCAAAACGAAAGAATACTAGTCCTCTCGTTCTCTTGCTCTTACTTATAATAAACAAACCTATATAGAAAACACCATTCCTTGATAAGTAGATATTTTAAAAACTACTCCTGATCGATGAAGTTGAGCTAAAGAACTTAGCTGCCAAACATTAAATAAGAAAGATACATAACCGCAAAACTACACCTTCTTCTACTCCTTCTTCTTTACTTCGTGCAGTAGAACTTTTAAATTCATTGTAAACTGAGTTCAAGTAAATAAGTAAACTTCTAAAGAATACCAAACACTGTGCGTCGCCTTATAAATAACTTTAAAGAAGACGCGGTAGCGAGAGCTGCAGAACAAGAAATGTTCCTTTACAGGAAGACCCATAACGGACGCTGGACGGACGCGGCCATTGAACAGCGTAACGAGAAACATCAACAACAACAGAAACGTCTAACTGGAAGACATGTGTCAAATAAACTCATAAATTCAGAACATTAAAGTACCCTTAGATACTAAAGATTCGTACAACTAGCAGCAATATTGTATAATTTGTTTGTATATATACCCATAAACACTAACGCCTACAATTTTCCAAATAATATATTGCGATTTTTACGTTATTCGCCAGTTAGAATCGTTTCTATTATACCAAAAAAATATAACTTCTTAGACATTGTAACTACATGTACCTTTAATTAAAAATGGACAGTAAGCCCCAGCACAGAACAGTGTATAGTTCGTTGTATGGTAAAAGTATGCAAGATTCTGTAGTTTGTAACACATACATACACACACACACACACGTGAGCAGGCGAGTGTGTGTGCCCGTGTTAGCACATGTGATTGAATAAAATTATTTTTCTCGACCTTAAAGTAAAATTAACAGACATTGATATCACTAGTCAGTTTTTAATATTTTTCTGTATTCCCAAAAACACATACTACGACATAAAACATAACGTCGCTAATTAAAATTGAAATTATTTAAAAATATTTAAATATGTTTATAAATATAATTTATAATTAAAAACATTACTCTAAATGTACCTAATTGTTTAAACAATAATCAAAGTTCTGTTGCTAAGAAACTACAAATTTTACGAAAATATTTTAGTTTAATTCCAAATAATGTCGAGTGCGGACCTATTCCTCTACAAACGGATACTGCATCTTCAAATTCCCGTCGTATAATACTGGCTTGACTGGAAACTTGTGCTATAATGCATGCGTGTCACGAATTAGACACAGGCGGCCACACTACACGCACGCGTGTATACGCACTCTGTGCACACGCGTGCTCACACACCTACACACACGCTTCACGCGCGCGTATACACATTCTGGCACGCGCGGATTTCACCACACGCTTGTGCGTATACGCTTCCTGGCACGCACGGGTACCCACACTAACACACTTTCGCTCTGATGGTTTAATCGTGGCATGCATTATGGCAGAAGTTTCTACTCCGGTATTCTACCACGGTGAATTGAAGTTTCTGTGTTATTCGTTTGTAGAGATACCTAGAAAAATTACTTATTTAGAGATGTCACAAAGAAGGTTTAGTTGTATTTAAAATAGTGTATGCTTTCCCGTTGTGCACATGTGGGAATGAGTATATTTCTTTGTCATTTTTCATGACACTGGGGTAACTAATGGTACCAGGCAGACGCGGGGCCAGCTGACTGCTCTCCAAAAATAATTTAAATCATAAGTATAATATAAACTACAGAAAAAGTACGAAACAAAACGATCACTAGGAATTTTTTAATACAATATACATTATGCAGGCAATCATAGAGTTATACTGTACCATCCTCCCCAAAAAAGATTATAGTTGAATGAATCATTCAGACTGCTCAGCGTTTTAACAGATTGTACTTTTCAACGTCTTGAAATTTTCGTCGATGATTATCTATATATGGAAGGGATTGATGGCTTCAATGCCAGGATCATGTTCAAGTAACCAACAGTTCGTTGTGTCTAATATTTTGCAATAAACGAGAACCCCATATTTACCAGTTGTTATACTTGTGCAGCGTCCTAAATGCATTTTGCTAAAAGCTTTAATATTGAGAGAGGAGACAATTGGTGTATCTTTAGAGCTATTGTGTCTAAATTTTCAACTACAGATCATTCTTCCAGGAAATACAGGTTAACAAGTTACTTGCGTAGTTATTTCAAATTTTCAAAATAGTATAGTTTTTATTGTAGAAAATATTGAGCTTTAACTATTACAGAGGTAACACTTGACTAAAGCATTTACGTTAGAGACAAGAAACACCGCTGTTTCCTTTCAGGTACTGGAAAAATTATTTGCAAATCATGTGTTTGAAATTGTATCACAATGATGTCCTAAACTGTCTGTGTCAACTAGAGATGGTTTTGCTTATTCAGCATTGGACAACCATAGTTACCATCAAATGCACTGATTAGAAAGAATAATTATCTTTTACATTTATGCTTGGAAATGGAAAAAAAGGTACATTTTTAGTAGTTCACAGAATGAATCAATGTTATTTCCAAAAATACACACAAATTCGTATTAAGAACTGAATTTCTTTTTACATCACAAAAACTAAAGTATTGCAGAGTCTTAAGTGGGACAGTATGATTTATGCCACATGATCATTACAAGAATTCCTATTATATTTTTATTTACTTCTTTACAAAAACCGCAAAACGAACATAATTAAAGGCTAAAAAAATTCAAAATAATTCAAATGCCTGCCGAACTGACAAAAATGTCAAAAGCAGGAAGTCGGCAAAAGCTAGGCATATACACATATAGCAACAGCATTTGTACTTACTTTGAGGCTATTCGTAGTAACAAGACTGGACAAAACTGGTAGGCTCTGTCAGTTAGCAAGATGGGTTTTGTTAGTTTCACTCACGGGTCACGTACAACGTACCACACGAATTAAGTGGTTTATTCTCATAAACAATATGTGCATTACCTGTATGAATAATATATATTTTTTATATATTTTGGTGATCGCGAAAATAATCGTGTTCGAGATAAGGGCAGATTCTGATTGTCCTATCCTCAAAATATGAAGAAAAGTCATTTTCTGAAAAGCGCGCGCGCGTGTATGTGTGTGTGTGTGTATGTCTGTGTGTAGAATTTTTTTCTATGGCAAACGATACCTGCTGCAAATTCAAACAGAGTCAAATTTTTTTTTCATATGTGTCCGAGTGTAGAGAACTCAAGGCCTATTGATTTTGGTGAAGATCGGTTAAGGGGAAGGGGTGTTTACCTGCAAGGTTTTACAAGAGTAAAGTACTTAATTTTTAAAAATAAAGTATCCTGAAAAGAAGGTCATAATAATCCACTGTAGAAAGGTAGATGAAATAGCTGTAAATGAAAAGGGCAGTTGAAAGGGGAGGAGATAATTTTTATATTGATCTTATAAATTTATTCGACCGAAAATTTAAAATATCGGTATGGAGAACCATACATGACTTCCATATTCTAAGATTTATATTTAAAATCATTTTCAGCCAAACAGCCAGGGAAGGAATTTTAACAAAAAAATACTTCTTTCTTGCCAATAACGTAGTACACATATAAAAAATATTATCCCCTCCCCCTTCAACTATAATTTTGATTTATAGAAAATTACCCCCAGCCCGTTCAACTAGCCTCTTCATTTATAGATATTTCATCTACGTTTCGACAGTGGATTATTAAGATCTTATCAGGATACTTTATCAAAATTAAGTACTTTACTCATGTTAGAACAAAAAATGTTTCAGGTAAACTGCCCTTTCCCCGTAACCGATCTTCACCAAAATCAACAGACATTGAGTTCTCTATAGCTCAGGCACATATGTAAAAAATTATTTGATTCTGTTTGAATTTACGGCAGTTATGGTTCGTCATATAAAAAATTACCCATGTTAAAACATAAAACATGAGATTTATAAAACATATCTAAGATTTATATTTAAAATCATTTTTGAAATAAAATATTTTCATAGAACCTACTAACGCTGGGGAAATCTGAGGAGCCAATCAGAGTTGGGCCTACCTGTCACTCTGCTGAATTTGGTGGAAAGCCCTGTCACTGTCGTCAAAGTATCAGCCTTGACAGGGTCCTCTTTTTCTGCAAAATGGGAGAGGAGGCTTGAGATGGAGTGAGTGACATGGTCCCCACCTCAATGAAGAACCCATTGTTTTATAAAAATATATTTAAATTTTGAAAACTGAAAATTCTTTTCTTGTTGTAAATTTTTATATTTTATAATCAAAATGACTTTATCAAAAAACAAACATTATTTTTTTATAATAAGTACTTACATATGTTTCTTAATATGCTTACTTTTTCTTCAATGTTGATGATCATTTCCAAACATTCTGACAAAATTGTATCTACAGAACAGTTAACATTCCCCAGGTTTCCATTTCTGCTAATTTCTCATTACACCTTCCACTGACGTATTATTAACCATTTCATAAACTATCGTCTAATCTTTTCAGATTTTGTGGGACAAAATCTGAAATTTTCAGAATGCCTGGCAACAAAATTATTTTATTTTCAACAATTACCATTGTCTGAAAAAGTTTAAATGAATTTTCAAGTATTTTACTCTTGTTAAAACGTAAAAGGTTGCAGGTAAACTACCCCTTTCCCTTAACCGATCTTTACCAAAATCTAAAGGCCTTGAGTCCTCTACAATTCACTGACGTATGCAAAACATTGTTTGATTCTGTTAGAATTTGCGGCTGTTATCGTTTGCCATAGAAAATACCCTTGTTAAAAAAACGTTGTAGGTAAACTACCCCTTTCCCTTAACCGATCGTCACCAAAAACAATAGATCTTGAGAACTCTACAATTCAGGGCTGTATGCGAAACATCATTTGATTCTGTTTGAATTTACGGCTGTTATCGTTTGCCTAAAAAAAAAAATTTCCCTCGATTAAAAAAAACCGTTGCAGGTAAACTACCCCTTCCCCTCAACCGATCTTCACCAAAAACAATAGGTCGCGAGTACTCTACAAATCAGGGCTGTATGCAAAAAATTATTTGATTCTGTTTGAATTTGCGGCAGTTATCGTTTGCCATAAAAAATACGCTTGATAAAAAACGTTGCCGGTAAACTACCCCTTTCCCTCAACTGATCTTTACCAAAAACAATAGGTCTTGAGTACTCTACAAACCAGGGCTGTATGCAGAAAATTATTTGATTCTGTTTGAATTTGCGGCTGTTATCGTTTGCCATAGAAAATACCCTTGTTAAAAAAACGTTGTAGGTAAACTACCCCTTTCTCTTAATCGATCTTCACCAAAAACAACAGGTCTTGAGAACTCTACAATTCAGGGCTGTATGCAAAACATTATTTGATTCTGTTTGAATTTGCGGCTGTTATCGTTTGCCATAGGAAATACCCTTGATAAAAAAAAACCGTTGCTGGTAAACTACCCCTTTCCCTCAACCGATCTTCACCAAAAACAACAGGTCGCGAGTCCTCTACAAATCAGGGCTGTGTGCAAAAAATTATTTGATTCTGTTTGAATTTGCGGCAGTTATCGTTTGCCATAAAAAAAAAATCTACACACAGACACACAGACAGACAGACACACACACAGACACTTTTCGGAAGACGACTTTTTTCATGTTTTGAGTGTAGCAGAATCAGAATCTGCAATAATCTCGAACACGATTTTTTTTGCCATCACCATACTTCCATTCCTTAAGGAATATGGAAGTAAAATTTCAGAAACATTTTTTTAACAACTGACATCGTTTCATGCTATGTAACCAAGGATACGTAATCAAAATAATTTTTCGTTTTCAGAAAGTCACAGAAAACAATCGTTGGGCGGTATTCTCTTTTTTCACGTTGTTTAAATAGCAGATAATTTAATCAAATTAATTCTTTATTTTTAAAATATTAACAACTAGGTACAATTCGTATTTTGATTATCTTTCCCAGCGTTTTTACCAAAAGCATGTTGATATATTTTATTTGGTTTCGTTCTGAGTTTTGTCTACATATTAGATGTAATTTGATAGGCCAATTTTAATTAGAACATGGAAGTCATGTATAATTCCGTACCGATTTTTTATATTTTTACGCTTTCAAAGAATACGAAGTTCCGTCAGCGGTGAATTTTCTAATCCAGAACAGTGTCTCAAAGCACCATTTTTCAGTTGTTAAGAGTGTTTTTATTTTGTATGTAATAATTGTTTTATACACGTTACGTAAGCAGTATATTAAACGCTATCTCAGATCAAGGATTAAGTTAAAGTTGTTACTTTATTACGGTTATACACCATATCGAGCACTGTTAACAAAGGCGAAGAGAAAAAGTAACGACTATAATACGTACAGATTTCGAAAACGAGCAATATTATTACATATAGTTATCCAACTTTCATAACAAATTATTTTCCTTCTTCATATCTCTGGCGCACAATTCTTTGGGTACCGATAAACATTCATAGTTAAACATCGTTGTATTTAATGTATAGATTATAAGTGCAATTTAAGAATCATAGAAAATCAGAAAAGTGCCATTTGCCAGTAAATATAATTATACAAACGTGGTCATGTTGTCCAGCTAATGAAAAAGTCAAGTTGTAAATGAAGGTACATAAGTAAATTGCATATACAGCAGTCACAATTTTTTTAATTGTAAAACTTCTAAAAACGTTTTCCGATTGAACAGTTATGTAAATTATTTCCATTTATTGATTGTGTATATAAAACGTTTGTCGTAGAAATACGAATAAATGTCTATTTTAATTCATCATTGTCTTCAGTTATAATGAATAAGAATAAGTAACGAATTAGGAAATACGTAATAGAAACTCAGTTGTTCTCTAAATTGCACAGACTTTGTTGAAATACGTGCTTTTTTCTTGAAACACCACACAATTTTAAAGTTGATTTTTCTTGCCAGAATTTACATACTTATGGGAGTACTGTAATATATCCTCATATTGCGTGTTACGTACAGATGTTTTTCAGCAATGCAGACAAACATATACCGTATTTAATGCAGAACAGACAAAAGAATATCCTCACTGCAGTAATATCAAAATCTGTTAGTCAAATTAGTTTCGATGCGGAATTTTTGTCTGTTTGCTTAAGGTTACAATAAATTGTTGAAAATGAAAATAACCTATTGACGGACATTGCGTTTTTAGTTAATTTATTGTCTCATACACTGAAACGATTTGTACTGTACCGGTATTTCTAAAGCGTATTGATAGTCATTAGAATTTACACTGTTAATTGAACTTTCAAAGGCATATTATTATGTTTCATAATTTCGGAAGATATTTTGTGTAATAATATTCCTGTCATTGCAAGTTTCAAATTTATAATAATGAGTTTAGACAGAAAATAAAGTCTAAAACATAATTTGAGAAAATATAGACTATAATTAATAATGTAGTATGGTAAAATATTCCTCAGGCTTTCACGGCCGGTGTCAGATATATTGTTCATGTTATCCGAGCTGTTTGTCCGTGGTCCATGGTTTATTACAAAACCAAACGTTTCGGCAGCTCCAGTGGCTGCCATCATCAGTGGTATAAAAATCCTATCCTATAGGCCTATACCACAGTACTGTGGGCCTGTACGTGAACACCCGACGTTCAGGATTTTTATACCACTGATGATGGCAGCCATTGGAGCTGCCGGAACGTTTGGTTTTGTAATAAACCATGGACCACGGCCAAACAGCCCGGATAACATGAACAATGTAGTATGGTGTTTACTCATATTTTGTTACTACGTAATCGTGTTGCTCCAGTCACACCTCGGATGGTCTCATTCTCTCTACTGTGTGCTTGCAACAGATAATTGCCCGTCATTTCAGCCTGATGGAAAGAAGAAAGAAAAAGAAAATGGGAGTGAGAGAGAGGGGAAAGGTGAGAGAGAGAGAAAAAATAGATGGGTAAAGAAAGTAAGTGAGCGTGACAGGGAAGGAGAGAGAGAGAGAGAGAGAGAGAGAGAGAGAGAGAGAGAGAGAGAGAGAGAGAGGGGGAAGAGAGGGGGGGGAGGGAGGGATGAGAATGACGGTGATCGAGATTTGTACCTTACTGCCGACATACAGCAAACAGCTGATTGCCACTCGTTGCGACGTTACATTAACGTTGATAGACTTGGACAGGCAAATATATGTACTTATACATATTTATTAATATGTTGATGTTTATGCATTGATTATAAATATTCATTTGTACTTTTTCATTCCGTCATGAATATATTTCAGGTAGGATAATAATTCTGTAGAATGTGGTTATAGCAAAGTGAATGATAAAACACTGTTAAGGCTGTCAATATTAAAACGTTACGTTTTGTGGGTAGTATTCCTGTCATCGATTAAAGTAAACAAGCGCTAGCATACTGTTACTACAACGGAAGAAAATCCCATTAGATAATAAATTAATATTAATATAAACCTATTACTTAATTGAGAAAGTAGAAGACGAAGAATTTACCTACACTTAACCAGTCAAATCACTAACGGTGGGGAGAGTAGAAGGCATTTCGGCATCTGTAAAGTCGTGTTCAGCTGTAATTACAAGTTACTTATTCCTAAATAAATAAGTATGCAAATAAGAAAATGATTTTTAGGGACTTACACATGAAACACTTTACGGCCATGAACAATAGGGGCAGGAAAAAGAAGAAGCTTTTTATAGGATCATTTGAAGTGTGGTTCATAAGAAGTTAAGGTGATATAGATCGACAATGTTGGGCATAGAGAATTTTTTTATTAATTAGAAAAAGAAAGGAAAATATATAAATATATTGGAAAACTAGGAGACGAGCTTATTGGTCATGAGAGTGCTGACTAAATATAGTCGGTCTTTGGATTGAGGGAAAGCGACTCAGGAACACCAAAGCTCCAATGCATAAGTCAGACGATAAATGATGTCAGCTGCAATCCCTTTGAAGAAATGAAAAGAGTGTAAATGAATGATTTAATTGTGTAGCTAACTGTAAGCTCTATCCTATAATCTTTTTTAGATAACTTATTGAGGCATTGATATAGGAACGGAAAAGTATACGAGTAAACGGAATGCGCTAAACATATAGCTGAGACGAACATCTCCAGAAGTCAATCAGAATCTGAGTTAATTCGTTTAAATATTAGTCGTGAGTTCTGTAGCAAACGCGCTTATTATTGTTTAAATATTTATTTAAAGAGGATGCAAACTCATGCAGTGTGTGGAAAGTTTATCTTTGTCTTTCACCGAATGCTTAATTTATCAACTCATCCTCTCTCCATGTTTCCCTCCTCTCTGTCTTTAACACAATTCATAAACACAAGTTACAGTTGTAAAAACGGGGTATGAGTTGCAGGATACACATTGATGTGTTTATTACTTACCAGATGAGTTACGCAAAATATAAGAGAAGAATGGAAGTATTATTCGTATGCACCTAATAGAGGTGCGAAATCTTGTACCGTGACTGTTAGGCGTTAGTAAAAATGGATTCAGAAAACGTGCGATTTGCAATAATGAAACCAATTAAGGAAGATTAAGTAAAGTGAATTAATTATATTCTCATCAAATTAACGTATTGTGATCAAATTCGTATCTGTTTACGCAGAAAAATAACGTTATGTTTTACTTCTATCGTCTTAAAACGACGATCTGCTTCTCAAGTGTACATACATTTTTAAATCCCGCTAACGTAACCTTTTACTACAATGTTGGATGTAAGCGTGTGACATTATGATTGAAATACCAAACGTTCTAGGACTCAGTATTAAAAAATGAGCTAGTCAAGTTCAATTTAATGATGATGTTTCTTACACGATTTAATGAAGTAATTGTTTGTTACTTATATGGAGTGAATTATGTTCTTTTTATTTATCTTTAACAGACTATTTAATGCTCTTAACCTTAGTTACTTATGCTGCAGAAACAGATATACAAATTAGCAGAGAAAAAAATATCCAACTCGTTATTCAGTTTAACTGCTTAATTACTTAAATACAGTTATACATTACGTAAATAACAAACATTACTTTAAAGTCTGTGAGTCTGTCATTGAAGGAATCTTGGATTAAGGGGTTACAAACACCAAAAGAAGTGCATTACAATTCAGTACCATACGAGTCAGCTAAAAATGGCGTACCATTCTGAAACTAACTTGTACTTTAATGTGACAAATATAGATGTGCAGTCGTCAACTCCACACTTGTTCCCAAACACTGTGTGCACATCAAGCCGCCACCCCTGACCAAAATTACTGTACTTTATCGTATTTCTGATAATTTCATTTTTAATTTTAGAAAAAAAGTACTTGTGTTGAACCGTTAAGCTGATTTGTTATTAAAAGTGAACCCCACGAAAGCTTTCGATCGAGACTAATTCTGTTTGATTCAAAATTATTGGTGACTAAAGCTGTTAATACCTGGTGAAACTGTCTGTTATTTCAATGAATGCACAGACTATGTTAAAGAGGCCTATTTTAGTACTATCCACACTTTTTGCTTGGCTTTAATAGCGTTTTTTGTTCTTTATCCTATAGCTATTTATTAAGTACGATGGGTTTCCTCAAATAAGTTTGCCGATGTAAACCTTTATAATTTCTACTATGTAATTACTTCATATAAGTGACAAAGCGTGGAGCGCATTAAATTGTAACGCATATAATATCGGTATGGAGAACCATACATGACTTCCATATTCTAAGATTTATTTTTAAAATCATTTTCGAAATGAAATATTACCATAGAAACTACTTCTTTCTACTTACTGCTTCAGCCTTAACCACAGTACTGTGGTCACTAACATATACCACCTCACGTTATCGCACTCGATTTTCACTGATGATGGAAGTCAATGGCATTGCCGAAACGTCTGGTTTTGTAGAAAACATTGGACTACGGCCAAATATCCCGGGAAGGAATTTTAACAAAAACTACTTCTTTGTTGCCGATAACGTTGTACACATATATATATAAAATATGCATAAATTTAATGGCTTGTATAAGTTAATGATTGATCTCCATTAAGTAGTGCTCAAGTTTCCAAAGTTTTAATATTATGATGTCCGTAATTAAAACATCAGAGCAGGTTTAGTGTGTATGAGGGTTCACCGTGGACAAAACTTTTCAACATTTCCTATTGAGCGTTGCTTAGAATAAATCTGCGAATCTACAGTGTACGTTTCACAGAACAAACACGCGGAAAAGAAGGAGCGCTCCAAAGTCACTCATGGACCCTCAGCATCTTGCAGAGGGTTCATTCCCTAAAGACGAAAAGCCTGTCTATGAATCGTTCCTCTGTAAACACGTGCAGTTACACTGCCCAGCGATCCACAGGAAGCAAATCGCTATACACGCTGGACACTTTTTCGGTTTGCATGCGTTATGTTGGTATGGGTTCGGTACTTTCCATTTAAAAACCGTGAAAATGTAAGAAAATAAACACGAATGAGGCCAGAAATAACGCGAATTGTGTGTGTGTGTGTGTGTGTGTGTGTGCGTGCGTGTGTGTGTGTGTGTGTGTGTGTTCCCTGCCTTTTTATTGCGGTAGTGGTAATAATAAAATGGAAACGTAAACAGTACATAACTGAGAGATGCTTGCCTGCCACGCACGATATATTTTCTCTTATACATGACTAGCAGAATACCCGTGCTTCGCTACGGAGTTTCACGTTGTACGTAATGAAAATGTTAGTTTAATTAATAAAGTTTAATTAAAGTAGGCTTCTTAAAAATAAATAGCTGTTGCCCACAACTTCGTTCGCGTGGTCTTCAATTTAATGAGATAATATATTTAGAACAGAATCTATTCTATTGGGTTGCCATAGTAACCAGATCTAATAGTTCTTTAAGACCGCAAAGAACCCCCCAGAGGATCGTATCGAAAAAAACACCTGTCCTATGTTGGTTCTCCCGTTGCGTAAAATATTTGTGCCAAGTTTGGTTGAAATCGGTCCAATGGTTTAGGTGGAGACGTGGAAGACCCCAAAGGACCCCCCAAAGGATCGTATCGAAAAAACACTTGTCCTATGTTCGTTCTCCCTTTGCGTAAAATATTTGTGCCAAGTTTGGTTGAAATCGGTCCAGTGGTTTAGGAGGCGATGTCGAAGACCCCAAAGAACCCCCAAAAGGACCCCATCAAAAAATCACCTATCCTATGTTGGTTCTCCTGTTGCGTAAAATATTTGTGCCAAGTTTGGTTGAAATCGGTACAGTGGTTTAGGAGGAGATGTGGAAGAAACCTTCGCGGACGTGCGCACAACAACTCACCGAAGTTTCATCGCAATCGGATGAATGGTATAGGAACGCATACGGGACAAACAAAGAAACATTCATTTTTATATATAAGATGTAAACTATACCACTTACTTGACATAAACCGTGATAGCTAAGCTAATGTACAACATATATGTATTAATTATACACATAAACGTTCCTCGATAGACACTCTATCTATTGGCGAAAACATGAATAAAATCCGTTCAGTACTTCCTGAGATTAGCGATTTCAAACACAGAGAGAAAACGGACCGACTTTACTTTATACTATGTACAGATTTACATTAAAATGAAAAAATTATAATTTTATTGCCTGGCAACAAAATTATTTTATTTTCAACATTTACCATTGTTTGAAAAAGTTTAAATGAATTTTCAAGTACTTTACTCTTGTTAAAACGTAAAAGGTTGCTGGTAAACTACCCCTTCCCCTTAACCGATCTTCACCAAAATCTAAAGGGCTTGAGTCCTCTACAATTCACTGACGTATGCAAAAAATTATTTGATTCTGTTTGAATTTGCGGCAGTTATCGTTTGCCATAGAAAATACGCTTGATAAAAAACGTTGCAGGTAAACTACCCCTTCCCCTCAACCGATCTTTACCAAAAACAACAGGTCGTGAGTACTGTACAAATCAGGGCTGTATGCAGAAAATTATTTGATTCTGTTTGAATTTGCGGCTGTTATCGTTTGCCATAGAAAATACCCTTGTTAAAAAAACGTTGTAGGTAAACTACCCCTTTCCCTTAACCGATCTTCACCAAAAACAATAAGTCTTGAGAACTCTACAATTTAGAGCTGTATGCAAATAATATTTTGATTCTGTTTGAATTTGCGGCTGTTATCGTTTGCCATAGGAAATACCCTTGTTAAAACATAAAACGTTACAGGTAAACTACCCCTTTCCCTTAACCGATCTTCACCAAAAACAATAGGTCTTGAGAACTCTACAATTCAGGGCTGTATGCGAAACATTATTTGATTCTGTTTGAATTTGCGGCTGTTATCGTTTGCCAAAAAAAAAAAATTTCCCTTGATAAAAAAAAACCGTTGCTGGTAAACTACCACTTTCCCTCAACCGATCTTCACCAAAAACATTAGGTCGTGAGTACTCTACAAATCAGGGCTGTATGCAAAAAATTATTTGATTCTGTTTGAATTTGCGGCATATATCGTTTGACATAGAAAAAAAATCTACACATAGACACACAGACACTTTTCGGAAAACGACTTTTTTTCATGTTTTGAGTGTAGTACAATCAGAATCTGCAATAATCTCGAACACGATTTTTTTTGCCATAACCATACTTCCATTCCTTAAGGAATATGGAAGTAAAAATGATTGTCGCTTTAAAAGTTTCAAGCCACAATCATTTTTATTTTGATCCATATTGGTTTTATTACTAATAATTGTTCAAACACATACATTTCTTCATATATTACTTACATGTTAACATTATAGGCGTATTAAAGGATTTTGATAGATATCGTACCTGAGTTATGTATGTTCAGGAAGTGTAATTAAATTTTTATTGTACTGTCAACAGAGGCTACTACCTTAGTTACAATAGAAGACATCTATCTTCCTCCGCCAGAAGGTATGTTAATATTTTAATTCTCTACAAAATTGTGGTATTGACCCATTTAGTTTAATTACTAACATCGTTCGTACACTACAACATTTCTTCTTATATTACTTGCATGTTAACAGACGCAGTCCAACGAATGTCATTGGCACACTCCTCTAATGCCATTGCTCCTGTCGCCATTAAGGTATTTACCGTTATTAATTTTTCTGTGATTAGAAACCTATGAGTTAGTAACACAGATTACCAAACCTTAAGTTCCAAGTTAAGTTTAGTTTTATTCTGTACTTAATTTTGTCTCGTGAGTTGCTAAAAACTAAATGTTACTTGTAGATGTAAGAAATATTTAATAACGCAAGTTGATAAGAATTATATTTTATATAATCCTTGGAATAATATAATTTGGTTTGTTATGTGTATATACGTAGACATGGCACTTAGTGGAAACGATAGTCATGTACTCTTTATGTTGTGACTTAGCAATAATCATCATCTGTTGTGTGTAGAAAGATAAAAGAAAGTATTAAAAATACGATTTCGATTAAGGGATTGTCCTTGTCCTTTATTCCTCTGAGATATTTTCGGTTGAGAAAATCCATGGGGTTGTGCATGTATCCTTTTTAATGTAGACTGCAAATTGAGCTGAACTGACAACTTCTGGAAAATGTTGACTTAAGCATTCTATTAAGTACTTCTAAACTATAGGCGGTTCTAAATACTGGGCTTTGCACATGCGTGATAGGAAATAAGCTAATGTTGATTGACCTCTGTCTGGTTTATACCTGCCGTAGGCAATTTTTTCCCTAACAGTTGTTTGGATAGATTTGGTCCAGTACCTACTCTTGTAGCATTCTGTAAATTCCTAAAAATTGCCTATTTTATCAACTCATGGCATCCCACCAACAGTCTCGTATCTCTTGAAAACTCTGATCCAATATTAACTTTATTCTCTCCCAACGATTCTCTTTTATTCCTCTGAGATATTTTCTAATTCGGCTGAGAAATTCCATGGGGTTGCGCATGTATGCTTTTAAATGTGGAACCTCATAATTTGTATTGCCAGAGTCTCTAATTATGTTACCTTGGCTATTATTCTCTATCTCATTTATTCTCATCGTCATCTGACCCATTTTGTTTCTGTCTCAGTACGGGTGTAGACTACTTGATTTTCTAGTATCAATAGATTATCATTATTTCCTTTTGTATATTCACAGATTGAAATGCGGGATGCGGTATAGACTGTAGGACCCCTGGTAATAAAAACAAAATTCACAGAACCTTTTATCTAATTGATTATGATGTTACGGCTTTCAGTAATCCAGTGTTCTATAGACTGTTCTAATACCTGTTGATTATTTTCTAGATCACTTATATTGTGAGTCAAATCATGTCTCAGCTCTTCTACATATGTCTTCATTTCTTCAAATTTTTGGTTATTTTGTTCACAAAAGAAATATAGCATCTGTTCTACATCTACCCTTTTTTCGTCCATGCTTTGCCTAAGTTCACTCAATTCTTTCTTTAGTATTTCTCTGCTATATTTCATTTCCTCTCTTTGCTTATCCATGCTCTGAGTCAGATCCTCTTTTTGCTTATCGATTTTATTATTAAGATAATTCAGTTTTGTTTTGTTTTGTTCTTCCCTGCTATTTTTCGTTTCCTCACTCTGCTTATCCATTCTATGCATTACCTGGTTCATCATTTCCATCAATTGTGAATACTCAATGGCACCTTCCTTCACTGGTTCCTAATTATACCCTGATTCTTCTTTTGACACGCTCCTACTTCTGAGTTTATATCTTTGCTCAGGTTTCTGTGCCATGTTCAAGTTTACACGAAATGTTTTAAATTCACACAAGATATCTTAAAATGGTAATAAAATTCAAGTGCTTACTTCACTATAATAATTATTAGTCAGTGTCACATTTTATAAAATTAATTTATACTAATATTGCTGATTAAGAAATAATATAACTCTGGTTCCCAATATAGTTACTACGAATATATTAATAAGGATATATAATTTTGAAAATATATTTGTATTTTGAATCTGTACCAATTAAATAATTTGATTTAAAGCTGTCTTCTCCTCTGTCCGCTGTATTTGACAAAACTTTATTTTTTGTCTTTAGAGTATTATTAGGCAATTACTGTTCAATTATGCAGATGGGGTTTACAAAAAGAAGCAAAAGGTCCTTAACTTTTATTTTCTACCTCCTAACTATATCTTTGTAATTTTGTTACCAAAGTGTTAATAACACACTCGTTCAGAAGAAATTACAGACATTTATTATAACCATATTATAAGGTAGTGATATGTCTATGGGACGCTTATACGGATGGTATTTTAGTTACGTTTGTCACGGTCTTATCTGAAAGTTACACATAAATATATAAATACATATTCATATATTGCAACGTTACAAGTAATAGAAAATAAATACACTTTAGTCCAAGTACCCAACGCTATAACGTTCCGGGCTACGTTATAAATCCAGGGAACCCGTGATAATTGACGCTAGCCAATTATACATTCTGCCTACGTTGTGACAAACTGAAAATCAACACAACACTTAGAACAATACTAATTACTATAATTATAGGACACAAGTGAAGGTATATTCACTGATTTATGCACTCACTTCAATATGTAATAAGATGACATCTCTTTATTAACAAATGATATATATTGATCCCATTACATAAAAATTTTTATACTGAAATAGTTAAAAAGGGTATTCTGTCAAACAAAGGATCAAACTGATCATGTATTTTACCTCGGATCCGAGTCTCTTTAAATCTAGTAAAGACGTCTGAAATTTACTTTACTTATCAAGAAGGTTGCATTGTTACATGAACACCATTTGAAGAATGGTATTATTTAGTTAAGCGATTAAAACTTATATCTCAAGATTAATGTTACAACGTATGATTTTAGAAATTACTGGTTACATTTCTTTTAAAACTTAATGCTTCGAGATGATTATTGTCTTTTAAAAGGTCTCTGGCATGTATGAAAACTTATATTTTAAAGGTACATAATTCTCGGTAGACAAGCCACCGAGTCACCTCTTAAATACGCTTTTGCTGTCCGTGTCCTGGGGCGTGAATCCTCGATACTCCGGTAGTCGGGGTAGTCATCTGGGTCGTGTTTCCGGTGAAAGTCCTCTAGGTGTATTAATGAGGAGATGGATGTTATGCTGCGTGACTTCGGGCTAACCCTCGGCGGTTCTGGTAAGTGTTGTTTAGTTGGTAGTCGTCCGTATCTGCAGTTGTGCACGTCACATATTTACTGGCAGCGTAGTACTGGAGTTTGCATCTTCTTCTTTTACATTACTATCTGAATTACATCACTCGAACAATATTCGAGAGTTCGTTTTTTAATTAACTTGAGACATCACCTTATATACGAGTTATTTTTTTTTTACATTACCACATTTCTTTAACAAATTCTTCACTGCATCTTATATATATATAACTAGCTCTCCACGCTTTTAGTGGAAGCTAACACTCAATTAAAAATTTAAAAAACAAACATTTTCTGAAGAGCCCTCGTTTGGAGGTGTTTACAGTCTGAACGCCGCATCGTAACTCTTACATTGTTACAACAGGTAGATTGCAACGACGCGGAGTGAGTACTCCGCCATAATATAGTTCCAACTCTTTATTTAAAATACATTCTTATAGTAAGACAAAATAAATTATCTAGACTTATCTAGTTTACAGGGATTATTATAACTACTACTTGTGACTTCAAATTATTAATTATTTACATTATGATTTACAGATATTTCTAATTTACTGCCGGTTCGGTATGCACGTTGTGTCCGGAATAGGCAGGTCAACGCATGATAAATTTACTAAAGGGTTAACTGTATTATTCTTAACTTTTACATTACGATTTTTTAATTACTTATTTAGTTAGATTTTCTTAATTTAATTCTCATTACTATTATGAGTTAGTTCAGGGGTATTTGGTTTAATCGTGCGATTTAAAGTACTGACTTACTTTCGTTTTTTTTTAAATATTTTTATTATTAATTTTTTGTTATATTTAAATCGTCACAACGCAACTGTATAGTGTTAAACACCGGCTAGGTCGTAGGATTTTTGTATGTTCATTCCGTTAAGTACATGTTGTTCCAAAATAAACTTATTTTTAAATAGAGAAGAATTTTAAATTTAAATTTTTAAATTGATGACATGAAATAATTAATCAACATATTGTAAAAGAATCAGTCAACGGTTTATTAAGTTTTGCAAAGAAAATTAATTGATTATTAAAAAGTGAAAACTAAAAATTCAGAATATTTTCTTTAATAAGGTTACACTCTGATAACATAACATCTCTTTGATATTCAACACACATTAATGACATATAGTCATAAATATTTAAACATATGTGATAAACAAATTATAAAATTTTTTATATTGCTTGGGTGTCTGACTTTTAATGATTATTAAAATTTGAACTCATAGCAAATCATCTGTAAAAAAAATATTAACTTTATCAAGTAAAAATTAAATGTTTATCAGTATTTCTAAAAAATAATATTAACTTTAAGACTAATTATTATTTATAATGATGCAACCAATTTTTAATTTAAACAGAATAAACACCAATCAATTATTTTTTAACACCAGCTTACAATTACGTCATTTACTCTGAATATTTACACTATTGACATTTACGTATTTCTATTATTTTGTTAGCTTATACTCTTCTCTTTATGAGTTCTTTCTTTGTTTAATAGAAAATATACTTGTTCATTTGTCATCTGCGTATTGTTGGAGTTACCGTTGTGAAAGTGTCACTCCGTACGTGTGTGTGTGTGTGTGCGTCTCCTGAATGTAGGCAATAACGATGATGATGACTTCCTCACTGTTCTATAGCCTGATGTTGATGTTAATGGTGGTCATCCGCTCCTCCTTCAATCGTGGTGCGTTGCAAAATGAGGTCGTGCAGCTGATTACACTGACATAGTGTCTTGGTGTGTGTAACGACTGTTTCTCCGTCGATTAGTAAACGAACATTGTATCCCGTGTACATCTTCTTAGCGTCTGTGTCTGTGTGTCCAAAATTGCTGGAGGTATTTATAATAGACATGTCAGATGCTTTTTTGACATGTTTATCTTTGTTAATTCGTGTGCAGCGTCCCTTTCTAACTGATAACTTTTTAGACTCTTTTCGCTACAACGCAAACTTGATCTGATCTTTAGCCTAGCGGTTACACAGCTTTGTAATTTTTCACTTGTCATTTATATATAACACAATTGTAAATTACTCAATAATTGCCAGAGTAGTTAACTTTAATTTGCATAACGTTTTTATCATTGCACTATTTTGCAATAATTTTGCATCACAATACGTATTTAAATGTCCCTATTCTAATGATGTTTTTAGAATTGTGCTGTCTTTTGTAACAGATATAAAACATATTTATTTATTTTCAATTATCATGTCAATACCTGATTTACTAACACAGGCCAATAATTTATACGTACAAAAGACATCACCCCTATCGCAGTATAATGCAGGTCCGTGCTGGCTCACACACACAGACACACATACATATAATTTAGGCTACACTGTAAACACAGTAGGGCGAGGCGTACACTTTCCACAGACTCAAACATGTTAACCGCACTAATTTTTAAAACTATTTATTGTAGTCACTCTATACTAATTATTTACAAATAACTTCCCTGGGTAAATAAGAAAATATATGTATTGTTGGAACACACACATACACACGTATTTGTGTGTGTGGGGGGGGGGAATTACTTCTGTTTTATTATTTCTGGTTGTACATGTATCCTGACTACACATTACTGAAAATCGATATTCAGTAATGGACCAAGCACATCCAGGTAGCCTTACTGGATATCCAACTGCAATACGACCGTAAATGTAAAATGTCATTCAATGAATCCCCTTTCACCGGGCGACCATACGTTATAGTAATATGGTCCTTGTGTTTGTGTACTTTTATGCATATAATGTGACTGACTTTAGAACGTCCGATATATTTGTCTGTGACCGTACACATTCCATAGCTGACGCTAATGCCGTCTTGGCTTGGTGATTCCTGTCAGCCGAACATGATTCCAACCTAGTTTGTATTGGCAGCGTCAGATAGTGTTTTTGTATAATGCGGAGCTACTGTATGAGCACACAAGATGGACACCAAGCAGCATTAATTTGTATTCTCACCGGGCAGTTTTTTTTAATTTTGTGTATGCTTAAAAGTGTTAATTTAATCTACAAAACTAAAATAATTAATTATACAGTATTAAGCCAATTGAAACAAAAATGAATTGTATTTGGTTAACAAAAACTAGAAAATTGTCTTTTGAAAAAAAAAGAAGAGTTTGTGTTCAGACAAAAAACGTGGTAATAGTTTTCTTCTTCTCCTTCACTACATAGCTTGGCCTATAGCCCGTCCCGACTTCACAGAGTCTCTGACCTTTTATTCAAGCGTCTTGCATGATCTCTCGTTCCCAATGGCCTATATTCAAACGCTTGTTTAGGAATACGGGTTTCTACCATTCGTTCCACATAGGACTTCCAATTCTGCCTGTATTCCTTTATTCTATCCAGAACCGACTGTAACCTCTGGTCTTTACTTATGACGTCGTTTCGTAGATGATCTCTCAAACTGCATTTTTTAACTGCTTTTAAAATTTTATTTCCAAGGCCTGTATTTTTGAAATATATTTTTACAGGTGAGTCCATGTTTCACATCCATACATAGTCGGCACAGGCACTACCTTATAGAACTTTAGACGCGTTTCTTCTGCGTTCTATCCTTCAATAGTCGTCTTATTGTTCCACATGTAGGCTATAACTAAATTTATTTAACTTTTTCACTGTATCGTTGTCCTTCCTATATGTGATATCACATGTGAAATAATTAAAATGTGATATCTGTTCTAAAACACTATTATCAGTGGTAATAGTGTTAAAGTAAATAAACATTTGCGTAAACAACTTCCTAAACATTTACATTATGTTTGTAACTACTCCGTAGATTACATAATCTCCGTAGACGATGGTCGACTCTACTCTGACTAGGCGTTCTTGGAACCACAGCTGTCTGCCGGCCATAGAATAGTACTCTACTTCGTAGAATTCCGTATCCTTATCCTCCTGAAACGTTAACGTTATGCTACTACGTAGTTTACAACAGCGGAATTTTATAGTGAACTTAATTATTTGGTTAAATTCTTTAGTGAAATTTAATTTAATATACTTTAATTTTTATGACGTTTGACAGTAGTGTCAAGCTTCACACAGAACTACATAGGCTAACAAGATATATGTGACTTGTCCGGAATCACTAGTAATATAATATTCCATTCGTATGATACTGTTAATACTATGAGAAACGCCTCTAGTATGCCAAATATTCAAACAATAAAAGCTGCGAATACTTGATTAATGTAAATGAACCAACTGAAATTGCTAGTCAAAATTAATTATACGTAAAACTCATTAGAGTTTTAACAAAAACCAGACGCAGAAAAAGCTTGTTAGGATTTTAATCTTGTGTGTGTGTGTGTGTGTGTGTGTGTGTGTGTGTGCGTGCGTGTGTGCGTGTGATAGTGTGTGAGTTGGTTGCTAATAAGAATGTAGAGTGGAGGAAAAAATAAATACGGTAAAATACGGACTGAATAAAGGCAAAATGCTGAAAGAACCTATTGTGTACTAACACCCACCAATACGACTTACAATTAAGTTTATCTTTAGTGTTAGATATAAATTAGTAACTGACGTTTCGAGCTCGTTTTATTGTTTCTGCTAATATTGTCTATATGACTTTAATCACTTTATTGTACTGGTACAGACACGCGTGTATTTTAAGTGTTAATTACCACGAAGAATTTTCCGGAAGGATCATTGAAGTAGTAGTGGTCGGTAAACGTCTGGAACAAATGACACAGTAACTTTAAAAATTCGACTGACAACTGGAAGTCGACAAGGTTTTACTGAAATAAGATATGGAATAATTTAATTATTGTATCTAGAGTTCCTTTGTTGATATCTGATATTCCTGATATCTGATATCAAATATCTGATAGTCGTGTAACATTTCAGTTTTGCACTGGAGCCTCCCGTTGTTTGCATGTCTTGTAGAAGTGTTGTGGGCAGGATATTTACTTGGAAAGAAGATGACAAGTAGCTAGATTGTATACCAAAGTACGTAAGAAATATCAGGTATAACATTTTTTTTTTGCGTGTATAAACATGTATGTTACGTGTATATTTCGCATGTAAATGCATTTACAGACTCTTGTAAACTTCCGCAGCTAGATGTGTCTCCCAGTTCAAGTTCTTGTCTTGGCGGTTTCGATAGTTTTCGTTGTCATCTGTCTGTCAGCGTTTGGATACCTGCATCTCTAAAATACCTTTCTCAAAAATATGGTCTATGCTCGGGCGTCATACAATATATTTTGCCCGGCGAGTTCTACGGCCATTTCTATTGGTTGGCGCTCAAGTGGGGCCGATCCCAACGTTGGTCGGTATGTTGGGTTGTAGAAAACATATCCTCTGTATGCGTAACTTGCCACTTTCATTTCTTATTTATGTGTATACCCAGTTTGTCATATTTTGTCCACGTCCACACGCACATACATATTCCAATGCTTTTCCTAATAGGCCTATATAGAAGAAGCACAAACAGAGCAAGTAAACTGTACATTCAAATTGATTTTCAGAAAAATATTAAATATCTATTGAATATTCTCACTCACAATTTAGTATACAATCCACTTTTACGTCAATATTTCTGTTGATAGGAGCGTGTGCACGTGTTTGTGACTTTCCAAGTCTCAGAGTTCACTTTGTAGCAGCTGACGTTCTCAAACCCAATGAATTTGTTGTAATTGTATTGCGTACATATTCGCTCCGGTATTTCATTCATCCATCCTAAAGAGATTAGAAGTTCCTATTACGTCACTCACGTAACCCACAAGTTTCCGCGACATACATTTTCCGTTGATATTCACCGCATGAACTTGCTACTATCAGTCTTGCTTTTATTTGTGTTCATACTCTCTAAAATTATTCAAATTTTCTTCTTGATCATACTTGACCTCTTTCATTGCTTCTTTAAAATTATAATCATTGTTAGATGACTCGTATGGTACTGAATTTTTATGCATTGCTTTTGGGTGCTTGCATCCCTTAATCCGAAACTCCTTCTTCAATGATAGACTCACAGACTTTAAAATAATGTTTGTTATTTACGCAAAATGTACACCTGTATTTTAGTAATTAAGCAGTTAAACTGAATAACGAATTGCATATTGTTTCTATCTTAATTTGTATATCTATTACTGCAGTATAAATAACTATGGATAAAAACATTTAAATAGTCTGTTAAAGGTAAATAGATTGTTTGTACTCAATTTTGTTGCATTGTTTTTGGTGCTTGCAACAGCTTAATCCAAATCGTATTTTTAATACTTTCTGTTTCCATTCACACACTGCAGATGATGAATATTGCAAAGTCATAGCATAAAGAATACATAACTGTCGTTTCCACTAATTTCCATGTCTATGTATATACACATAACAAACCAAAATATTTCATTCCAAGAATTATATGAGACTTATTATCAACTTGCGTTATTACTTACATCTACAAATAATTTTCAGTTTTTATCAACTCACTAGAGAAAACTAAGTACAGAATAAAAACTAACTAACGTTGAACTTAAGTTTTGGTTATCTGTATCACTAATTCATGGTTTATAATTATTGAAAAATTAGTAACGGTACATACCTCAATGGCGACAGGAGCGGAGCGTGGCACTGCCATTCGTTGGACTGCGTCTGTTAACATGTAAGTAATATATTGCAACGATACAGCTATATGCTGTATTGAGCATTGATTTAAATAAATATAAAATTTGTAAAATTATTATAAGTTTGGGGTAAATGGACAGGTCTGGGATTTTAAAAATGTTTCATTTTTATAATAGGGGAGAAATTAACCTGTTCCAACAGGCAAAGATACCTGCTCGATAGTATGTGTGTTACGCGTGTATCTTGTGTGTGTTAGTGATGCATGTAGGTTAGTTGATGCATGTGTGTGTTAGTGAGACAGGAATCTCAGCTACCCTCCCCAATTAATTACTAAAATAATTATTTTAATTCACTGTGTGAAAACTAATTAGTGTATAAACAAACAAAAGGCACCAAAGTGTGTGCAAATTTTATAGGTATCCACAGTAAGAAAATGACGTTAATAGGACACACTACGCGAAGTCAGTGCGAAATAAATGTGCAAAAAATACGCAAATTACACTAAGACGCTCAATTTAATAAAGTGAGTGCTTAATCAAATTAGCTATGATTTGTGCTATTTCAATTCCGTACAAAACGTTGCGATTTGCAAATATATGAAAAGTTCGGGAGTGGGGGCTATCATGTGATCGACAGGATCACAGTGAGGCTGTACAGGTCTCGACAGGATAATTTCGGAACCAACAAGTGCGGAATCTCGAGAGGGTATAAATTAAGGGTTCGACTGGAAACCCTTCTCTTCTTTTCAAAACACAGTTGCACTCGGACATACTGTCCGTCGGCAGAACAGTTTTATTTTATTATAAGTCTCATCTACGAACGAATAAAGACGTTCAGTAATTATGTTTACATGATTTCGGGAAACGTAGAGTACCGGGACCGTTTAAGTCAGCAAGAGGATCTACCGAGAAGATACAAAAAGAGACGCGAGATTCTGGACTTTAGGAAATGCTTTTTAGAGCCTAACAGCCGAACGAGATCCACCTCGCAGCAGCTAGTAATTCTCTGGGACGGACCACACACTGCTGGAGAACGACGCTGGACTCTGGACATATCCAGGACCACGCCAAGCCAGGAGTAACGGAAACCCAACTCTGGACAACGCTGGACCCCGTCAAAAAGTCGTAAGGTCATCAAAACTCGAGGTGACATGCATAATGCATTTATAAATGATTTTTTTTTTAAAAAGCTCATAAAGACTATATAAAGAGACAATGAATTAAAACAAAAAAAAATTATAATTAGAAAGAATGTAATAGAGTCTTATGTAAATGTTTTAGTCGTAAGAATGAGCGATCGCCTATAAATAAATATAGAAAAAAAGAGAGTTTAGTTTTGAGATAGTATATTTTTTATTTTATCAAAGTAAAATAATTGAAATGATTTGATATTTGCATTCAGTAGAAAAAAATAATTTAAATTTGAATATGAAACAAATGCCAGTCTAAGAGTAAACAATATAATTTTAAATTATTTAAAAAAAAAAAGAAATATTGGTATAGACTGAGCAAGCTGAGGTCAGATCTGAGTTAAATGAATTCAATTAAAAAATAAACTTAATTACATTTAAAAATAATTTTTTTTATTAAATCAATTTGAATAAATGTCTAGATTAAGGTTATTAACATATCTAGAGGTAAGAGTGTTTTAAATGTGTGTAACACCGTATAGGTTAAGAGATTAACTTAATAATGAGTGATACCTTGATCGGAGATTGTTAACAATGTTTTGTTATTTATAATGCTTGTTAAAACAATAAACATGAAATTTTAACTACTCATAAATTTACTACTTTTATTATAGTTACACCTGGTATTGTTATAATTATTTACAACCTGCATATACAAAAGGTATCGTTGTATAATTTTGGGTCCGAAAGAACGTGGGGCCACATAAATTACAGTATATAGAAATTTATGTTATGTACCGTTGTATAAAATTGGCGCTCCAAAATCGTGGGGCTCCACAAAATAAATTATATTAAATAATTTGTGTTGTTGTAATATGTGTATAAACAATTGTTAGTAATTAAACCTAAATGGGTCAACATTACAATTTTTCGAGAATAAAAATATTAACATACCTTCTGGCGGAGGCAGATAAACGTCTTCTGTTGTAGCTACGGTAGTAGCGTCTGTAGACAGTAGGCCTACAATAAAAAATTACACTTCCTGAATATACATCATACATGTGTGATATCTAACAAAATCCTTTAATCCTTACACGTGTTTGAAGAATAAATTCAATGAAAACCGGGACACAGGAAATTAGGAAATGCTGATTTGAAACATGATTAAGTTAAATCAAGTAGGAAATCTTAAACATGGTTTGTTTACTGGATAGAAAATATAAAAAAACTGAACTGTATATAATATAACGTAGACATCGATTTTAATACACTAATTTAATTTTTTATATGTAGAACACAAAAATAAAAAAAAAATTGTGTATTGGCTTCTGAAAGCTTTAATCAGGGATAGAAGTCAGGTAATATGAGCATTATTAAAGAAAATATATAGTCAATTTTGAATTAAAGAAAAGTTTGTTTTAAATTATAGAAACCATAATAGGATACAAATGTTTTACCTATTGTGGACATAACTACCCCTGGCATTAATATCTAACTGAAGATGTTTGAGACAAAACTTTAAAAGAAAGAAAAACCAATAAACCTTTGTGGGTAACAAGCAGAATACATGTCATAGTAATTAGAAGTAACATATTAATTTTACTTAGATAAATACAAAAGTAAAAATACATTATGTTTGTTGCAACTTTAGTATATAAGTTTTAATGACACCATATCTGATAGGTATATCTGATAGGTTATCTGCTCTTGAATAGTTTGAGCATCGCGTAAAACTATATAAGACACAATCGTTAATTTATATTGAATATTAATAATGAATGTGATAAAATCATAAGTAAAATCACTACCTAGTGAAGATAAAATATACTACATATTATGAGTAAAATAATACCTAGAATGATGTATAAAATGCACTAGTTATTTATCGAGTGGAAAAACGTGTTTAAAGAGAAAAATATTGTTTTTTAAAAATAAATTCTTATTTATTACCATGAAATCAAGTTTAATTGTTGATTTTCAAATTATTAAATAATTTCGAAAAATTAGTTACTTCTTTAGTTAAAATCGGTATGGAGAACCACGCATGGCTTCCATGTTGTAAGATTTATGTTTAAAATAATTTACTTGAATTCAGTTCGGTAATTTCTAAAGAAATATCGTCCACCCTCAAACTATTTTCACTATTTATAGACATTTTTATTATTATGGGGTAGTCGTTTAATATAATGTTATTTTCAGTCACTTTATACATAAAAATTAGGTAGGCTTACTTTATTCTTATAAAGAAACCGAAATACGCAGATAATCATCCCTCCTCTGAAGCGCTCCGAAGTCACACTTGGACCCTGAGTATCTTGCAGAGGGTTCATTCCCTAAAGATGAAAAGTCTGTCTATGAACCGTTCCTCTGTAAACACGTGCAATTACACTGCCCAGCGATCCACAGGAAGCAAATCGATAACAAAAGCGGGCAAATGTAAGAAAATAAACATGAGTGAGCCAGAAATAACGGGAATTGTGCGCGCGCATGTGTGTGCGTGCGTGTGTGTGTGTGTGTGTGCGCGCGCGCGCCTTGCCTGCTTTTTTATTGGGGTAATCACAATAATAAAATGGAAACGTAAACATTAGGTAATTGAGATATGCTTGCCTACCACGAACGATATATTTTGGCTCATACATGATTTAAATTAAAATGAAAAAATATAGAATTTAGTTAAAGTGAAATAAAATGTTTCCATAGAAACTACTTCTTTGTTGTCAATAACGTATTACACATATAAAACTTATAAAATTTACTTTCTCCATCATCAACTACCATTTTAATTTATAGAAAATTACCCCTTCCCCTTCAACTACCCTTTTCAATTATAGATATTTCATCTACCTTTCTACAGTGGATTATTATGACCTTCTTTTAAGGATACTTTATTTATCAAAATTAAGCACTTCACTCTTGTTAAAACGTAAAACGTTGCTGGTAAACTAACCCTTCCCCTTAACCGATATCCACCAAAATCAATAGCCCTCGATTCCTCTACAATTCAGAACTGTATGCAAAAATTATTTGATTTTGTTTGAATTTGCGACAGTTATCGTTTGACATAGAACAAATCTACACACAGAGACACTTTTCGAAAAATGACTTTTTTTCATGTTTTGAGGGTAGTACAATCAGAATCTGCTATTATCTCGAACACGATTTTTTTCCATTTCCTTATGGAACATGAAAGTAAAAATTAAATTATTAGAAATAAGATAAAATACAGAAAGTTTGGTCAGAGGTGGAGGCTTGATGAGCACACTGTGTTTGGGGATAAGTGTGATGTTGACGACTGCACATCTGTATTTGTGCAAATTTACAAATACAGGTAACGTCGTCAGGTATGAACAAAATTCCTGTACGACGATAACGTACTATCTATAAATCAAACCTGGATCTTGACATTTCTTATGTGGCGCACATTTCTATACACGTGTAGTTTACTCTTTATAGTAACACTTATATTGCTTGTATTAATTATATTTGTTTACGCAAATACAATAATAATAAATTTCTTCTGTTAATAAATGCACTTTAAATTACAAGTTAGTTTGATTCAGATTAACTTAACACAGAACTGTTAATACATTCGAATTTTTATAATATCACAAATTAAGTTTTAAGACATATTGTACATTTTAATGCAAATAACAACAGGCGTACAGTAAATCTGGTGGCTTAAGCTTGTTGGGTCAAATGTCTTGAACATCAATTCTTTTTAAGCAATAGTTTATCTCAGTTAACCAATTACTTACAGGTATATAATATTTTGTTTTTTACTAATGATTAAAAAAGGACGTATAAAATAATATCTTTTCTATTTTTCTCTCGTAGATTCACCAGTAAATCTCTATTCTCACACCAGAGTTTCATGCTCGCTAAAGCAGGAGAATTTCCCTCTTCAATGTAGAGGGAAACCAAACAAAATTTTTAATGTGTCTTGTTAAATCCATTGTCGGTAATTTCGAGCGAGCTCTTCTTGCTTTCGATTATACTTTCTATTGTACAATAACAGAATAGATAAAATAAATACACAAGCGTGTATAGTCAGATAAGGGAATGAAAGCTTATGTAGCTAGTTCGTTATAGCAGTAACATGAAACATTCAAGTTTCGGTTAAAACTTGTTTTTTAAAATGTCTTTTTTTTAATAGCTACAACAACTTACCGTTTGCCCCTCCAACACCTCCAAAAATCAATGCTCTTTGATAGCACTGTTTCACCTTACCTGGGGCTTTCTATTTTAGACGAACGTCGACACTTTGGAAAAGTTCTCTGCGGTTAGATATTTCAGTTCCTGTTCCTCTCTTACTTTTGATTCTTTCTCACAACTCACTGGCTTTGATTGAAATTTCATCTCTACCATTCTACAGCACGACGGTTTTGACTGTCTGACGATTTAACACTCCTATGGTTAACAGAAACTGACGGTTAAAAAAGCAACGGATAATCCAAGATTCGCCTAAGTGTCTAGTTATATTACATTATATACTACTGTAACATTCTTTTTATTTGTGTGGGAGTTTTATGAAATTTTTTTTTAAGAGGGTTACTTAATATTTAAGACTAGGCTGAAGGCCTAAAAAGAAGCATAAAGTGTGCTGGGTCCAATGAGACGGAAATTGCAATTAATACTCTCTGTTAACAAGCAAGATACCAACCTCTATTGGGGCCTAGACGATTACACATAATTTAACATACACGATACATATAAATCACAGATACAATTATATATATATATATATATATATATATATATATTTACAGGGCCTACGGGCAACCTGTATAGTTTCATCAAAATAAAATAACCCCCAAAATTACTCAAAAGGCAATTGGCCATCATAATAAGAAAACACAATTTATAAGTTTAAAATGCCTGTAAACAGCCTGTATAGTTTTATCAAAATACAATAACCACCGAAATTACTTAAAAGGCAATTGGCCATAATAATAAGAAAATACAATTTATAAATTTAAAGAAAATAACCTGGATTGGCGCGGCCGCTGACATGTTCCACACGGCATCCGAAAAGGCAATTAACCATTACAAAATTTTGGAACCCCCCCCCCCAAGCCAGGCAGGGTAGAAGAAGGCTGGACAAGACCCAGGCCCGACATAAGGTAACATGTCCGGGAGCTTGCATAGATTTGCACAAACAGGAGACTATCCCTGATTTTAAAATGCAACCTGACCTAATTGCAGATTAAGGAAAACTCCCAACCCTTTTATGAAATACGAAAATGATTATGTGCGAAAAGACCCGAGATTAAAATCGATGCCAGACCAGCCGGTCCAGATCTACATGTTACATACTGCACCTACCTACTTAACTAACATACCAGCCCCCCCCCCAAACTTCTGCAAACCCATTCATTACCAAGGTAAAAAAAATAATGTACAGCATAAAAAAAAAATTAATGAACGCTGGTCACATGCCAGCGAACGGGCCTACAATTGCTCTCGAGACTAATTACACATCAAAGCAATGTTACATGAAAGTTTGCATGCAAAATTATGTCCAGCAGGGCACGCGCACAACTGAAATGGTTTTATGCTGTAGTAAGTCAATTAAGTAGAACTTGAGTTTTTGTAGATGGTTAACGCACAATATCTGTTGTTTTGTACAGAGGCCAAATTTTCTAAATATTGGATGAATATCACTTGTGCGGCTTAGACGCTCTCGATGAATCTTAAGTTGGTCTTAGAACGCTTATTGAGGTGATGGTGTGAAATGAAATGATGAAGTGGACTGTATATATTCTTAAGATAATAGTTTATTGAAGAATTGACAAGAAATAATTGCTGGCGCGTGCAGTTTTACAGCGGCATAATGCCGAGAATTAATATAGAATTAAATATTGAAAACCCATAACAAAGTGTAGAGGCCGAGATCGCCCAAGTAAAATTATCGCATGATGATCATGCTAAATTATGAAATATTGAAAACTTTATGTAGCCGCGGCTTGTGAACAAGGCTTGTTGCCTGTACGGAGTCTTGCAAGGAACTAACTTAAATTTGGCTGCTATCGGCCTGTATCAAACCGGCAGCAGATAACAGATATAAAAATGACGTCACTACACGCACCTGCAATGCAGCATTTTAAAGTACAAAGTTTTCATAGGTACAAAGTTTAACCGTACTGCCCGCACAAAATAGGGACGATTTTGCAACTTAAGTAATTGTGTGAATAGTACATGGTAATTGACATTACATGATAACAAATTCAATAATATGTAACAGGTAATAATACAATGACAAAGACGTAATAATTTACATGCATGATATTGAAATAACAATCCCCAAAAAATTCAAAAATACATAACCATAGAATAAATACAATAGTGAAAGACATAATAATTGATACAATAATATTAGAATCATAATCCCCAAAAAGCTCAAAAATACATAACCATAGAATAAATACAATAGTGAAAGACATAATAATAGTGTAGTAATCATAACAATATAAATCGTGTGATCGCCCGGGGAATGTCCCAGGCATGAAGCACGATAATGCTATAAAGTTCACATTACTGACACGTGTTGCATGAATGCTCTTGCTATTAGTCTGAGTCCACTGGAAGTGGACATAATTTATGAATGGGTCGACGTAGGATACCATTATCGGTGCGAACATCCGCGACGCGCACTATTGAATCCTGACCCGAATAGACGTTCGTGACTACCCCGCGTTTCCACTGCAGTGGGGGGGGGAACTGTCATCTAGAATAAGGACGAGTTGTCCGGGAGTCACATTTTTGACGTGATGTGCCATTTGTTGCGTTGTTGTAACTGGTGCAAGTAATCTTTCGACCACCTGTTCCATATAGATTGGGTGAATCTTTGAAGCAGCTGCCATCTGCCCAGACGGCTAATATTGACTTGGGAATAGTCAGGTTCTGGGAGTGTAGTGAGCGGAGAATCAACCAGGAAGTGAGCTGGAGTTAAAGGTTCGGGGTCCCTAGGGTCATTAGAGATGGCGAACAAAGGGCGTGAGTTGAGGCAGGATTCTATTTGAGTTAGGATAGTGTAATATTCCTCAAACGTGAGAATGGTTCCGCCGACAATGCGCCGCAAATGGAATTTGACGCTCTTGACTCCGCTTTCCCACAGGCCACCGAAATGAGGTGCTTAGGGGGGAATAAAGGACCATTTGATGCCTTGGGCATCAAACCACTGTAAAATCCTGGATGCTTTGTTCAAAACCATTAGAATGAAAAGTTTGTACAATTCGTGAAGTGAGTTACTAGCACGACGAAAATTTGTACCGTTGTCGGAAAATATCTGATCAGGGTTACCTCGACGCGCTATAAACCGTTTTAATGCTGCTATAAAGGCGTCTGAGGTAAGGTCTGAGACTAGTTCCAGGTGAATAGCCTTAGTGACCATGCATATAAATAGAGCAATATAAGCCTTTGACGTCGATTTTGAACGCTGCCCGCCATGACGTATAAGTACGGGACCGGGGTAGTCGACTGCAGATTGAGAAAATGGCTTAGCAGGAGTAACCCGGTAAGGGGATAATTGTCCTAATAATTGGCTTGCGCCCCTAGCACGGAAACGAAAACAAGAGATACATTTGTGTATTACTGATCTTATATATGATTTATCATTAATTATCCAATATTTTTGCTGTAGAGAGTGCTGAGTCAATTGAACCCCAGCATATAGTAGACGAAGATGCTCGCCCTCTATGATTAATGTACTGAGGTGAGAATGCGGGTGGAGTATGATCTGGTGTTTGCTGTCATAGGTAAGCTGAGAGTGCTGAAGACGTCCGCTCACGAGTAATAACCCCGCATTGTCCAGAAAGGGGTTGAATGAAAGAATTTTACTATTATTAGGGATGCAGCGTTGTGCCTCAAGTTCCTTAATTTCGATGCTAAAGTGCAATCGCTGGGACTGGCGAATAAAAACCAAAAATGTATCGTGCAACTCCTGGGCAGTTAAAAAGGAAGTGTCCCTATCAGCTATGGGGAGCCTAGAGTTCCGAATGAATCGACGGAAATAAGAAAATACACGAAGGAGCCTTGAGAGCGATGAGTAGTTTTCAAAATAACTAGACGTAGATGAAGCGACAATCAATGAGGTTTGGACCTGCTGACGTTGTTCCTGCTCAAGATCGGGATGAGTGCAGGGTGAATGGGCATCGAAGGCACAGATGGGCCATGATGATGACTCCTGGGACAACCAGGATGGACCATGCCAACGTTGTGGGTGACTGTGTAAAACCCGAGGGAGACAACCACGCGATAATATGTCGGCAGGGTTGTCCAGTGAGGAGACTTGATGCCAGGTACCCCTTGTAGTGAGACGCTGTATCTCCGCAACACGGTTGGCGACAAATACCTTCCATCTGGAAGATTGCTGGTGGATCCAGTGTAAGGCTATCATCGAGTCCGAGTAAAAGTATAAGTCGTCGAATTTGTAATTCACGGCGTCTATAACCTTGGAAGCCAACTGAGCCAATAAGAGACAAGCGCAAAGTTCAAGTCTGGGTAATGTTACCTGCTTCAAGGGAGCGACTCTAGATTTAGAATATAACAAGTTTGATGAGATGACGTAGTTTGAATAGACCGTACGCACATAAATACAACACGCGTAACCTTTTGCTGACGCGTCGGCAAATCCATGGAGCTGAAATGAAATGATTTGCGAATTATTCAAACTCTTTACAGACCTTGGCATTTTAAAGTAAGTGTCTGAAATCAGCTGAGAATAAAGTTCTACCCACTGATTAGATAATGAATCTGATAAGGGTTCGTCCCAACTTGTACCTGTCAACCACAATATCTGCATAAAATGCTTACACCAGAACGTAACCGGCCCAATGAGTCCCATAGGGTCGTAAATTCCTGCGATAATTGATAATACCCTTCTCTTGTTGCATACCTCTACATTGACATGTCTCTGGACACTATATACGAAACTATCTTCGTCAATGTTACGTACATTCGTCAATGTACCTAAAGTACGCACAGTTTGATTTTTGCTAAGGTCGAGGGAAGAATGAGTTTGCGAAGCTATAATGGTCAGATTATTGGAAACCATTTGTGCAAGGTAAAACCGTATTGGCTTAATTCTGTGATGTTGGATTTCAATATAGCTAGGATGTGCGGGTTATCTGAACCGGTCATGAGATCGTCCACATAAAAATCGTTTGCGATGGCTGAGCAAGCTATAGGGTGTTTAGTTTTATTTTCCTGGGCTATTTGGGCCAGACATCTTGTTGCAAGAAATGCCGCATTTGCAGTCCCATATGTGACTGTTCTCAAGGCGTAATGTTGGAGTTCCCTATGGAGGGGCGTCGCGCCAGACAATACGCTGCAAATTGGAATCCTTGGGATTAACTAAAATTTGCCGATACATCTTCTCAATGTCCGAAATGAGGACATATCGGTGAGTGCGAAATCGAGTCATAATAGAGAACAGATCCTCCTGGACCGTGGGACCAACCATCAATATGTCGTTCAAGGACAATTTATTTGTCGTTTTGGCGGAGCCGTCGAACACAACTCGCAATTTGGTAGTTATACTAGAGCCTTTAAAAACTGAGTGGTGCGGCAAGTAAAAAGTGTCTGACTGGTTAACTGACAAATCGTATGCATCGAGCAAAGACATGTGACCAAGAGTTAAATATTCATGCATGAACGCGCTATAGTCTTTGTGAAGAGCAGGGTTCTGCTTGAATTTGAGTTCCAGTGCTTGAAACCTGCGGATAGCTCCGTGAAGAGAATCGCCCAAATGAGAATTGTATGACCTGCGAGGTAGGGATACCACAAATCTGCCATCATTATTACGAAAAGTATTAGATACAAAATGACTTTCACATTCCGTGTCCTCAGCGGAGGGAGCACGAATAGCAACGTCCTCTAATTTCCAAAAGTCCTTTAGTTGCGAGGAAATAGCATTATTATCATCACATGCTATGAATGATGAGACAGGTTTTGTCATGTCGACATGATGGCAAGTTACCCGCGAGAATGAATCCCAATTTTGTGTCCTGTATTATGGCAAAATGTGTGCTACGGATGAATTTGACAGGTTCAATTAATTGTAAGTAATACTGAGCACCAAGCAATACGTCGATTTGCGAAAAGAAGTTCAGTTGTGGGTCGGCTAGGAATATGCCTTTGGGTAAATTTAAGGATGAGATATCAAATGATTCCGCAGGGAGATTATCCGTGATACTGGGAAGCACAGCGCAATGTATGTTTAAACTAAAATTCTTATAACGTGAATGCAACCTTACCCTACTACTGAAGTCAGCTTGAGATAATGAATTATTTATACCGGTGATGTGTAATTGAGATTTAATTAATTTTAGACCCATGCGACGTGTGAAATTCATGGTGCAGAAGTTGGCTTGCGATCCTGAGTCCAATAAAATCCTAACTAGGTGCTTCCTACCTGCATGGTCAGTTGTCATGCATACAGCGGTGGATAATAATATAGATTTGTTAGTTTGCAGTTTTAGTGAAAACTGATTGTTGCTGCACGAAGCGTTATTGCCTGAGACGTGGATCATTGTGAGGTGGCGTTTAGCGCATGCCTTGCAAGCAAATTTGGAAGGACAATGTGCGAGATCATGGCCTGGACGTATGCAATTTAAGCAGAGTTTATTTTTAATTAAAATGTTTTTTCGTTCCATGGGAGACATAGCCATAAATTTTGGACAGTCAGAAAGGCGATGTTTACCACGACACAGCTGACAGATGTTATTACGGATATGAGAATGGAATGTCGACCTTGTTATCTCAACCAGTTTAATA